>OX463849.1:44444185-44590100 GCA_949825065.1 Odontocerum albicorne
CTTTCAATCTTCTTTATTGCTAATTTATACCAGAAAATAAATTTGGCCAATATATGAAATCACTTCACGCATGCACGTACGTACGCATCATAGAACCCTCTTTTCAAAACTGTTCAAAATTTCGGTTGACTTAACAGTGATTGGACGTATAATTTCCCTTTATTTAAAAATTGACCGATTCTATGCTGCTTCTCATGGTAGAAAATGATGATATAATTTCTTTAAATATTCTTCCAGCTGAGAACATTCGTAAAAAGTATAATATATCACGGCATGACCAAGACGAGTTTGCTGCTGTGTCTCAAAATAAGACTGGAAAGTGCTCAAAAGGCTGGATATTTTGTCAAAGAAATCACACCAGTGACCATAACTTCAAGAAAGGGACCAATCGTCATATCAGAGGACGAATTCCCAAAAACATGGAACAACAATTGAAGCATTATCTAAACTGAAGCCATGTTTTGATAAAGTAAGTTGAAAAACATATACTTTTCCTCAATTTAGATTGAGAAAAATATACATATCATCGCACCGTGCTCCTTACGGGTAGGCAGAGAGAAAAGAACTCCAAACTTTTCTATTCAAGCATACAACTTTCACCTTTTCCACATTCATACATTTCGACATGCACACTCCTATTATTCATACTTCTCAATTTACCTTCTTTTAAAATCTGTTCCACTCGATCCATCAACGTTTTCCTCGGTCTACCTCTTCTCCCGCACACCTTACATTTCTTGCTTGTGTAATCACTTAGTAATTCTTTTATCATTCATTCTCTCCGCATGTTCAAACCATCTTCAAGTTCCTTTTTTCATTTTACTCAAAAAATTTATTTTATCCATATCTTTTGTATAAATGTATTTTGAATTTTTCTTTTGCTATGCTATTGATGTTAAAGTTCACAACATATTATATAATGTTCAGAATATATTTCTTAGGTCATTTACATTTATGGCTCTTCAGAAGTTGTTTGACAAGTATTATAATTATGAGCTGCTTTTTAATAATTCAATATGAGGTTAGTGTCGTGATATTTTATTTTCAAAGGAATTTTTGTTTGATCATTGGGGGAAAAATAAGTTGTTTTACAACATTACAATACTTGATTCACTGTAGAGCAATATCGGCAACGTTGTCTTAACAGTTACCGTTCATTTTAAGCTAGTGGATTTTCCTGATTATTCACAGTATAATCAGGTGAATTAATTGCCAGACTGGTTTTACTTATTTTATCTGAATTTATGTTTTCTTGTATTATAGTTTAATAAACTACTTTACTTGAGTTGTAAGAATATTATTTAGAAATTAAATTAACAGATTTTACCTATCAATTGTTTAACAACTTTGATCTTCTTGCCATTAAACCTTCAAAAGATTTTGACTATTTGCTTGCTAGGGTGCAATCTTGAACATAATCCGTACAGGTGTTCCTCATCCATGGAAATCACTGACAATCGTCCTTTATCATGAGAAATATCTTATCATATCATCAAATTTATTTAGGATATTTTTTTCATAAATCAGTAATTTTTTTTACCTTACTTTCACTATGCTGGTGACCTTTTGTAAACAATTTCTTCTTTTCCTGTCAAAGGCACTATACTACTTCTGCCCAGAATTCTGCCATCTGGATAGTGCTGGGCATTGCATGAATCAAGTCCTCTACAGTGCAAGATACTGGGCTTCTCGGACACTGCAGCAAGTATTGCACGGGCTGCTCCCCACCGCAGGTACAGAGAGTCGACCCATCATGTAACATTCTTCATTTTGACATGTTGTCCTTAGGTTTCCGAATTCCAGTTCGGAGCCTGTTAAGAGATTTCCCAGTTCTTCAGGGCAGTTCAGAGCCAGTTGGCAATTCTTCTACAGGCAAAATCTGCCCACTGAGGCCTAATGTTTCTTTCCATTTGTTCATCCCAGCAATAGTAGGTGGTTGTTCCAGAGACTTAGTTGTCCTAATGAAACTGTGCTTGGACTGCCATGGGGCTGGGGGTTATTGGTTATGCAAAGTATGTCTGGGGTCATTCAAGTAAACAACTTAGAAGCTTTTTTAATGGCTTGATTATGAGTACTTTATTTTTTGGTCGCTATCATATTTGAGAAGTTTAGTTTTACTCTGAAGATCAGCTTATACACATATTTATTTTTATTATTTAAAAAACAGTTTTTAAATTTTTGTTGCTATATTTATTTTTTGTCACCACCATACTGCAATAAGAGTATCAAAGTTGGTATTACTGTATAAGTTTCTGTTAGACCTATTTGCAAAATATAGAATAGTGAATTCTCGGCCTGGCTTTATGCAATTAAGATAATATGATCACATATTTTGAGTTACAAAAATATTCCTGAGTAATAATATGCCTGTTGATGACCTAACATTAACTTAGGCTAGATTCCCATTTTATCACATGTCATATTATGTAATACTTAAGTTCACTTCATCATTGCTGTGTTTCAACTGCCATCTGTTTTGTTCCTTAAATTCTCTAATAACAGAGTTATGAATTACTATTGTCGTGACATTTCACTTGTCGGTTTTGCTTTTTCAAATATCAGACAAAGTTAAGAGTGATCAATGAGTCATGCCGGTAAGCCTACAATTTGAATTAAAATAATATGGGTGAAGTGTTACCACTCTTTAGGCATGCTTAAGCCAACTAACTTCAAGCAAGCATACGGATTGACAGCGGTCAAATGGGAATATGTCTTTAAGGTTAAACAATCTAGATGATTTGGTACAGTACCCAGCGGTAAGTAATACACATCGGGTTTACGAAAGAGACTGTCGGCCATAATTGGCTAACTTCGGCTTTGTACAGCATCGTCTCTGTCATTCATACACGTGTTCCGTCGCGATTTGTCAGTCGTTCTAGGGACAGAGACGACGCTCTACAAAGCCGAAGTTAGCCGATTATGGCCGACAATCTCTTTCTTAAGCCCGATGTGTATTACTTACCGCCGGGTACTGTACATTATTTTTTATGGCTGTAACTCAAATGAATTATATGTAGCTTCCGAATTCGATGCATATACAGACAGAATTTCCGAATATTATTCCAAGTCAATATCTGTCTCTCGAATTTTGTATCCAAGTCTGCCAATGTTGCTCATGAGATTATTATTCGTTCAACAGTAAACAAAGTTCTTCCATTGGCTATACAACTCTTGCAGAGCTTTAGCCTATTGCACAAATCCTCACTGATCATTTGCCTCTGGACAGTTTCACTCGCTTTATCCCTCCAGTCCTCGATGTTGAGTCTTAGGTAATGAAACTATTTATTAAAAGCTTATCCACTGATAATTCTTTTTGGAATTCCATAACATAGAACATCATAAAGTTTATTGAATATTTTTCCAATAACTTTTTAACTATTCACCAGTTTCCGGTAAATTAACAAACTCAAGCATCCTCAGAATGGTGCCATTCATTTTGAGGATGCTTTTTATTGGAAAAATCATGTAGTTAAATACATTTTTGATTTATTTTGTATAATATTATTAAAGTGAATATTTTTTTGTTTGTATTTTTAGGAAGGAACTGTGACTGCAGGCAATGCATCAGGAGTAAATGATGGTGCGGCAGCAGTGATTTTGATGGATTCCAAAATTGCTGCAACCAAGGGTTTGACTCCATTGGCCTTCATAAAAGCAGTGTCACAAGTCGGAGTAAATCCTCTTATTATGGGAGTTGGACCTATTCCAGCTGTTAAGGCTGTTGTAAGTTTGCGATCATCATCTTTAATTTGTGTCATTTTACTACAGGATGTAGGACTCTACTACTCTATAAGAAAAAATATTAGAGAGGAGTGCGTAGTCACTTATTCGTATTCCTGTAATGCTACAGACCATTGAGGGCTATGACCAACTTTACGATGCTCCTATAGGCACCTCTATCCAGAACACTGGTGCACTTGTTAAGGAGATAAGGAGACACATCATTTCGTTTCTCAAGTTGTCTTTGGGTTTATCTCTTCACTGACACTTCATATGTGGCCCAGTTGGTAAGACACTTGACTTCCACACGGAGGTTTTGGGTTCGACTTCGGAAGCTACCTGAAAAAAATATTTATAAAAGTGTTCTAGTCTGATAAAAGAGTTTGTTTGATAGTAATACTTACATGTGCGTGCGAGTGTTATCTCTTCAAATACTGTAATGTTACCAACATGTGCAATGAGTATGAGCTCTGTGCCTGCTCCAGTGATTCCAAACCCATAGGCTTGATTAAAGGGGCCGGAGAAATTGTTGTCTCCCAGCAACGCTCTTCAATATGTCTGAATAACCAACCAATTTAGATAAGTGTAAGGGTACACCATAGGAATGGAAAAATGGAATTATCAAAGCTAGTGATTTTGGAACTCAAAATAAAATTTCTTATTTGTAATATTTTGAGGTCTTTTTAACATCTATAAAGATTTGCTAATGAGGCAGATGTACATTTAATGTTTGGTGAACAAACACAAAATCTTTTCTACTATTTGAAAATTACCCATAAACGTAATTTGTACAAATAAATATTAAAATTTTCAGGCATCTAAAGCTGGATGGAAACTTGATGAAGTGGATCTTTTTGAACTGAATGAAGCTTTTGCAGTTCA
The DNA here is from genome assembly GCA_949825065.1 of Odontocerum albicorne. Classification (NCBI taxonomy): domain Eukaryota; kingdom Metazoa; phylum Arthropoda; class Insecta; order Trichoptera; family Odontoceridae; genus Odontocerum; species Odontocerum albicorne. The sequence continues at coordinate 44,448,788 of OX463849.1, forward strand.
ATCATTAGCTGTTATCAGAGAACTTGGTGTGGATCCATCTAAAGTTAACATACATGGTGGTGCTATAGCATTGGGGCATCCTATTGGTGCTTCAGGTACGATATCAATTTATATTTGTTTACATTATCGGAAGACAAATTTATCCTCAATGTGGTTAACCTAACAGTAAACACAACTACTATGAACTATTTCAGTATGCAGAAATATATGTTGGAGTGCTGCATTTGCCCACCCTTATTAAAAGAATGTTGTACCATAAAATCACAGTAAACAGATATGCTGCCTTGTTTTAACCTCAATCACGCCGAATACACCACCTTATGAGGAGTATAGAGCTACATATAATTAAACACGATAGAGACAGGCCTTGCCCTACCTCTGCCTTACCTACATTTTGTCTTAATTACAACTTGTATTATATTAGGGTGTAATTCAAACTGTTTATGAATTAATTAAAACCAAGTATCATTTCATATGTAATTTATAAATTCCAAACAATCGAATTTGCCTATTAACTCGTCCAGTGCTGAGAACACGCGTGGCGTGTCCATGTGAACATCGGCTTCATGCTCAGAACACGCGCGGCATGTCCATGCCTAAATATTGTTAGTATATTACATCAGCATATGATATTCGTCATTATTTCGGAAGATTCCGAGCATTCGGGCGTTTGCGCATGTGCAACGCATTGTAAAGTTGAGGTTACACCCGCAGTTGTAAATAATATTTTTTCTAGTTCTTATTCCGTTTGTTTTCATTGTGAGACTTGATAATAAAAATAATTGGACTATTTCTCTAGCGCTGTTTTGTGAAAAGGTCACTCACTGCAAGGAATATTTTGTTTATGTTTTCTAGTTATTTTCAATTTTGAATGAGTGACATAGTGAATTGTGAGCAAAAATAAGTGCCTTTTGAAAAATATATTATAGTAATTGGTGTATACATAGTGATATTTAGTATCATATAAGTTTCCTTTTTGATTTTACGAAAAAAAATACGTTTACCTTGAAAAATGGATCGCCCATCGAGCTCTAAAAGACAAAAGATTGAGGATGATATGGATGATTCATTTAGTGACGTTAGTGATGAGGAATTCACCATCATCGAGGACGATTCTGAATTTGAGTCAGATATTGAAAATGATGACAATATTCAAATTCAAACTGTTTCACAAACATCTAGAACACCAGATGTTAGCTCTACGCAATGGTCGAATATAAAAAAACAACCAGCCTCTATACCATTTTAAAAAATACCCGGGTTGAAAATTGAGATGTCAAGTAAAGAACCAATAGATTATTTTGATTTGATTTTCAATGAAGATTTGTACAATCTTGTGACAACCCAAACTAATTTGTATGCTGTTGAAGTATTGTCGAAATCAGAAGGTGATACAAGCAGAATCACGCGATGGAAAAATGTCACTAAAGACGAAATGAGGGTGTGGCTGGGTTTACTACTACACACCGGAACAATACGTTTGAACCGGTTGAGTGACTACTGGAATACGGACTATCTATTCAATTTACCGGCATTTTCACAATTCATGTCAAGAGATAGATTTTTACTCATCTTACGGGCACTTCATTTTAACAATAATGAAGAAGATCTGTCGAGCTTGGCAAGTCAGGGCATTGATTGTTTTTTTCAATGGAAGGATGGAAGTAATTTATGATCCACACAGACAACTATCGATAGATGAATCATTGGTTCTTTGGAGAGGCCGATTGATTTTTCGCCAATATATAAAAGGCAAAAAGGCCAAGTATGGTATAAAACTTTACATGTTAGGGGAATCAAGTGGATTGGCCGTAAAAATAATTGTATATGGTGGATCATCAGATGAAGAGTTAGATGGCAAAGGCCACACTAATAAAGTCGTTCAGAAATTGCTAGAGGAGAAGACGTGAGCCGGATATTCAGTTTACATGGATAATTTCTATAATAGCGTTCCTCTTACAAAAAATTTATTGAACCAAAACACATATGTCACAGGAACACTACGAGCAAATAGAAAAGAAAACCCGATCGATGTTATAAATAAAAAACTAAAGAAAGGAGAAAGTGTGAGTCAGTACACAGAAAATGGTATATGTGTTACCAAATGGAAAGACCGCCGAGAAGTCTTTATGATTTCTTCTGAATTTGATGGGGAGCTGTCTGATAGTAAAAACCGACATGGTCAAGTGGTCACCAAACCAAATATGGTAATAAATTACAACAATCATATGGGTGGTATAGACTATCATGGCCAGATGTTAGCTTACTACCCATGCAAAAGAAAAACATTACGTTGGTACAAAAAGTTGGCCATTCATCTATTCCAGACGATGTTATTGAATTCTTGGCATTTATACAATGCAGACAATTCACAGAAAATGCCGTTGTATGATTTCAGGCTATTTATAATCAAAAAATTACTAGGTCCACCTCCATCATCAATTCCGAGACAAACAGTACAATCAAAAACCAAGATACATCTGCCGAAGTTTTGTGAAAAAGACACTGATAATAAAATCAAAAGACGCAGATGTAGGCAATGCTGGGATACAGCTAAGAAAAGAAATGCTTCATTATTCGTTTGTCCAGATTGCCCCACACAACCTGGTCTTTGTTTGGATCCTTGTTTCCAACTTTACCACAAATATGAAATTATTTTAAAAAAATTATTGTGTACAACTAATTAGTAAGTATATCTTTCTGTTAGTTTTTATAAAATATTGTTTTTTTTTGTAATATAATGTTGTTCGAAAAATGTCATAAAAACCTCCATTCAAATACCATTACGGTATGCGTCAAAATACCGACATCACTCTTATCACACAAAAAAGTCACTCAAGTACGTTTGATAAAAATAAAAAAAGACTGGGTATCTCATTTTGCGCCGAATTACCAATGGACAAAATAAAAATAACATAAAAATAAACACATTTGAAAAAGGACAAAAAAATATTTGCTTGAAAATTTTTAATTTATTTGACAATATTTTTTACATGTGTAACCCCACCTTTACAGCATGGCCTTATCTCTGATTCGTCGATCAAATTTTTGAACCGGTGGTAAAGGGGACGATGTATAAATGATATATATAAACAAATTCTATATTTATGAATATATATTTTCTTAAATGTAAAATTTGTTTTACTTCCGTGAAAATATCACGGCCTGTAACTATTCAAATATATTGCGCACTGATCGGCTGTTGTGGAAATTGTCTCAGCAGTGAAAGAGTTTATTTATTTATTTATTTATTATTACACATGACAAGAAATATACACAATTTGAGAAAAAACAACAGGTAATTTGATTTGGACATATAATTTTAATGGATCTGGGTTTGTTGCCTTTCATTTGTCGTATCCCCAGTAAACTAGGCTTTTGCCTGTATCTCACTGAGGATATTTAGCATGAAAAAATAAATCGATACTTCTTTCCGATTTTTGATAACACAAAAAACCCCGTTGCACGCTCTCATCAACCTGACAAACAGTGACACTCAACTACAACTGGAAACATCCTGCGAAACTCAACTCCTCACACATTATCGCTCCAGAAAGACCAAAAATATTCATCCCACAATATACTGCACACAATCATAAGAATAAAAATCAAAACAAATTCAAAACAAAAAAAAGAAAAACACAAATACAATAACAACCAAAATTAAAACAATAATAAGAGACCCACACTCACGAGCTCACATAAATCCTTTCCACTCGTCATTCATCCTGAAAGCCCAAGTACTCAAAATCCTGTCGCAATAACAACCACGCTCCGATCGACTGTCTAAATGGTTTTCCTACCTTTACTTTTATTGAAGTCGGCACGCCATTGTATGTAATGGGAGCCAAATAAGCATATTGCCTTTGGGCAAAAGAGGTTTTAACTCTAGGGATGGTGAACATTTCATTAGTTGCCATGCGTGTCATGTGTGTCTGCTGAGTTTGCATCTTCCCCTCCTCTCGATGGTAGTGCCAGAGAATGGATTTGAGATGTAAATTGGCTATGTTCAGGACCTGATACTCTCTGAAAATTAGAGTATTTAACAAACATGATGGAGACATTCCCAATTCTTGTGCACGGACGTTCACCAATACTCTGCCTCACTGCTTCAATCTTTTCTGGTGTAATTTGCTTTATCTCCCAGTGTATGCAAATTTTCAAAATTATTCATTACACGCTGAATGGTTGACTTGCTTGGCACATGATTTAAACAAAAAAAACGCAATTTTCTTCGCATATTCACAATTGAACAATTATTTAAATAAATTTTTTTAATAACCACAACACGTTGTTGCGGAGTTAGATGCCCCATAATAAATTGTTATTGACGACTCTCCACGACTGTCAAATATGAACTGACAAATAACAGCTAAATCAAAATGGCGGCAAAACAAAATCGGCCTGGAACATAAAACGCATCCTGTATAATTTATTTATATGAAAACACTTTTATTACATTATTTATTCAAATATACTGGGTCAAAATAGTTATGTAGGGATCCACGGTCGTCGCTGAATATTGTCGCATACATACGGTCAATGACCGACGAAACGACCTTTGGATACCTCGACAAATTATAGTAAGCGGTCCAAAGGTCACATGCCCGACATGAGGCCGGCCGAGCATCGCGCCGCATTCCGTACTAGAGAGAGAACGCACCACGCTGTCTCGCCGGTTCCGTAAATAGATTGTTACCTACAAATACTACAATTGACCATTTCTGCATTCACAGGAGTGAGGTAGAATCATATCGCGGGCGCACTCCCGCGCCCTTTCTGAAATGTTATAAATACCTACGTACTATCAAAATAAACATTAATTCACTCTCTCCTTCCGCATTGCGATCTAACGTGTTTTATTTATTTATCAACAATCATAATCATCATATACCTTTAAGGGACGTTCCCTAAAGTTACCTCTTACCCCTTTAAACATTTAAGAAATTTATTATTGTTTCTAACATCTATTTGACAACTCTGATTCAATAAGTTTAAGGCGTATGTCATTACACCCTTCAGACAGCAAAAATATAGATTATATTTATTGTAAAACTAAATAAAAAGTTTTGTCATATTTGACAATATCAAAGAATTGTATTTTTTTTAGAAAGCTTTTCTTTTACATTTCTTTTTGGAAGTCACTGTTAGGATACAGAAAAATTGATAAATCATAGAGATTTTATTAAATAATATCCTCATTGAATATATTCACCCATGTAAGCATATTTGTGATTTGTTTTCATTATTTGACAAATGTTTTGTATCACACACTGACACAAAGTTTATAATAGTTTTTTTATGGGATAGGAGATGGTACCTCAAGAAGAAGATACATAATGTTATTGACTCTGATTGAATTATGTTGGGCACTGAAATTGTTATTTTGATCTTTTATGTTATTAATTTTGATTCTACTGGTTTTATTACTGTACATATGGTTTATGAAAAAATGTTTTGTAAAAACTATCTATCTTAGGACAGACATCTTAATTATGCTGATGATTGTTACACATACAAGCTATAAATATAATTAAAGTATCTAAAATAATATATTTTTATTACAGGGTGCAGAGTTTTAGTTACCTTGCTTCATGCTTTGGAGAGAACTAACGGCAAGAAGGGAATTGCTTCACTCTGCATTGGTGGTGGGATGGGAGTTGCAATAGCCATTGAAAGATCTTAATTTGTGGAACACTTTTTTTCTTTCCTTCCAATATTTTGAGAACTTTTGATGTTCTCAATGCTTTTGATGTTATATATATATTCAAAGTATTTATTTTTCCTTTAGTTACCTCTAAACCATGTTATGTGTACATTCAAAAATGATATTGAATATACATATTTTGTATTTCATTTTCCAAATGTTAAATTAATATTTATCATATATTTAATTTTGTTAAATTTTTCTCATTTTATTTTACATGTCCAGTATATTTTAAATTTATTTATACAAAAATGGATTTTTTTTATATTATAAAACAATATTTAATTTCATAATTCTATAATTGAATTGTGTTGTTTTTTTTGAGAATTTTAAATAAATTGAATAAGTATTTATATTGCCAAATTCTATAAAAAAAAACATTAGAAAAATGTTATGATATTTATGTATTTTATATGAGATTGGAAGAATTAAGTATTTTTTTACTTAGCTGTTATATATTATGACAATATTGATATTGCAAGTGTTGACGCAAGTATAGATAATATCGACCAAGTGTGTGTCTTTTTGGGTATATACATGTATGTATGCATTATGAACTTGTTGAACTGTAAGTAAATATTTTATTAAAAAGACAAAAGGTACATTATCAAGTTTCATTTACATATTCTTAACTTTTTCATAAAATCATTTATATTTTTATATTGTACTGAAAACTAATAAAAATGCCTTAAAAAATAAGATAGCTTATTGAAGCATGAAACTCAGTAATGTACGTCTAGTAGAAATATTAATATTCTAAGATATCATTCCAGTTGCATTAAAATGTTGCCCTTAGAACCATCAAGAGTATCTTAACTATAGCCTTAATACATTTCAACTTGACAGTAAATATATTTATTGTCAAGTTGAAAGGTTCTTTTGTTTATAAAATGTTCTTTGACAATATACTATAGTGTGAATTCTAGATTATTTTGTACAATCTTGATTTATGAATAAGTATTTCAAATCAATTAAAATAATCAGTGAGATATTTAATCTCATGTGTTATGTTATTTTACACACAAAAATACTCGGCAGCATATGAAGATCTACAATTATTTCTATTAAATTAAATTTAGTAAGATTCACATCATTTAAGGATTCTAATAATAGCTGTTCACTTTGATGGCTATATCACTTTTGCGGAGCTTTCGCTTAACACGTTCCGCGCCGCGTAGGTCACCGGTGACCTACCATGTTTTTGACCAGGGCGCCACATAGGTCACCGGTGACCTACGTGTTTTTTTTTATAAACAGTCCCAGTGCGCCAGCGGTCACATTTACTACGAATTTTAACATTGAATGTGACCTATACGGCACCCCTGAATATAATGCACATAAAAACTTCCAAAATTTTGTTTGAAAATGCAATTATTTTTAATAAACCTCCAGGTGTACATGAGCAAGCTATACAATTAAAAATTAAGTTTAATTAATAAACTATGTAAGGAATATGAATTAAGAGGGTACAATATCATCTTTTCTTTTTGTCATCTTTGCCATCCATTTGTCACACTGGAAATTTATGAGGGTGCATTGTCTATGCAACATTGTGACCCTTTTTTTTTGAGCTATTGTCTCAGTAATCATAAGAGATTATTATGTTATGGCGTAACACTATAGCATATTACATAAATAAATAAAAAATATAATAAGTAATAAATTAGGCATGCTACAATTTGTTTCGACTACAAAAATGTATGTTGTATATACATGTATTACCGTACGACGCCGCGTAGGTCACCGGTGACCTACGCTCACAATATCACCTAAAATCAGTTTATTTTTAAAAATAAATCATTATTTATGAAGCCTATATATGTATACATAATATAAACTAAAATTTGTTTAGTGGCGCAGGTACTTATTTTCTCAAAATGTACTGCAGCACGGAACGTGTTAAGTGATTCTTATTTTGTCAATATTTTTTTTTTACATCATCAATTTTATTTAGTTAACAACAATTCCATCACATAATTTGTCTGGTTTCCTGAAGAACTACCATTCATTATTGGAATGAGAAAAGAATATCAAAATATATCTTAGTATCCAAATATTCTACCTGGAATGGGTCGAGTGTTAATAATGCCAAGTTCATCATATTTTTAATAATATTGCCACAATAATCTAAATTGAAATAATTATATTCAAAGGTTTAGGGATTGAGATTTGATAATACTTCTATTTTTTACAATGGTTAAATAATCACAAAATGATAAGCAGGATATTTGTAGACCAAACGGTCTTCAAGTACCCTGCTTATAATTTTCAACATTGGATTTTAAGGAATTGTAATAGAAAATTGTCTACTGTTAATAAATTTTAAAAATCTCAATAAATAATATATTTATCAGTTTTATGTGTCCCACTTACTAGAGTATTTTAATAAAAAATATGAAAAAGTGTATGCTGTACAATTAACAAATATTCAACACCTTAAACTGATGAACTGTGTCGTAGTTGGTTTTGGTTTTTATTCTCAATGGTACTCAAAAAGTGAGCCTCTATCAAACGAAGAATTTGTCAAAAAGGTTATTATTACTTCTCGGCTATCGATAGTATTGCTAACATGTACTGCGAGGCCGAAGACAATGCTATCTCTCAGCATAGGAATGTCCGCAACGTCGATACATATGTATATGTTGAAGAGTACTGTACGAATGAAAGAGCTACCTTTAACTTAAATATCAATGCGAGATTACTAGTTTGAACATATGAAGTAGTTCATTTCTTATTCTTTTTAAGCATTTGAGTACCCCTGAGGAGAGTTTGTTCTATAAACGGTGTTATATAAATATCCTTTTATTATTATTATTATTCATTAATATACTTATTTATCGTATGACGATCAGTGTGTTAATTTTATCAGAAATCACATCAGTTATCAGAAAAAAATTATAATTCTGTATAAAATATGTATGTGTTTGCAGGATTTGTTGAAAAGTTTTTCAATGTTGGATACATAATGAATTTATCGGGAATAAGAATTTTACCGTTCAACATTTATGATTATTAATAACATGATTTATCAAAAAAATGTTTTTACATAACTGGTGCTAATATTTTTGAGGTGTTATTTACAAAGTCCAAGAATTTTTGGAGTTAAATATTTCCACATTTTTCACAAATATATATATATATATATATATATATATATATATAGTGCATCAAAGAGTTATATTTTACTCTGGTTGATATTTGTCATAAGCTTAGACTTAGTATGGCCATTTGGATTCAGTGCATTTAACTTCATTCCAACTTATTTTTATTTTTCAGTGTTGCCCTCTAAGTGTAATTGGAAAAAAAATGATAATTTATGTTTAATTTTTCTATAAATCATCATTCTTGAAAATGTATTACCTAGGTGATTAGTAAAAATTTTAAATGATTTTATTCAATTAGTAACTACAAATATGTTATAATGCTACCTATCACTCTGCTACTGTCTTAACACATGATCTCTTCTACCATCTCAAAATAAGGGTTATTATATTTACTTTAGATTAAAATATTATTTACATAAGTTATGCCAGTTTATAAAGATTGCAATGCAGTACATGCATAAATACATGAAAAAGAACTTTTCTTTAAGATAAAAATTTAAGTTTAGACAGTGGTCTAGAAATGAACATGTCTTAAATGCAAGGTATGCCTGTATTCACCTGTCCATTTATGTTTTATTTGGTAAGTCTAAATTGACTCGAAGCTAAAGTTTTCATATTTCTTAATTATAATATCTAAAGGTTGCAAAATGTTTAAAATATACTGTCAGTTTGTTGTTTTGAAATCATTTTGCTAACTACTACCATCTTATAGAAAAATTTGATTGCCTTAAATTATAAACAAATATTTTATTTTATACAAAATTTTGGTTAAAAAAAAGTATAATTGATGAATAAACATTGAAAATGCAAAGTTGCATATTGTACACATAAATTTTTTTTAAATGTTGACGATAAAAAATCTATTTTCAGTTCATGGCAATCTATGGATTCAGTATTTTTAATTTAATTAATTATTGATAAATATTTATAGGTGATCCAAGATTGTAAAATTATTGAAATAAAAAGCGGGTTTTATTAAAACTTAATTTGTTAATATATTTTGGATGTTTGTTTTTATGGCCATTCTAAATAACTTTTCAGTATTTAAAAAAAATATTATTATGTACTTATTGTTATGTAATTTTATATAATGTTGTCCATGGTGTTTGCTGTATCTGCTTATTACGTTAAAATTTTCAAATTGTTTTTTCATTTTGAAATGAAATAAAAATAAATTTATGAATTTTTTCTCCATATATCATTATTCTTATAAAATAGATTCCTATCCTACAAAAAACCAAATCTATAGCTGCATAATCAAGCATGTGTATGTGGACGCTAGGCATGGAGCCTTACCCTGAAGCAGAAAGATCTACTACTACCACTTACACTTGTGTAGGAGAGGTCACAAATTTTCTCTGCTCCAACCACTTGCCATGTCTATTGTGGGGGTTCGATGTCCGAATCTTTTTGGCGACCTTTTGGTAACAGAGGTTCAAGTTTTAAAGGGGATTAGCCAGGTGTCTCTCTCGCTGGCAATATTACCGCACATGTAAAGGAAATATTTGTCTAACTCATGCAAGTATTTTTACCAGACGTACTCTAATCATACCGAGACCATTTTTCTATTTTTTTTATACCATCGGTCCATCCAAAACCCCTGGGATGAAGACAAACGTTTTACAAATTAGGCTACAAATTTGTCAAGAAAAAATCTCTCCAAGTGTTCAAAAATATTTTGATAATTTTTGGATCATTGATGAAAATAGTAAATGGTGTTTCCATACGAATTCAGAACTCAAACCTCTTTAAATTGCTTCAACACTGTTGTAATCATTAAGAACATTGAGGTGGACATATTGTTCACACTAAGAACTCTCAAATAGTAAGATAGTGTATACTAGAACTCCAGTAGGTATCAGACTGTTTTATACCCCATGTATGTTATGTGATGGGAATGTAAAGAAATGCGGGAAGCCTTTGAAGCTGTATGGGATTTGGAGGCTTGGATAGCTGTGGTAGCGTCAGCACCGGATCTTTAAGGTCCCTAAACCAAAGGCTGAATTAAATCCATATCCCCCTACCTCGCTATCATTGCTGGGTCTCGTAATCGAGAATTCCCTTGCCATTCCTCTGTTCTGGATCCGCGAAGCAAGACGATCGGAGCATATCAACACGTTTTTCTTTTTTTTTTTAAAGGATATGACAGAAGTCATAAGTATCCTTATACCCCCGAATACTTTGAGGAGGGTAGCACAGCACGGGGTTTGAATCTGTGACCTTTTGCATGGAAGTCCAGTGGGTTAATATTCTTATAAAGAATAATTATTTCTATCCAAAGTTTCTAAATACCTGTCATTGTGAAACTTCCAACATTTGGGATGGTCGACTCTTTTATCTTTGTTGTGATTTAGTTTTAAAATAGTTTAAGTAAGCTTGGAAAACAAAGTATTGAGAATGATTTAAAAAGAGAAAAACGGGCTTGACTCTTATTCTAAGTTCATAGTGTCAATTTTTTTCCTCTTTTTGGTTGACACCATCTAGACATTTAGACATAAAACTCTTCAACTAGTTTTTGGAATATTAAAAACACATTTAAAAAAATCTTTTATTAACAATTATTTGTATTTACCAACAAATCATTATTTATTGAGATTTACACTACTCCAAATTATCAAAAAGTTATACTATAAAATATACAATAATATTTTTGTGCATTAATTGTACAAACTTTTGGAATTTTTGTACAAATTAATAATTGTACAAATTTCATTTCCTATTTAAGAAAAATAATTTATTGCTAATTTTGAAATTTGATTAATATGACATTAATAAAGCTTGTTATTAAAAACTTTTTAAAATATCCAAAATATTTCGACATTTTAAGCATTTAAGTATATAGCATTTAGTGAAGATTAAGTAGGCTTCTCGAAATCAGCCATACACATACAGTATGTAGCATAGTAATCACACTGTATGCTGAAGGTGATATACATTATGTTTCTATACAATTATTTTAATATCCCGACAATCTATGGTTGTAATAGTCAGAATAGTAATTAATAGCTATACAAGTGTTAGCTATTAATTAATAAAATCAAAATTAAATGCTTTGATAGTTCTATATCCTTTATTTATTTACTCAGTGACAGCTGTTTCGCCATTAAATGGCCTTGTCAAACTGTTATCGAATATCGACACCATCAATATGTTAACTTTTATATTACGGAATTCTTTAAATTAAATACTAATTAAGCCTATAAGTTTTTTAACACCCGTATTCTGGATAAACACAAAATATGCTGACCAAAAGGCAGATCTCTTTCCAATCAAAAGATGGTTGTGAAATTGTACCCCACCTACGGAGCAATTGTTTTCTCTTAGCTAGTCTTTTTGAGACAATTTTCTTGTCTAATTATTTCTTCTGTATTAAAAAATTAAATACTGATTTACTAAATAATACAAATTAATGTTATTGTTTAGAATAAATAATAATAATTAACGACAAGCCATATTTTATTGCTAATCATAAATATGTATAATTGGTTCAAATAAGTTTTTCCTAATACTTCACCAAGTGTATAGAAACAACACTCAGTGCTGAGATCAAATACTTGGTGGCCTCCAAATGTCGTCTCAGCTAATGTGTTTGTTTACCTTCTCACAAAGGTAAACCGACACATTGAATGACAAAATTGATCGGGCATTAGCCTCATTTACTAGGTGTACGAGGGTGAGAACCGGAAGAGGACAAAATCATTAACATCTTTACTCAACTGTGGATTGTGCTGATAATATTAATGTAATATGCTTTTGTTATATACAGAACAACTTTGTGTGCTTATTGCCATGTGATCATTTATTCCAACCGACCAAAAACGGGTTTAAAGGTCTTGTAAAAAAGCAAGATTGGAACTTTTTTTTTGGTACCACCGGGAATCAAATCCAAAACTCCTGTGTTGGACAACAAACGTTCTACCAACAAGGCTATGGAGGTTGTTAAAGTGATAAGTACATATATGATGTATATTTTAAATAGTAAAAATCTTATGTTAAAAAATACAAGATTTTGTCAAGAAGAGGTAATCCAAACATGTTACATAAGTAAACAGTTCTCTCCCCATACTTATCAAATTATTTGTCTTGTAGATAATGTGATCTCATACACACTATTTGGCTCAGTATGGTAGATTTGAGTTAATGATTCACAATTTTGTCATTTTATTACAACAAATATTCTCCTTTCGATGATAGTCAGAATCAAAGAGACATTTTAAATCCTTAGACATTTTCTCTATCAACTTTTATGAAGCATCTACAAGATAGAGTAAATATTGCAATCGATTTTGTGCTTAATTTCACATGATTACACCTATTCCTCGATCACCTAATTTTCTTTTTATGAAGTTAAAAATATTTTTAAAAGATTATCGATTTCCACATTTGAAATTTGTGTAGTAAATGATACGTCTGTGCACGTGCACGTGCACTCATCTCCAATGTGCTCGGCACTCAAGGCCAGGTTGGGAGAGAAGCAAACTAGCGACACAATAAACAACTATACATGCAATCATTGTCAGCCACTACATTATTTTTACTTTATTTTATTCTCATATAAAATATTTCTTTGATTTTTATTAGGTTAATATATTTTTTATAATTGTAATTTGTTTTATTAAACACTGTTTACCACAAAAAGTGGAGACAGCCAGAGAAATAGTTTTATAAATATACATACATATATAGTAATTAAGTATTTATTTAAAATATTTTATTGAATTATTCTAAAAAGTCCTTAAGACTTGACAAATACTTAAGTTTCATCATCATCTTGACTTGTTTTGCCGATGGATGCGACAGTTTCCAAATGTCTCTGCAGTGTACTCTTCCCTTTGAAGGTTTTGGGTTTTTTATCAACTTTTGGTATCCTTGGTTTTGGTACATATAAGTCCTTCATCGTATCTATTATCGGCATCTAAAATATTTAAATATAAAGTTGAGCATTTCGAAAAATTCAAATAAAATTTTAATTATAACGACAAATGAATAAACATGTAATTAGATATTATTAGTAAAATAAAATATATTTTTCATGCTGTTTTCGAAATTTAAAAAAAAACATGATGAAGAAAGGTAAACAAAACAATCCTATAAAGAAAAAAAAAACTGTCAAAGTCTTTGTGGGTTTTGAAATTTTCTTAATGATCCTAGTACAGAATCCTAATACAATTTTTTCCACATATAAGTCAATTATTGTACTTTATAGAAAGGTTAAAAGAAATCTCAAGTGGAATTCATAACTTGATTTTTTATCACTATTAACAAGGGTAACACCACAATGGGTTGGATTGTTGAAGTCTTAGGAGAACTAATTATTCATTAAATAATACATGGTATTTGATCCAACGGTTTTCATATACCATGGTTGCTAGTTTGTATCATGCATATTGTAAGTATTTTTTTGAGATAATGAACATGAACTATTTGGACATTAGGAAAGATAGATCAACATAACTTTTTGTACTGTCGATTTCTAGAAAAACTGATGACGCCTTTCTTAAAGGTAATGTTAAAATTTAGTCATAGGGAATCACGGTAGAATTTCTGATAAGTTAAAATTACATTGAAATTAACATTTATGTATAAGAAATTTCATAAATTTTGCACTGATCAAAATTTTACCAAAATCCACAGTTACGTATTTGTGATGTTTTAAATAAAATAAAAATATGAAGTTCAATGTGCTTTGGCTTTATTAACCAAGCACGATCAAGTGTAAATTTCCAGATATAGTTTTTTAATTGACTCTGACTAGGTAAACATCATTTTCCTTATCAATGTTGTACATTGGCTCATCTGATAACATATTCTAAATAGAGTTATGTTTTTTTAAGATCTTGTTTATGTTTATGATCACATCAAGACTATGATAACTGAGACAATTGTGACGACATGAGAAATTAACACAAAATAGAGATACAAAGAGAAGTGTTTACTTTAATTTTCTTCAATAAATATTTCCATTCTAAATAGAGGTCACTATGTTTATTACTTTGAGGCTTCTTAAAAGGTTTTATCTATATATGTCTCATCAATATATTATATCTACAATATCGCTCAAGTATAAGCTATTAAAAGTAAATAAGTACATTTAAAAAGTTAATGTATGGAAAGCTTTTTAGTCAACATAAAATGTAATCAAAATATTATAAATGATTTATTATCAATGTCACAAATTAAACTTTATTTTCGTTTAGATAAACTAACACGAGTAAATGATTACAGAAAAGAAATATCTGAAAATTGTCAAAATTAAACACAAAGCATTAATATTTTCCAAAAAATCCACACACGATAAATTACAAATCAAAAGTTTCGGTAAAAGAAAACAGGAGTTAGGATTACGATGTGAAACAAGCAATGAAAATTTCGCAGTGGAAATGAAGATGGACCTGGCTTAAATAATATATCGAAAACCACCATCTATGAGCATTTGATGCAATTTTGTATTTGTATTTGATCTTAAATTAGTTTCAGTACAATTTAATATATTAAGTGAAATTTCATTATTCACTTAAGTTATCGTTATTAAAATTAAATTGATTTTAAGATGCAGGAAGACTGTAAAATCCCTAATTATGTTTATACTAACTTTGCTCACAAATATTTCAGAAAAACATCAATGCATTTTGCAGGATTGTGGTCAGTTAGCTGATATGGGATTAGGCAAATATATTATTGACATAGCCAGGAACAATATGGGTTAAATCAACAAAGAAAATGTGGAAGAAAAGACAATATTTTTTTCCATAATATAAAGACTTGCCACTAAATAACTCTCTCAGTAATACAAGTATGATAGATGATATTGGAACACCAATCAGATAAAAAATGAGATTTGATTAAAAGTTTTGAGTTAAAATGTTACATTACAAATATTTTATTCTATTGAAAACATAATTCACAATCAAAATAAAAAAAATGGCTCTTAATGCTGTCAGATATTTTCTAGACTGAATTTTTAGATATGAACACAGGCCAAGAAATAATTTTAGTGACTATTTCAACGCTTTAAACATGTTTTATTAATATTTGTTGATAACAGTAGTTATAAATGTCTGTTAACTAAAGGTTACAGCTACTCAAAACTTCTTTGACATCGCACTCTTCAAAATATATATTTTGAATATTTGCTTCTGATTTTTATTATTATCTACTTAGTTTAAATGGGAAGGATTCCAGAGTAAAATCTGATGAATGCCATTCACTGATAACCTTTTAAGTAAGCTCAAAATTACATTCAACATGGAACTAGGATCATGTTCCTTTTGAAAAATAAACTGTGTAATAGGTGGCCTAATTGGCCAAATGAATTATTAGTTTTTATTCCATACTTCTTCAATTATAATGAATACAAACCTAATGAGGTATTTTTATTTAACAATATTAATTGGCTCTCCTGGATGAAAACCAGAAGTAGAGAATTCATTTTCAGAAAATGTTGTATATTCATGATCCAAAGGAAGTGACGCGACAAACTCCAGAGATGGAATGCAAATCTTAGAATGACGATGGATGATATCACTCCAGAGCGAAGGCACCATCTGCCCGCAGTAATTTATATTAAAATACGACCCCCACATCTTGGAACTCAACACAGGTATATGAGGGTGTTTCTTCAAGGTACCTCGAATTCCCACTTCAAACATTTCTTCCACTAAAGCAACAGTATCACAATGCTGATATTTGGAAGGTGTATAAATATCTTGTACGAGATTGTCCCCTGTATATACTATCTTAGGATTTTTCTCCCCACTTAGATATGCCAAAAGACTGACTAATTCTTTCCAATTTCCTTGGCTATAAATGTGAGGACCTGAATGATGTGAAATTACAATCTCTGAAGTTTCCTGTTCACCTTTTATGCCTACAAATGGACGATTTCCGGTGAAGAAACCAGGTTTTCTAGCGTAAAATACAATCACGTCAAATAGATCTTTCCAGTTTTCACCCAAACAATTTCTCGCAACAAATGAAGCAAAATCTACATTAGACCCCGTTATCAAAAATGTTGTTTTGGCTCTATTCATATTTTCAAGCCAAGTAAAAAGATTGTCACTGCATTTATTGATGAATTTCTCAGGATTCCTTTTCAAAACAGGGAAGAAACCCCCTGCGTCTTCAGAGAAGTTTTCTCTAGAAAACATCTCAAATAGTCCCTCGAGAATATCCGGCCATATGTCATACATCTCTTTGGGTTCACCACCTTTGTCCACTGCATCGACACACTGTGCAAAGCAAAGAGCTGCGGGCATATCGAAATAATCGAGACAAGTTCTCAACTCTCTTTCTAAAGGCCCATTCCAAGCGACTAATAAATCTTTAACATATTGATTTGTTATATTCCACTCCCTATTGAGACCGTAGTAGTTCGTTATTTCTTTGTCTGTCAAAAATTTTGTACCGTGGGTTGCTTTTTCTATATAACCATCAGGTGCCACACGTAAAACATTACCCTTTGAAAAATCCATTATTAATCCTTTTTGTAAGAAATCCATTTTATCGTGGATAGGCTGACGAACATATTTGGGATCATAACCTTTTTCCTCAGCGAGAAATTTACTCAATAATTCGTATTCCAGCGTGACCATATTTTTCAGATTATATGTACACAGTGTATTATCCAAGTCAAATCCAATGCAGTCATAATTATTGAAATTAAATATATCACAGCCAGTTTGAATGGTACTTGCGGAAAATCGAGAATACATTTTCTTCTGTTGATAACGAATACTTGAATAATCAGACACCTTGTTATTTAATAAAAACATTGCCCTAATGGAATTCGAATATTTGGCTGGGCACTTAGATACAACTTTAACGCACAAATGCATTTTTAAATATATTTAGGGTAAAAGCCCAATCACACCCATCACATTTTTTATATACACACACAATAATTTAATACAAAAACGACCATTTTACAGTGAGACACTTTACACAACCGATGTCTCAGACCGCACGTCACTTATCAAAACAGGAAAATAGCAAACATGACTGACTTAAAGGTTAGAAATAGCAACATTTCACAATAGAGATGTGGAGCTAAACTAATATTGTATAGTTCAATAAAATATTTATTGACATTGTGACAACATTGTAAGGCGCGCAAAATAAAATGAATCTACTTAATTAACGTTTAAATCAATTTATTTAATTAGTTTTGAAGATTTATAAAATTACTAATATTCACAGAATTAAAAGTTAGGCCCTTATTTGAGTGTTACTTCGATTAATGTATTACATTGTACCTTTCCTAATACAGGAGATAAACCAAATTCATATTTTCAATATTTTGTTTTGGAAAAGAGCATCAAATAGTATTGTTAGTAAAATGCATACAATTGTCATATTGCTTAAAGCAATTGTACGATATACAAGTGAATGCAATAGAATACAAAAATAACGACACACAAACTCACAAAAATACTCAGTTTTCCAGTTTTTGTAAGTTGATTATTTTAGATTCAAAACTCACCGATTCTGGAATATGAACATATCGAATGTTTCGCGCCTGTACAAAGAATGAATCAAATACATATTCTTTATTTCTTGAATCAGTGAAAACAGCATCTTCAACAGTAACGTTCATAAATCTGTAATAAAAATAATTCGACATTAAGTGATTATAAATAAACTCACAGGAGAATGAATATCTTTAAGTTAAGAATTTTGAGCTTACCCATCAACACTTGATATTAAACCTGTTACAAACGAATCATTTCTAAGGTCAATTGTTGTGTACTTTCCTTCGACTGCTTTCACAAGACCAGTAAGACTATTATAAAAATTGAACTTTTCTCGTCTAGAATTTAAGTGATAAGTCATTTTTAAATTCAGATTATTTCTCACAATTTTGACACAAATATCTGTATTCAACTACCGCGCCGCTTCAAAACAGATCGGTCCGTTGTGAACAAGCACTCGAAATAATTAGTTTTCAGAGAACTAAAAAACTAGGAAATCATTTAAAATATTTGTCATTCTTTGGTGCTTTGAGCGTTTCAAAGAATTTTTTGTGGAAAAATAATATTTAAATAATCGGCAGGGCCGATAAAATATCACAGCTTTTTATGAGCAAGGAGACGAAATTGTCACTAATTACGAGTATATAAATAAGGCACCTGTTATCAAAACAGAGAAGTTTTCTTTCTTGGTCCTTGGTAAAATATTAGTATTCAGAGCTCTATAGGAAAACAGACGACATTTATTTATTTAACACTTCATCAGAGAAACAAGCTGGCGGGCTTATTGCTAGCCGGCAATCTCTTCCAACCAACCAGACATTCTTACTACGTGTCACATCTCATTCGTATCGTGGTGATTATAGGTTGTTGCTATGTTCGAAGACGAAACATTTAATTTGTGATGTAATCGCACTAATTGATATCGTCTTAATGCATCAGATCAGAGCTGAAAAGTTTTTTAGTTCAGATTTAGAGCTATAAATCAATCAATAAAGGCAGGATGCAGGAACCAAATAATTGACTTCGTCTTGAGATTAATCACTGAATAGTGGCCTTTAATAAAACACTTCTAGCAGCACTTATCCAAATGGGCAGGTTAATCAAATCTAGACCCCTATTTTCAACAATCGTGGCACCTAAAAACTTAAATTTATCAATTTTGTGGACAGGAAGTGACCTTAACTGGACATTTGTCGAATGACACATCAACTTTGTCTTCCGCATGTTTATACACATGTAAAAATTGAGAAAGTTCTTTAGTAGGCTATGTTCTACACATTGTAAATCACTCTCAGATACTCCAAATAAGATGATGTCCCATTAGTGAGCAACCTCAGCAGCATTCGGAGACCCTCATGCCCTTCGTGGATTTTCCGCAAAATGTATAATGATTTAATTGAAAAGCACTCCATTCGTTTATAGGCAATATTTTGTGATTAAGAATGATACAAAAATAGATAATTCAATGGATGAATGTCACTAAAACAATCAATGAATTATATATTTGATTACAAGTAACACACCGTTTTGACACATCAAACATTATGTATAATGGCACGGAGATCCAAGTTCCAAGTCATGTTATTTTGATTATTCTTAATGAGTCCTGAATTGTCATAAAACAATTATCTGATTATGATAAGTAGAGTCGGAAAAGAGATATATTTATTGCCTTCCCAAGTGCTTTCCTACACTGGTTTTATCAAATGTACAATTTGACATAAATATGCAAAAAAGAACCAACCCACTTTTTAAATGTTCTGAAATATATTATACATGTTTTATTAATACCTATCATATTTAGAAAGTTAACTTTTCTTAAGGGCTCTAATTTGGGGTTCGAACCCATAATTATTGAAACATCCAAATGTTATGAAAAATAAAATAAGTTGAGTGTAAAGAAAGGAAGGTGACGATTGAACTTTTGGTTATTTTTCCGCATCTGCATATTTGGTAATAAAACCACAAAAAAAAACTACAAAGAAACATTTATAACTCAATCTTCTATGTGATATTATCACATTCGGCTTTAGACAGAGAGTAGTGTATGTGCCATCCCAAAAAACGTCCCAAAAATAAATTTCCGAAGCTGTACATAAATGTCTTAATTAGCCATAGTTCTCTAAATTGTGAGAGTTTTAGAATAATAAAATCAGTTTTGGGATTTAGTCACTTTTTATTTGGTAAATAAAAATAAATTAACAATATTGTAATATCATTATTAATATGTATAGAGGTACATACATGAATAATAAAATTTGGTACTTCACAAAATACTCTTTGTATTGTAAATAAGTTTAAAACTGAGGAGGGCATGAGGTAGATTTTACCATAGATATATAAGCAAAATATTTGGAATATTATAAAAAATAAATGACTCCTTAAATATGCAATATTACATTATAAAATGATTTGAAAAATATGTTTGTAAATATAATTAAAAAATTGGTAAAATAAATATAATAATGTTTGTGATGTTCTGTTAGTTTCTTTATAACGCAGGTTTATATTTTTCAATATTATTGTGAGCACTGTGTATTATTATACTATATTTGAGATATGGAATGTAGTATTTTATTTATGTTGTATGGTTCTTTTTAAAAACATGTTACAAATTTCGCAATTTTAATGTTATAAAATTAATTCATATTGAATAAACAGAGAATGTATATTTTGTTCATAATTTTTTACAGTTGTATTTGAACCTTAGCACTTGATTCTTTTTGATTAGTGAACTAAAAAGCATGCAAACAGTGCAGTGTTTACACTGGTATAGTTAGATTTAATAATTTGTGCTAAAAACATTCCCAAGTATGGGGATGACACTGACAGTACGAGACACTGAAATAATCTCTTCCAAATTTTAAAGTGAAAAATCTAACTGAAATTCAACATTGCTGTTGTTTTAAAGCTACATAGAATGAACAATTTTCTTCAGTTGTTTTAAAGCGAACTGTTCGTATAGTGAACAATCTTAGTAAAAGAACCAAATATTCAACATCACACAATTTTTTCTGGTATGAAAATATTTTATACAACTTTCAATCACATTTGGTTAGGTCACATCCCTAATTATACTCATAATATACATATAAATACATTATCATTTCATAAATAATTAAAATCCATTCACGATTCACTTACATTGTGTGAATATTAAAAACTTTTACATTTATCATTAAAAATTTACATTTTTCATAAAATTAAATATTTAAAAATTTAATTACAAATATTTTTTGGTACATTTATTTCTAAACATCTTTTAATTAATTAATCAAAAAGATTGAACTCTCTCATAAAGATATTTTGTTTTTAAAAGATGGAAGTTTTTTTTACCCTTTAAAGATAGCGTATCAATTTTCCCCAATAAATTTGTCTCACTTTTTCTATACAAAATTATAGCCAACGAAAATTATATTGCTTTCAAATGTAAATTGTAACATTATTTAAAAAAAATAAAACTGATGCACTCGTATAATTCATATTGTGTCAACACAGAGAAATGTCAATAATATTTTGTCATTTTTCAAAATATCTTAGTTTTATTTTTCTATTTTAATACTTAGGATTTTTAAACTCAAATCTTATTTTATGTCTGATTGCCATGAAAGAAAAACCACGAATTTAGAAATTGCGTCCGTGAATCTTTTTTAATCTGATTTAATGAATAATTTGAAAAATATTTTTTTTCTATTTTATAATTGTTCATTGCCACATACAATAAAAAAGTATAATTCATTTAAAAAAATAGTTGGTTTTTTAAATTTTTTTTCAATGATTTTTTTTGTCATTTTTTAAGCTCTTGTAAACAGGAGTCATATTGTAATTTTCATTTTCATTAGGTTATAAAAAATATATTAATTTTAATTTTCTCTTTGAATAATTTCATTTTTAATTGCATTCACACAAGAAATTAAAATATTTGTATTGTATTGAGCATCATAATGTTTAATGACTAGACTATTTTTATTTCTATTAAAAGTGTAGAAATTTTCTGAAAATGATGTTTATAAAACACAGAAGTATAAAAGTAGTTTAGGACACCCTAGACAATGATAACTTGATAGTGCTATTTAAAATATATGCAGCATTGGTAATATGAACCGGAGAGAAGCAGCTTTGGACTGAATCGTGCTAACTGAGAAACAGTTGGCTATACATACACCTAGAAGGCCTAAAATGTAGTTTGAGAAGTAGTATATTTATTAACAATCACTTTTGATCATCGAATCTTTTTTTTATTACGTACAAAATTTGAGATAATTAAAATATATTAATTTTCAATGATTCAGTAAACGGAAACTTTATACATTTAGAATAGTTTGATTTTTAAAAATCATGTGATGATAATTTCCATAATCCTCGAAGAAATGCATTCTCTAGATATATTACACTATCACTTCAGTTTGTATTTTAAAAGCTTTATTACTTTTAATTTTTGATTCTAGATTCTTTCCAGGGTTTTTATATTTTCAATGGTAATTGATACTTTAGCTGGAACAACATATTAATGTCAAGTAATCATATTTTAAGTTTACATTACATGAGGTAATAATAATTAAAATTAATTTTCAATAAAGGTGAATTAAAATTCCAATTTTATTTATTTTAAATATATTTTATGAAAAAATCATTACTCGGTAACATTTGTCAATAATTTATAAATCATATTATCGGTGGAACAATTCAGGGAGTATCGGGTCCTTAATATAACCAACTTACAACTCAAATCCATTATCTGGCGATACGAGTATCATTAAGAAACAAATAAAATACAAACTCAACAAAGACACATAACACATATGGCAACTGCCCTAATATTCACAATCCCCAGAGTCAGATACGAGTATGAGATACTAAATTGAAAAAAAAGGCAAAAAGGTGTGCATAAATGTAGGCAGTGGATCGGAGCTTGGTTGTTGTCACAATAGGAGTTTGAGTACTTGAGTTTGCAAAAATAAATTGCGGAGAATATTTGTGTAAGCTTTTAAATGCAATCTGTTTTTGATGGGTGTATGGAGGAGGTTATGAGATGGGTTATTATTTTTTTCAAAATGATGAAGTAGGTCAAGGGTTGACTCACGTGGTACATACTTGTAATTAGGTCTCACAGCTTATCAAGTCATGAGAATGTGTGATAAATTTATTAAATAATAAATCAACTGGTAAATAGAGCAACCTATTTTTCATGTTTATATATTGTCAGTAAAATACAGAGAAAATACAAACTTACTGTGAACTCAAAAAATGAAAGGCAACTAACCTTCCATATTGAGAGTGTCTTCTTTAAATTACCTGTATTTTGTTTGTCTTGTTTTTTATATACTTTGAACACGTACAACTAATTACTTGTCATGTTAATAAATAAATAATTTGAAATCATCAAAAATATTTTATAACAAGTATATGATATATAATTAAAAAGGGGCTTCAATCAAATCATTCGATTTACTTAATTTCGTGTTGAAATTCAAATATTCTTTTAATGTGAATGTGAATACTGATATATTTTTACTTTCATAAACTAGTCTACTACTGATATATTTTTACTTTCGTAAACAATTAATTTCAAGTATAAATGAAAAATCATTGTGAAGTAAAGGTATAAAATAAATGCAAGTAAATCAAAACAACGAATGATATGATATTTTCAATAAAAATGAACCAACATGATGGCTTAATAACAAAGATCACTAATCTCATCTACACTTCTCAGATATTTTATTTCATTATTTGTAGAAAATTCATAATCATATTAACCATTTTAATAGAAATGTACTGAGAAATTGATACATTTTATTTTGACTTTATTTAAATTCTTTAATTAAATGTTTAAAGAATATTAAAAAAAAAACTTAAACATATAAACTATGACGGAGCAGATTTTTTTTAAAGATACGGAAAAACCAATATTGTGATAAAACCAGAAAATATTTTATTTCAAGTAATTTTAACTGAAATTAATGTTATTTTTTTTGCAAAAAAAGCAAATGTAACGAGGTTTCTTTGTAATAATAATTTGTTTGTAATCAAAAACTCAGATATAATATGGATCAGTCTTATTTATTATGCAAGGCGTCTTTTTTCAAATATCAAAATCATATATTTTAACCATATTCAATAATTGTAAACAATATTTATATATACACACACACATTTACTATATGTACAAAAATTTTTATATTTGGTGTGAGGTACTATATCATATATACGAGTATGTGTGTTGAGATTCCAAAATTTTTGTATTTGTTTGATATGTAAATCCTTGTTGATATTGACATTCTTGTTGATATTGAAATTCTTGTTGAAACATGTATGTTTGTTTGGGTCCGATCGTTATCGTGACCGCAGAGGAAATGAGGACTTATGGACGAGCGTCGTGACTAGGTCGCTGACCGGTTGGTTTAAGCATTGCGCAAAACTCCTGAAAATTGTTGAATTTCACGAGGTGACCGTTCATAAGAAGGGTCATTTTCATTTTTTAATTATATTCTCAGTACAATCTACCTCCTGTGTTTTTACTTGAGACCTGCTACAACCTGCCATAAGAGGAATCTCTTCACCATCGCCACCTTCTCACCGATCTACGCCTTTTGGAATTCGCAACTGAATTCTCCGAGCATTGCGCAGCAACCATCGCACCTATATACAGTTATTTGTACCCTGTCCGGTATAAGTAACCTAAGTAAAAAGTGGTAATGTCTACACTTAGAATAAAGTGTGCTGCTTGTAGCCCTTTACTTAACACTCAACTTTAAATAAAATTGACCTTTTATTTATTGGACTGCAGTTTAACATACAAAATTCTTTATTGAAAGAAAGTAATTGGATTGCCTTTCAAATCTTTTGACTACTAAAATGAAATACTGGTGACTTCCAATGATAATTTTATCATATTATGTTCCTATCACTCCAAATTTATTTCTACACCAATTGAATTTCCTTTCAACGTCTGTTTAAATTCATTCTCAAACTTAAATTTTGTATTTTTATACATCTCTGTAAACACCACAGATTAATGAAATCAAATTAATTTTTTATGTACTTTTGAATTGTTGTGCACACTAGTCTTGAAAGTTTGGATATGTAAATTTTTCAATAGATGTCAGGATACAGGATACACTTTAAGACTGGAATGGGTAGTTTAGTTCTCCTATAAAAAGCAAAGGGATCCAAGATGGAGTGTAGTTATTACCGCACCACCAGTCTATTGAGTGTGTTAGGTAAACTGTTAGAAATAGTGCTGATGAATATGTGCATAAGGTAACTGAAAATGGAGTTTGGGACGTAGAAGGTACTTTTTTGAGAAGACGAGAAATTAGTGTTTTTATCTGAGAATGCTCATTGAAAAATACTACAGAAAAAATATAAAAATTGAACTGTATATTTTTGTCTAGAAAAAGCATATGATCAGGAAAACAAGGTCAAGTAATGGGATATTTTGAAATAATATTGAGCGGATTGTAAACAATTTAGTGTGTTTTTGTGTGAAAAAGTATGGCACATGTCCGAGCGAATGAACAAATGACTGTATTTTTATTATATTAAATGGTTCTGTAATTTTATTATAAGAATGTGTGATGTCTCCATGGATTTTCAATATTTATATTTAAACTCTTGTGTAAACCAGATGAAAAGTGAAATGAGCGGTGAAGAAATGACAGATTTGGTTGTGGTTGAAAATTATAATGATTTAGTCATGATGCTTGAAAAAATTTATTTCAATTGTTTAGCGAAATATTTGAGAATGAGTATAAATAAATCTCAAGTCTCGGTTGTTGAAAAGAGCGATTCCATATCTGTTTGTAATGAGTGGGTGAACAATAAAAGATTAAAGCAAGTTGAGAAATTTCGCTATCTGAGAAGTATTGCGAGATAGAGAATATATAGAAAGGCACGCTGTATGGATGTGTATGAGGTGAAGGCTGTCTGTGTGCGGATAGAAAGGCATGAAGATCTATTATCGCTGCCTACCCGACAAGGATGGTATGTATATACATTTTTTTATCCAAACATAGCTCTAACTTTAAATAGATGAGATACCTATCTTCGATGTTATTGGTAGACATATACTTCATCTCTTTTGTTGAACAAAAGTATTGTGCATTTTATCTTTACATCTGATAATGTCCCAAATATTGCAATATATACAGCTGTACTTTGGCAAATTGGTACTAATTATTAGAATGAGTATAAATCTGTTGGGACCATGGATTATTATTTGAAAAAAAAAATTTATCCAAGTCATAACATAGGTATCTTTTTTCTCCTGAAAATGTCTGTGTTTTTCGATGGGAGTAGCACAGCATGAGCTTTGATGGGAGTAGCACAGCGTGAGCTTTGATAGGAGTAGCACAGCGTGAGCTTTGATAGGAGTAGCACAGCGTGAGCTTTGAACTCGCTAACTTCTGCATAGAAGTTCAGTGCATTGCCACATAATCATGAACCTCAAGAAAAATACTTGAAAATTACTACAACAGTTTTGTTTTTGTACGAAACCTTATTTGTTTTTCATATCACATTTTGGACTCTTATTTTAACTATATTTTATGTGTGGTTTAAGTGTATAATTTTCTTAATATTTATTCGCACATTAATTATCTTTCAGTATTTCTTACTATCCTAACCATATGTCGTCCATCTACTTTGCATCAGAAGTTATTCATTCCCTTAATTAATTGACTAGTATAAAATAAGTACATATAAATATTTCTGTACTTAGTACTTATATGTTTAAAACTAACTAAATATGTGTATAATTAACAAATATATACAGAGTTCTTTTATGTCCTTTAATCTTTTCTATTTATAATCTTTGATTATTTTTGATAATCAGCATAAACATTCCATTTGAATATTTTGACTTGAATCTTATACTTTCGTAAAATACTTAATTCTTTCTTTGTTCCATAAATATGCAAATGGAGTATGCGATAAAATTATAACCTACTCATTATTTTCCATCAACAAACTCGGGGAATTTCACTCGGTAACTGTGTACAAGCACAGAAAGAGGAAAAATTGAGTGGTTCGTATGAATTTCATTTTTACACAAGTGCTGGACTATCATTTGTCCTTTTTATAAGGCAGTTCAATGCGCTTCTTATACTGTCGCTATTTGAAGAATCTGCATCTTTTATAAGTGAGCCAGACACATCCACCATGTCCCAATTTTGGGGTAAATATGACTTCTTGTACATTGTCGGTGTCCTGACTAAAGGCGGGGAGTTGAGTTTTGTCGAGGTTTGGAGACTCTCTGAGCTGCTTATGGTCGACAGGCTCTTTGGCCGCGGTAGAGAGTTGGTGGTGGTAGTTGGGGGTGTTATCTCGATAGTGGTGAGGGCTGTGAGTCCGTCTTGTTGACTTGCTAGCCTTAATGAGTCTTGTTGGTTTATGCACCGCTGAAATATAAAAATAACTTTTATCAGTTTTCTCTCATTATAAATAATAAGATTTCTACAACTTAAAATATATTCAATTAAAAATAAACATGTTAAAAGTATAATCTCCAGAAAGAAATGTGATATATAATTGTATAATTTGGGATATGTCCATAAATATTTGTAGATTGTATAATAATGTGTCAATTCACGGCGAGGCTTGTTGCTGCTGGATCCAGTGTTTGTTTATCACATTTACTTTTTTCTCTTGCTTTAATTTTTTTTACTAACATAGCCTCTTGAGACATTGAGTATTGTGGGGAAGGTTTTAATTTTTGATTGCGTTTAAACTACGCATATGTTGATTTCTTTTATTCTGTTTGTATGCATCTATATTTTACTTTTCACATGAATGTCAAGAGTGACATTTGGTTTGGTGCAGTGCAGGCTACCTGCCTGTAGATGGTCCCATAATATTTGGTAGAGTGCAGGCTGCCCGCCTGTAAATGGTCCGATAATGTTTGGTACAGTGTAGGCCGCCCGCCTGTAGACGGTCCCAAAATGTTTGATACGGTGCACGCTGCCCCCCTGTAGATGGACCCATAATGTGTTAATCAATAACTGTATATCGTAGAATGATTGTACAATATTTTTGTGATTGTTGATATGTGCACTATGTGTTGTGATTATGTGTTGTTTTATTTTTTTTGTGATTGTATCTATTCATTTATTAATTTTTTTTTTTTAAATGAATGAAATTCTCACTGTTTAGGGTTTGAATATTGTTACTATATAAGGTACAATGTGCCGTTGACAAATAAATAAATAAATAATATGTGCATCGGATATATCCAAATGTTAAAAAGGGGCATATTCAAGATTTTTTTTTATTTCCTACTTTTTCTTAAAGATCAAATAACGATAGGAAAATAAACTTGACGTTTGTAAGTTTGTTTTCTTATTTACAAACTATTATTTTAGCTATGAGAATGAATCTTATATTTATCCATTCGACAGTTTTTCAATAAAATTTTAAATAAGAAAGAATATTTAAAAATACAAAATGAAATTAAGAGATAAATATTCAATGGCATGATATATAATTGAATATTATTTTTAACCAACAATTATCACTAAAATAATTAATTGCGTATGTCATTTATTTTTCTTACTTAAAAAATTGTGTACTTACTCGTATATAGGAATTTATTAAAAAGGGAGCAGGTGAAATGCAGTATATTGAGTTTTATAAAACAGATTATATTATATAATCATGTTATATTAAAATAGAACATGAGTACATGCAACTGGTAATTTAATTAAAAAGCTAGGCTCTAATTAGTTATATTGTTTTCTTTATTGGTTCAATAAATACCTACTGAACACAATATCATTAATTTAATTCTACAAACACTTAACAAGGAATGAATATTTTATTCAATTAACTATTCTACTACGAAGTTCTAAAAAAACTTAATCTTTTTGGTAAATCGGTGATATTTTTTTAAATTTCACATGCTCAACCTTCGTAATAAGTGAATTGATCACCTTAGGAAATCGATTCGATTGACTTATCATATTTTCTAAGATTAATATTAATGTACGTGCAATGATTGCGTAACTCAAATAAATAGAAATCACCTCATGCACCAAATACATTTTAAATATTATGAATGAGCAAAAATATTTACAAACTTTTGATGTGAAGGTTATTTTCAATAATACCAGATGTGTTCAACTACGAGTATAACTACCTGTAATAATACCAGATGTGTTCAACTACGAGTATAACTACATGTAATAATACCAGATGTGTTCAACTACGAGTATAACTACATGTAATAATACCAGATGTGTTCAACTACGAGTATAACTACATGTAATAATACCAGATGTGTTCAACTACGAGTATAACTACATGTAATAATACCAGATGTGTTCAACTACGAGTATAACTACATGTAATAATACCAGATGTGTTCAACTACGAGTATAACTACATGTAATAATACCAGATGTGTTCAACTACGAGTATAACTACATGTAATAATACCAGATGTGTTCAACTACGAGTATAACTACATGTAATAATACCAGATGTGTTCAACTACGAGTATAACTACATGTAATAATACCAGATGTGTTCAACTACGAGTATAACTACATGTAATAATACCAGATGTGTTCAACTACGAGTATAACTACATGTAATAATACCAGATGTGTTCAACTACGAGTATAACTACATGTAATAATACCAGATGTGTTCAACTACGAGTATAACTACATGTAATAATACCAGATGTGTTCAACTACGAGTATAACTACATGTAATAATACCAGATGTGTTCAACTACGAGGATAACTACATGTAATAATACCAGATGTGTTCAACTACGAGTATAACTACATGTAATAATACCAGATGTGTTCAACTACGAGTATAACTACATGTAATAATACCAGATGTGTTCAACTACGAGGATAACTACATGTAATAATACCAGATGTGTTCAACTACGAGTATAACTACATGTAATAATACCAGATGTGTTCAACTACGAGTATAACTACATGTAATAATACCAGATGTGTTCAACTACGAGTATAACTACATGTAATAATACCAGATGTGTTCAACTACGAGTATAACTACATGTAATAATACCAGATGTGTTCAACTACGAGGATAACTACATGTAATAATACCAGATGTGTTCAACTACGAGTATAACTACATGTAATAATACCAGATGTGTTCAACTACGAGTATAACTACATGTAATAATACCAGATGTGTTCAACTACGAGTATAACTACATGTAATAATACCAGATGTGTTCAACTACGAGTATAACTACATGTAATAATACCAGATGTGTTCAACTACGAGTATAACTACATGTAATAATACCAGATGTGTTCAACTACGAGTATAACTACATGTAATAATACCAGATGTGTTCAACTACGAGGATAACTACATGTAATAATACCAGATGTGTTCAACTACGAGTATAACTACATGTAATAATACCAGATGTGTTCAACTACGAGTATAACTACATGTAATAATACCAGATGTGTTCAACTACGAGGATAACTACATGTAATAATACCAGATGTGTTCAACTACGAGTATAACTACATGTAATAATACCAGATGTGTTCAACTACGAGTATAACTACATGTAATAATACCAGATGTGTTCAACTACGAGGATAACTACATGTAATAATACCAGATGTGTTCAACTACGAGTATAACTACATGTAATAATACCAGATGTGTTCAACTACGAGTATAACTACATGTAATAATACCAGATGTGTTCAACTACGAGTATAACTACATGTAATAATACCAGATGTGTTCAACTACGAGTATAACTACATGTAATAATACCAGATGTGTTCAACTACGAGGATAACTACATGTAATAATACCAGATGTGTTCAACTACGAGTATAACTACATGTAATAATACCAGATGTGTTCAACTACGAGTATAACTACATGTAATAATACCAGATGTGTTCAACTACGAGGATAACTACATGTAATAATACCAGATGTGTTCAACTACGAGTATAACTACATGTAATAATACCAGATGTGTTCAACTACGAGTATAACTACATGTAATAATACCAGATGTGTTCAACTACGAGGATAACTACATGTAATAATACCAGATGTGTTCAACTACGAGTATAACTACATGTAATAATACCAGATGTGTTCAACTACGAGTATAACTACATGTAATAATACCAGATGTGTTCAACTACGAGTATAACTACATGTAATAATACCAGATGTGTTCAACTACGAGTATAACTACATGTAATAATACCAGATGTGTTCAACTACGAGGATAACTACATGTAATAATACCAGATGTGTTCAACTACGAGTATAACTACATGTAATAATACCAGATGTGTTCAACTACGAGTATAACTACATGTAATAATACCAGATGTGTTCAACTACGAGGATAACTACATGTGATATAATACATCATAAATATGAATAATGCAAGACAAGTTTCAACTACGAGTATAACTTCATGTAATATAATACATCATAAATATGAACAATGCAAGACAAGTCTCAACTACGAGTATAACTACATGAAACATAATACATCATAAATATGAACAATGCAAGACAAGTTTCAACTACAAGTATAAATACATGTAATATAATACATCATAAATATGAACAATGCAAGACAAGTTTCAACTACGAGTATAACTACATGTAATATAATACAGCGTAAATATGAACAATGCAAGACAAGTTTCAACTACGAGTATAACTACATGTGATATAATACATCGTAAATATGAACAATGCAAGACAAGTTTCAAATTAAAATAACATAAAAATCTGAAAATTTTATACACTTGAAAAACTTAGTACTTACTGTGTTCATTTTAATTATTTCTACTTTAGTGGATTAAAACTGAAATTAATTTAGGAGGCATGAACATTTGTGATATGTTTTATTTGCATTAGTTAATAAAACATATGAAATTGTATGAAAGAAAATTATTTGAAGACTTTCATAACTTATGCAGCAAATTAATTATGTAGTGTTGTTTAGTACGAGACAGTATGAATTATTCCATTATTCTAAATTCAGGTAAAATCTGAAAGTCTGAGACCTGTCCGAAATCGAACTCCTGATACTTGAGTATGAAGAAATCATATTTAGCATTAGACAGAGGCGTTGTCAAAAAAAACAATAGAATGAAAAAGAATTTCATTTTTTTTTAAATCTCGCATTTTCGACAGGAGGGTGGTGGCAAATAAGGAAATAAGTCAGACCAAAAAATAGGCAGTCTGAAATTTAATACGTTTTCCATTACCAGGATTTTCCCTGATATGAAATCGTAGTGTTCCTTCAACCAGTTGAAATATGGACATTACATGTAATATATACAGGTAAAGATTTAAAGTATTCATTCATGAGTTTGAAGAAGGTTGAATTGTCAACAAAATATTTGCTAAATGCCAGTAGTCCTTTTTAGAAGAGGTATCGATTATGTGAAAACACGGGACCAGGTCTCGACATAGATCTGTTTTATCACGTTAAAACACTGGGCTGGGATACAAAGTGTTAAGTTACACTGATGACGACCAAATCAAGACTTTGATTGAGAATTACGACATGTGAAATTTCTGAGATATTGGAAATTACCGTTCATAAGCATTTGGTGTAATTTTGTGTTTGAATTTGACTTAAAAATACGAAATTACTTTCGGAATAACCCTATATTTTTTCAATACATATGTTTCGTATTTATTTATTCATATGACATTCTTCAACATAGCAGATTGGAAATTTGAACATGTTGAAGAGTTTGTGTTCTTAAGTTGTACTGATATGTTGAAGAGTGATTTGGTAAGATAATATCATCGTAGGCCTCGTAAATCGAGTCTTCAGGTTAAAAGTCAGCGGAGCAGGTACGTGGATTGCTGTCTGGCACATATTTCACAATCGTAGCATCCCAGTAAGTTTTATAACAAGCACGCTATTGAACTTCGGTCTAGCTGCCATGAAAATGTGATCGATTGTTTGCGAATGATGATTTATAATATTTTATAAATTTAAAAATTAATCCAAGAAAAGATTCTTGAGAATAAAACTTCACATCACGGGATAGGATAATTTTATTTCAAATATAAATGAGACTCAATATAACCTTTAAAAAGAATAAAAAACATCGATATTCAAAGTAAGAAGACGCCAGGAGAAACAATGACTCCATTACTGCTCCGTAGAGTAAGGATGAACTAGTTTAAGTTGGCCTGAAAGTTATGCTAATTGCGGAGGTCACCTGAGATGGTATAGCTGTATCAGACGTATGCGTCACACAGATTAGTCAGGTTTTATTTGTTGTATCACCTGTAAGATATTGCTTGTAAAATTGTTGTGTTGTAATAAAAAGTCCCTTTGTGTGGTCCTCGCATTATCGCTATCTATGATTGGACAGCCCCTGCACGCGATAAACGCGTCACAATCGTTGAGCAGGATAACAGTCCAATCCAGGTGCTTGAGATGAGCTAAACATAAGGGAATGGGCAAAATGGCTAAAGAAGAGTCTCTTTTATTCACCCAGCTCTTTACACCGATACTCATTGAAGTCACGTCGGAATATTCGAGGGTTGAGCGGCAACCATCTACCTATCCTACACTCTTTGTACCAGTGCTGTACAATAGCCATGTGTGTAGGAGAAGCAAGTACCACAGAATGGATAAGCCTCTGCAGTTAGATGTTGGTAAGAGACGACTGGGGTCATGGCAGTCAGCTACTTGACGGTTAACGGTTAAGAACGACATAAAAGCGCTGACCGACAGTTAGTTGGCTCAGGATGGAGACAAGTGGTGAAAACATATCAGGTGAATCGACTCAAATGAGGCACAGAGAAAGAAGATTCCATGTAAGATGATTCATACATACGTCTAAGGCCTGTGAGTATTGTTACCAGACCAACTCCAACTTGACTATACCTTTTTTGTTTCATAAACTATCGGGAATCGAACCCAAAACACCGGTAGAAGATCAGCGTCTTATCAACTGGGCCACAGAGACCATCATTTAGAAAATTATTATCTATGTTATTTATCTTGATATTGAATAAAATAAAGTTATATTGCTCGAAATAACAAATATTTAAATAATTTTTTACACATTTCTCTATTTGATACATTTAAAATATTATAATTATTTAATGTGCCTTTTGGATAATACATTTTACTAAAATTATAAAATAAAAAATGTTTTAATATAGTAAACATTACGAGTATATTTACAAATGTGTATATAAATGCACATAGATAGAATACTTGCTTATTATTAAATAACTAGTTGCAGCCCGTGAAATATTCACGGAAGTAAAACAAATTCTACATTTATGAAAATATATAGTCATAAATGTAGAATTTGTTTATATATATCATTTATACATCGTCCCCTTTTACACCGGTTCAAAAATTGTTAGCTAGGTATTTAAAATTCGTTCAGTATCACGGACCCACCGAGATTCAAATTTCGAATTACTTTCGCAGAGAACCCAAGTATTCCTCTCTCGCTCTTTTGTATTCAAAATTCAATTCTCCTATTCTTTCTTTGGCGACAGCCGTCGTATGGGTTTTGGCCTATTTATACTATGATTAAATTCTGATTAAAAATATGAGAAATTTTTATAATTCCTAGTTCACAAATTCACTATCGAAATTTACACATTATTTCTAATTAATTATATAGTAAAAAAAAATTTGATATAAAATTTTCGTTTTTTTACTTTTGGATTCGAAAATTCCACATATTTAGAATATGGAAAAAAAATCTTCAGTGATGGGAATTTTCCGCGGTACATATTAAATTGTAAATTGATTTGACTTAAAACAATGGAAGCTTTTTAAGATCTATGATAAAGTCAATTTAATCTTGAAAGACTTATTGAGCAATTCTGACATATTTTCGTCCAATGATCACGAACATTATTTTTACATCATGATAGCTCATACATTAAGGATATATTTGTAAGTATTTTTACATCATGATAGCTCATGCATTAAGGATATATTTGTAAGTATTTTTACATCATGATAGCTCATACATTAAGGATATATTTGTAAGTATTTTTACATCATGATAGCTCATACATTAAGGATATATTTGTAAGTATTTTTACATCATGATAGCTCATGCATTAAGGATATATTTGTAAGTATTTTAAATATTTTAGAAAACATTATTTCCCTTCATGTGTAGCCTACAGTGGTTCGCTTTTAAGCATCTTATTCAAAAAAATTGCATTGAGTTTTATTATTAAACAAGAACTTGACTGGGTTGATAAAATATAATACAAGTAGATCTTGTGATCATTCGTTTGTTGTCACGATTGCAATGAAATAATTGCTTTGTATGCCATCTTCCATCTTCACATTGCCTAAACTTTAGAATCAGTTTACGAGAAAACTGGAAGTTGATTCTTGAAATAAGCATATACACAAAATTGACAATAATATAAAATATAAATTGAACACAAGGTTTTGGATGCAAAGGGTGATTATCTAGCTCAAGCGTGTTGGGTGAGGTGAGCAATCCATTACGCAATAATGATTACCTTTCTTAATGTCCTATTTTGGATGCAAAGGGTGATTATCTAGCTCAAGCATGTTGGGTGAGGTGAGCAAATCCATTACGCAATAATGATTACCTTTCTTAATGTCCTATTTTGGATGCAAAGGGTGATTATCTAGCTCAAGCGTGTTGGGTGAGGTGAGCAATCCATTACGCAATAATGATTACCTTTCTTAATGTCCTATTTTGGAATATCAACTTAATACACTTGGGAAGCGGCTTACTGTTGCCCCTGAGCAGCACGTAGATATAGGGGTCTAGGGTATAATTCAGCAGCATCAGGATATCAGCTATGCGGAACACTATCTTGAAGCGATTCCGGTCAGCCGCGGGAAGAAGCCGCGCCAGAAATATGGAAATCTGGGGAAAGGAATAACAATTGTATTTATTTAATATAAACATACATCAGATTTTTTCAAAAAAGTCAAACTTGATGAGACACATTTCAATGAACTCTTGAAGGAACTTGGAAGGAAACATTGACGAGTTCATGTGTGTTTAGAGATGAACTCGTTAATATTCATGGGTGGCTTATTTAATCCTACATCGCATATATGACAAACCTCCTGGCAGCTGTCTTCATGCAAGATCTACAAAAATATTTATGGACAACATCTCAATAGTGACTATTCTTGATAAAAAGATACCTCAAGATTAATTCAAGATGAAGGAAAGATTTACGAAATTATTCACTGCCGATAAAAGTTTTAGGGACAAAAGTATTTTATCAAACATAAATTGGGATTGGGACAGAAAACAGTATTTCGGAAAAATGCCACTTTATTTCATTATCAATTGATTTCTTTGTACCACTTTATTTCATCGATAAGTATTTGATGAATATTAATTGGAAATGGAAAGGAAAATAGTGTTACGAGAAAATAACACTGTGAAATTGTCTATTGTACCAATTCTTGTTTTATGTATGTATAGTATTTCAATGCAGTATTGGCAAGGCAAATTCTTTAAATAAAATATGTAAATGATGACTAATTAAATTGGCACGTGCAGGATTTCTTAAGATGAGTTCAGTTTTCTGTAATTATAACTTGAATCTTAAACTACGGCAAGGCATGTTTAAGTGCTATATATGGTCTGTTATTTATGGTATTGTGACATGAAGGCTAGAATGCTAAACAAGTTAAAAGCATTTGAAGTGTGGATTTATCAGAAAGTGTGAGGAAGGCTTCGAATTTATTGGTATCATCGCATCTCAAACACCGAAGTACTGCGCCAAGCAGGAGTAGAATGAGAGCTCTTAAATATAATAAAAATCCAAAAGATTTCCTATTGGGGTCATATATTGAGAAGAAAAAAATGTAAATTTGCAAAATAAAGATTGATGGACAAAATCGAGAGTCAATGCGGAATCGGCAGAATACGTCTGTCTCGGTTATACAGTGTTTGCGAATGAACAGGTATCCAGACAGTTGATGAGCTGTTCCGTGCTGCCAAAGGCATAAACATTTTTCAACCGGGGCGACCGGACTAGGCGCATGAAGAAGATGGATGATGTTATTAATAGACAAAATGAAGAAATAGTAAATTAAATAGTAATGGGAGAATGTACAGACTTCCTCATCAGTCGTGACATTGTGGTAGATGATGGATTCTTGAGGTTACATGTAAAAAAGACTTCGATTTTAGTCAAATTTCACTGAACCTTTAATCTGTTGAGGGATGTTCACAGTTTTTTACCGTTTGTTACACTCAGCATATGATAAAATAGACCAAGAGGGTGGCCATGAGCTTGCTGAAGAAAATTTATTTAATCAGGTCATGTTGTACAATATTGGCATTTCCTTTTACAATTTAAATTGTATTGAAACATCACTCTTTAATAAATATGTATAAAAATACCATTACGTCATGTCCCTTTTAGGGCAGGCAGAGAGGACAGATCTCCACGACTATGTCCATGCACATAGCTCTTGCCTCACCCACATTCCTCCATCTCGCCGTACATACTCTTGTGTTTCTCATACTTCTTACATTTTCCTTCAGTTGAAATTTTTCCAATTATCTGCTTCCACTGTTTACCTCGATCTATCGCTTTCTCGCTCTTCATTCATTTCAGACGAATATATTTTTTTCGTAAGTCTTTCGTGACATATTCTCTCAATGTGGCCAAACCATCTCAAGAGCCCTTTCTTAATTCTACTTTTAACATCTATTTCTAACACATATCACAGTCGCCCTCTATCCGATCATTTATTATCCTATCAAATATTGTAATACCAGATATTCTAATTTCTGCCGCATTCATTGTTTTTATCCCTCCCTTCTAATGATCAGGCTTCGCTTCGCTTCCATACATAAATGTTTGCATTATCGCACCACTGTGTACAATCATTTTGAATATTTTGTGATTGATTTACTGACAAACACCTTACTAAGTGCACCGTTGACCTTATTACCTGTCGTAACATGTCTGTCAATATCTTTCACTCAGCAATCTTCAATGAAATGTTATACTATTTGCCTACAAATACTACTGGACTTCGTCAGCTAATATTCTGAGGCTGTATGAGAAGAAAATCCAGTTTTCATTAAAAATACAACAAAAAGTATAATTTTTTACCATTTGCGGCATCCAGCATATGATGAAGCAGACCGAGAGAGTGGCCATGAGCTTGCTGAAGGCGACCTCGTCAGGTGTTGCAGTGTTGTAAACGATGGGCTCGTTAAGACTGCAGGCGGCCAGCGGCTTTCCCTTGCTAGAGGTTCGCGAGATGCGTCGTACCAACACTCGCTGGTCTCCACCGCGAGAGCTGCTGCGGCACAGCACCCGAATCACGGCCAGATTGCACCAGACCAAGCAGACGCATAAAAGTGTTCCTGTTTTGACATTATTCAACAGATTATTTTAGAAATACCAAAGATCAGAGTAATAGAGATGTTACCTCACTTTGAAATCCATCACATAGCGTTCCTCCAAATTAAGAGAAATAAAATGAAAATATTTTTTTTTCGTAGGCTACGCCCCTTTTATATTTATGCATAAAAAGGGAATGATAACTCTTGTATTGCATTGTATTACACTTTCGTTGTATACAATACAACCTGTCGGGATTATTACCATGTGGCAATATCTTCTAACCAACCAGAAAGATGTTAAACACGCCTTAAGGTTTTCAAACCAGACTGGAATCCTTTTTGAAAAAGTCTGGGTTTCAACGAGAATCGAACCCGCAACATCCGGCTTGGGAGACAAGTGTCTTACCAAGTAGGCCACGGAAGACATCTGTATGTGTCTCGTTCAATTATAACTCAATACCAATCTTTATTTGGGAGACTACTCTGTGATGGGTTTCAATGCAAGGTGGCATCAATTGATTTCAATAAGGCGATCTCTCCTACAGAAGGTCGATTCAGGTTGAAAGAATTATATTTATGATAAGTATCAGGAATTTTACGTAATGTTTTTGTTGTATTGTACTTTAGTTATATTCAGTACAACCTGGCGGATTTATTCATATGATATTTTTTTCAAATATATTTTTCTGGTTATATTGGGAACCCGAAATCTTAGGGTTGGAAGACAGGCATACACAAACAAGGACACGGAAGTCGTCACTCTATTTTAACAAGACAAAATATTTCATTGTTTTGGCATACATTATCAACAGTAATATAGTTAAATAAAACCTTAGGTAGTTAGTTACACTAAGTCCAGGTTATTTCGTCAATAACGACTGGTCCGTCATCAATCACGATGCATGCGACTCAAAATAATTTATTGCCGCCCCGTTAAAATTGATGCCATAACCCGGCCTAAATATTTGGAACAATATCAAGCGGACTCTCATTGAGGTCCCTGTTTTGATTATGTGGTTGTTTTTGACTATCGAGTATATTTGTAGAGAAAAAAAAACGTCAGATAAATATATATCGGAAACGGGGAGTTTCAGATTCGATTTAAATATCATCCTGGATTGGTGGGAAGATATTGCCATTATGGAATAAATATTTGGGATCTGAAAATTAGTATAAAATGTAATTGACAAAAAAATGAATGGCATGAACATACTCGTACATATGTGTATGTAATTAAATGTATTCATCTTATTTCGGAAGTTCAGAGTTTTCTTGTTCGATTCAATCAGACAAGTTTTGATAACTCTCAAATACGTGTTGATTAACTAAACGCTTAAACATACTCGTATTTGATCATTGTTCACTTCTTTAAACGTGTTTTCAGAAGACTTTTGATGTAGTTTTTCTCTCAGTTAATCAATATGTTAATCAATATGTGCATCAAGGTTATTTAAGATTTTCTAATGATTGAATACATATTTCCAAGTGTCTGTGAATGTATAATATATAGCTATACATATTATAGTAGATATACATATTATACCTCTCATCTCTCTTTTAACATATAGTAAAAAGAGAGAGGAGAGATGTGTATATCATATTATAGCAATAGCAATGGACAATAGTGACTTCCTCCATGTCCTGGTAAGACGCATATCTTCGAGCTCGACAGTTGCGGGTTCCATTCCTATTGGTATCCACATATTATAGTAGATATACATATTATACCTCTCATCTCTCTTTTAACATATAGTAAAAAGAGAGAGGAGAGATGTGTATATCATATTATAGCAATAGCAATGGACAATAGTGACTTCCTCCATGTCTGGTAAGACGCATATGTTTGAGCTCGACAGTTGCGGGTTCCATTACTATTGGTATCCACATTTTTAAAAAGGATCAAAGTCAAGTACGTATTCACTTAATACCTCTTACTCATAAACCTCTTTCAGGTCGGTTAGTAGAGATTGTTACATGGTAATAACTCCGCCAGGTTGCGCTGAATCCAACAAATGCGTAATACAATAAAATATGATGATTCCATTAAAGGTTAACACAACATTTTAATAAAGTTCTGAAAAATGAACACAGCACATAAATGATCCATGCAAAACGTGAATGTAAATATCATATTAAAACGGATATGTTAAAATCACAATCATTAGATTATTAAATTTACTTCGCCTAGTCTACCCTTTGCGCTTGAATTCGATGTGAAAATTAATCACTAAAAACATATTGCTGTTTGTTATCCGTAAATGGAAAATAATTACAATATATTTGCAATTCTTTATTAAAAAGGTAATCCACCCCACCCACACCAAGGTGAAATATATTTGTAATTATTTATTATAAATATATTCCGCCGAATTTGTTTTGATTTTTGTAAGATTTCTTTGACCTTTTGAGATTTTATGTTCCGTTCTCTTAAAATACAATTTTGACAACATTTGATATTTTTTTTGTTTTCCGTGTTATTGCGCTTGGTTTTATTATTGTATCGGTATTTTCATTGTTATTGTATTGGTATTTTCATTGTTATTGTATTGGTATTTTCATACACCATATTTGAAAAAAAAAAAAAATCTAATTTATGTGTTTTTTTTAAGTTGAGACTTTTTATATGTTTTATAAATATTACTGTGATATTACTGTCAAGTTCACATACATAAGAATCCTTTGTTTATTCATAAATAAATAAATAATCCTAATTAAAATCTAAATATTTTTGTGCTAATAAAACGTCCGTGTATACTCGTAGCATAATATACGACCAAAACAATTGTTCGCTGCTTTAAATGTAAAGTTATGTTAAAAGTTAATTTTACGTATCTCTCAAAAATTCTTTGTCAAGTATATAATTATAAAAAAATGAAAAGGGATGTTCGTTTGATGAAGATTATAACAACCCCATTTTACGTCACAAGCGCAAAGGGCAAGACGTCGAGATAGATGAAAAGCTCCAGTGAAATGATAAACAAACATCGATGAAAATGATGCACTGAATAAAAATGATGAAAATACCCAAATGAAGTAAATAATACCGAAAGTGAGGACGACGTAGGCGTAGGCCACGTCGACCGGTTCAGTGGCGTCCCTGTACCGCGAGCAGCATTTTTTGGATTCATCGTAGTAGATGCCGAACCCCACAAAGGGCAGGCACGTGAGCACCGCAGCGCCCCCCCACAGGATGATCAGTGCCTTGCGCACCACGTAGTACGTCACGTGCTGCAACACACCACATATCCTGGTTAATATGGGAAATATTACCAGGATAGATCACTCTGAGAATTACATCTAGGTCTAACCGAGAGCTTCAGTTGTTGTGTATGATCCGGTGTATGAATACGTGAACACAGCAGCTCCCAATAATTGCAGCGTCTGGCACACCGCATAGTACGTCACGTGCTGTAACACAACACAGATCCTGGTCAATATGGAAAATACACAGAACCAGAACGAATTTCTCTAAGAGGTATAAGTTCAAAGGGGATGCTTCGGTCGCTGTATATCACCAACTGCTGGTTGAATAAGAAATGTTTGCAGTTTCCAATTACGAATAGTGCTTTGCGCTACTTGCAATAAGTCGTATGATGCAAAATATCCTTGTCAGAAAGCAAAACAGAACCAGCACTTTAGGTTCGCTGAAATGCGAGCTAATATCCAATACCGTAGTTAGTCCGTTGTATAATGTTATACTACTCGTATTTTGCGTCCGGGTTAGTTGAACAGAACTTTATTTGCTGCTGTGACGAATGTGGTCAAGGTAATATTTCATAATAATGGTTTCGAGAAGTTGTCGTTCAGTAACTATTATACCGACGACCACTTCTTTAATCCTTTTTCTTGACCAATGGATGTGAGAAAAAAGTCTTTACATCTACGAGTATATCTCGGATGTTTTAATCTTGTTCACTGTGGGAACTTTTGGTGTCCACGCTTACACAATTTGAGACCACAAGAAACAATATACGAGTACATATGTCAGTCTTTCGATTCTCATCACAAGGCATTTAAACGTAACGAAGGTTTATCCGTTGTTTAATAAATTGGCTCATAATAATTGTCTCGCGCACTACGTACATCACGTTCTATAACACAAAACAAATCTCAGTTAATCAGATAAATAAAACCACGCCAAAATGCCGTGAAATATATGATGACTATAAAACTAACGTTTTAGTTGATGTGTACGTATTAGCCAAGTGTACGTGTTAACGAGGCTCCCATGAAAAATAAAATACATATTTTGTTTAACATATAATACAAAAGCTAGAGAGATTTAATTACTAGTAGAATAGATTGATAGTTTTTATTCCATTGTATTGCCGAGCTTCTCATTCTTAAGATTTCACGCGCTGAAACATAATATACTCGTATGTTAACAGCTAGTTAGTCGTATGTATATACGAGTAAATCCAGGATACGATAAGGGGTTTGTATCGCTAAGCGTAGTACTCGAGAGCAGTTGCTTATTATGACTGTGTTTGGTGAATATTCCCGGTTTTTAAAGAAGGAAATGTTAGAAAAGCTGAAAAAGCTGTAGAAGACTCACGAATATGAAAGATGCGAAGGTATGTTATAATAGAAAAGTATTTAGTTGAATCGCTCCCAATCCCAATACGGAAATGTTGTGATGAAATAAATGTACGCGTGATTTTGTGTAATTATTTGTGTAGGATTATGCCTAAGTTTCCTAATGTTACGCTCATAATATTTATGTCAATATTTGAGTTAAATAATAATTCAATTTTCCAAATATAATTCACGACATGCTCAAAAAATCAAAATAGGGAATAAAATCTTTAAATCGCACATAATATAATTCCTTCTTTTTTATAGCCGAGACGGTCTCTGAGGGTATTATTATATTTTTCTATATTTATTGTTGCGTCATTGAACTAAACGAGAAAATGCACATTGTGGGGGAAATCAGCATTCACTGTACATACTTGAGAAAAAAATACAATGAGGGGGTGATATTGCAGAGTGAAGGCCATTTCACAGAAGAAATATACTGGACATATAATATTTTTTTATAAAATCACTGTTTTGTTGCACTTGTTATAAACATCTGTAGAGAATTTTTTCGTGATCCAGAGCTTTAAATTCACATTGTTTGATGCGTGCATGCATACCATCATGCCGTTCCCCTGTTTGATACGTGCACGCATACCATCATGCCGTTCCCCTGTTTGATACGTACATGCGTACCATCATGCCGTTCCCCTGTTGGGAAATGCAGAAAAGAAAGAGCGCCAAACTTTTCAATCGCAGCAAATCTTTCGTCTTTTTTAAATGTATACGCCTCAACCAACTCCAACGATTTTTCTGACTTTCTATTTGTTGAATAATAAATATAAGAAGGAATACAATTATTTTAATAAGGATAATGCATGGTCTTGCTGTGTACCTTATATTTTAATAAGGATAATGCATGGTCTTGCTGTGTACCTTATATTTTAATAAGGATAATGCATGGTTTTGCTGTGTACCTTATATTTTAATAAGGATAATGCATGGTCTTGCTGTGTACCTTATATTTTAATAAGGATAATGCATGGTTTTGCTGTGTACCTTATATTTTAATAAGGATAATGCATGGTCTTGCTGTGTACCTTATATTTTAATAAGGATAATGCATGGTCTTGCTGTGTACCTTATATTTTAATAAGGATAATGCATGATCTTGCTGTGTACCTTATATTTTAATAAGGATAATGCATGATCTTGCTGTGTACCTTATATTTTAATAAGGATAATGCATGGTCTTGCTGTGTACCTCTTTTCTTTGTCCATCTACTCGTACTTCATAATGTTACGAGTACAGTGGTCATAATGTAGATCATGATTTTTTTACAAATCTCAGATGAGCTGCACAGTTACCTGTCAAAACCACTGGAGCAGGTTTTTCAACCGAGTATTTTACCTAATTCTAGGGCCCTATTACCCATATCATTTCCATTTAACTCCCGCTTAAAGTATTGCCTAAGCATTCGTTCAAGTTTTAAGTTTGTTATTCAACTTTCTGAATTCTTGATAAATTCTTTTTTTTTACCCAATTTAAGTATTGTACTACTTAGAACATAGATCTTAGTACTTTTCAGTCTACTTAAGATTCACGATTGTATTTCTTTCTTCCAAAACTTATTTAAGCTTACAATATCATAAAACACAGAATACTGCCTAACATATCTTTTTGTTCGTAAGTTTCATTTTACACAATTATGTAACAATTAAATCATAATCAAGT
Source organism: Odontocerum albicorne (assembly GCA_949825065.1). Lineage (NCBI taxonomy): Eukaryota > Metazoa > Arthropoda > Insecta > Trichoptera > Odontoceridae > Odontocerum > Odontocerum albicorne. The sequence continues at coordinate 44,493,679 of OX463849.1, forward strand.
TTCGTTCATATAATACTAAAATACGCTTTTCATTTTTTCAGATCCTCGGCTCAATTTTGTTAATATGTTATTTTGTAATATTTAGATAACGAAAATTAATACACGTATTTTATAAATATTAAATTAATTCAAGTAACTTTGTAATTAATACAGTTAATATTGCTGTTAATTGTTTATCCCGTGAACCATTTCCCTTGTATCCCTTTATGTTCTAATTTACAGACAAAATAACATTTATATCTCATAGCTCCATTTTTTGTTTCTGGTATAATTTATGTACTGAATTTTTTAATCATTATAACTTTAGTTATTCTTGTACTTATCTTGATTGTATTGTAAGATAAATTGAAAGTATTTAAATGAAATTTTTGGTGTTCTAATTTTTATCATATTCTGTGAAAGACGCTCTTGTGCCGTGAATCAAATAAGTAAATAAATAAATGGAATTCATTTTGAACCATAGTGACTAGTATTTTGATGTTAATATGCACAAAAGACCCAACCCACATTTTAGCAATTCTGAGATTATGAGGAAATATTATACTGTTTCTATGGGCTAGTTTGGATCAATTTTTTTAAGACAGATTCAACTATGACATACCCATTTTAATATGTGATATTGAGGTATGCTTTATTTGATATTTCAACAAACTAAAAAAAATGTATTGTGGGCTGCTTTCTTTTCTCATATAAATGTTAATATAAATAACGGTAATGATTTACATTGAATGAGTTTACAAGTTCATTTATTAAGTGAAATATAAAAAAAAAACATGTTCCCAAATAAAAAAAAATTATTGTGTCCAACATCACGTGATTAATAAAAATAACTCTAAATTATCTATTTTGAAACGGTAAAAATAATAATATAAAATTTATTTATTGCTGTCTAGAGATAAAAAAAAGACCCTAAAAGGGCTCAATTTCCCTTATAATTGCCACATGACATGTGTTAATATGCCAAATAAAAAAATACTTTCGTGGTAAATCGAACACACATTCATAGATAATAAAATTAAATATAATTTAATTAATGAAGAAGTTTGAAAAATAATTTGTAGAGTAAACATACGAGTAGAAGGAATTGGTTGCGGTATTTAACTTTACTGTCATATTTTCATACTCGAGCTTTTAATGAAATATACTTTTTTTTCTAGAAACTCCGTGGCCTAGTTAGTAAGACGGATTTCTTCTTGTTTTCATTAAAAGCTTGTTCAACTCCGTTGTAATCGGTTGGAAAAGATCACACCATCGAAACAAGTCCGCTAGGTTGTACTGTATACAACGAAAGTGTAATATAATACGTTTGACTTCCACTCGGTTTCGGGATCTATTCCCGGTGGTATCTGGAAAACCAATCACGAAAAAAATAATCATTTGGACGATTTTTTTTCCTTGTGCATGTTCTACGTATGTGTTTTTCTCACTTTACATGGGGCAGAGTTGCTAATATGTACGATGACAAACTACGAGTTTCACCCCTACTCAAGTGATTCTTAACCCGAAAGCTCAGCTAATAAGATCGAACACAATGTTGTCTGTTGGTCATACCCTTCAATATATTCGCATCGCTGATTCGAATACGTTGAGGGGTACCATACGAATGAATGAATTAAAAATCTATCTATAAGCCTTGCGCGTCCGTTTTGATTAGTTGTGTATTGTATTGTTTTCATTATATTAGGTCCTTACATATGAAATTGGCGTTTTGTTTGGGAGGAACATAAAGTTGATTTTTTTTTAATATAATATATTTATTTAATCAAAGTATGTACCATTGCTATCTATGCACTTTTGCCATCTCATAGGTAGTTCATTGATCCCTTTACTAAAAAAACCATTCGGACGGGAATCAATAAAATCTTTGAAGTCGGTTTGGACTGCCCCATCGGAGTTGAATTTTTTCCCTTGCAAGAAGTTATCCAAATTTCGAAAAAAATAGTAATCTGTTGGGGCAAGGTCCAGAGAGTACGGTGGATGTCTTAGACATTCCAATTTAAGCTCTTCTAATTTGGTAGCCGTCTGTTGTGCAGTGTGTGGTCTAGCGTTATCATGAAGCAGCAGTGGCCTAGAGCAATTAACCAGCCTCGGTTGTTTAGCAGCTAGCTTTTCCATCATGGTTTGCAGTTGCTGACAATAGACATCTGCCGTAATCGTCTGGCCAGATTTAAGAAAGCTGTAGTGAACGACACCAGCACTAGTCCACCAAACGCTCACAAGTAACTTTTTTGGAGTCAATTTTCGCTTGGGGCATGGTTTGGCTGGTTCGGCAGGGTTCAGCCATTGCGATGAGCGCTTCCGATTATCATACAGGATCCACTTTTCATCACAGGTAATGATTCGATTCAAAATCCCTTCATTATTGTGCCGGTTGAGTAATGCAACGCAGCAGTCAACGCGCGTTTGTTGATTTGCTTCACTCAATTCGTGAGGTACCCACCTTTCAAGCTTTTTCACCTTCCCAATTTGCTTCAAGTGGATTAAAACAGTTTTATCACTAACACCGCAGCCTGCAGCTAACTCGGACGTGGTTTGCGATGGATCCGCTTCCACAATAGCCTTCAATTCTTCATTATCAACTTTGGTCTCCGGCCGTCCACGGGGCTTGTTTTGCAGGTCGAAATTTCCAGAACGAAAACGTTGGAACCAAAAACGCACTGTGTTTTCTTTTGCGGCACCGTCGCCATACACATCATTAATCCTTCGAGCCGTTTCTGCAGCACTGGTGCCACGGTGGAACTCGTACTCGTAAATAACGCGATATTTCAAGTTTTCCATTTTGTAAACTGAGTGACGCAAAGAAAAAAAACAATTGAGGAAAAAACAAATGAATTATAATTTTCGAAACACAAATACTTGAGTAAATAGCTGTATAAATTTGAATTTGAAATTCCTAACCAAAGAGAAGATATTTGAGATCAAAGTTGCCAGTACGGCAAAACGCCAATTTCATATGTAAGGACCTAATATTATATAATTGCTTTTTCCCGAAGGGAAAACATTGTTTTAGTCCATGTCTTTGTTCTCGAGATGAAATCTCGTATACTGCCGTCACTCATTGTTTGTTTTCCTTTCACGTAATGAAAATATTTTTTCCTTAGTGATCAGAAGAGACCCATCGAAGCCGTTAAATGGGCTGGAATAAAAACTGATAATTTACTCTGATAGTCGATTTTTCACGATATGTGGCGACTTTGTCGTCGAATAGAGCTAAACTCGTCACCCCAGCAGAAAGGGCACACGCACACTATGGTTACGTACTCTTATTTTTATCAAATAAATACTTTTAGTAAATTTCTGTATTTTCTTTAGTATTTTTAAATCACTTAGAAAATAAAAATATTACACAATTTTATAAAACATGGGTGAAAATGATGACAGAATGAAGTAAGAGATGAGAGATGAACGTGAACTTAAGACTGGTGCATTAAGTAGGATAAAAAAGCACTCTAAGATAGTATGCCCAAACCAGAAGGGAAACGAATTAACGAAGAAAAACTAACAAAACGAATTTACAGTGCAAATTTGAGGGGAAGACGTGGTAGAGAAAGACCAAGGAAAGTGTGAATGGATCAAGTATATATTTTGAAAATAGGAAATGTCAACAGATAAACCGTAAGAGCTCTGTGACAAGGTGTATTGATTAACAGGATACGAAATACGTGCATCATGATAGTAAAGTTTGGTGCACAGTCCTTTCTGCGTACCCTGATGTTGTCTTTCAATATATTACATTTAATTTTAAGGAAAACATCACGAAAGAAAAAAGGTTGCTTTGTTTAGTCAGTATTTAATACGCCATAATGCCATTCTATATGGTGTCTCAAAAATGTATACACACACTTTTACACCGTGCCATTTACTTGAACTTGCTACGAGATTTATCATACTACGCATTTGTGAGGTTTTGGTATGAGGAGGACTTTTATTTCCAGCAAGGTGGCGCACCTCCCCACTATCATCGTGAGGTGAGGGTCTTTCTTGATGAAAAATTGCCAAACAGATTGATTGGACGTAAAAGTAGCATTGAATATCCTCTGCGCTCCCCAGACCTCGCAAACCCAAACCGGTAACAGTTAATGGATTGAGAGCAGCTATTGAAAGATAATGCATCCAAATACCAAAACAAATTATTCGTGATATTTATGATTTCACGTTATCAGCAGTACATGTACCAGAACGGCCATAAATTTGAGCGCTTGCGATAACTAACAAAATCTACTTCTTTCTTCTTTAATTTGGAGTTTCAATCTTAGGCATACTCGTAATTTAATAAATACTGAATCTATTATCATTCAAAGTATGTTTACATTCTTGGCACATTCTGTGCATGCATTATACCAAGATACCAGTGTGGTCCAAACCATAAAGATCGGTGGATTGAACATCTATAGCGTTTGGTGGATAACAATGCGGAAAAAGTGTACTCGGGGGTAGGAGAGGAGAGTTGTCAAGTCAAGACTGAGTTGATTTGATGAAGTAACTACATATGACAAAAACCCGGAAATAAATTTATTAAAAAGTGGCTGCACTGGGTATATATATATCGATGTAGGGTGTTTCTCTCGGAAGCTTTGACCCGCCCTGAGTTGTTGCATTCTTGATGATGATGAATTGAAAATATGGTATTTTAATCGTTCATTATATTGTACTAGCGGAGATTTGAAGATACGTATATTTTAGACATTAAATTTGATAGAAAAATAATAGGAACACAAATTAAGGCTTCAATGAGATTTGTTCAATTTTAACTTTTCTTTTTACTCGAAAACATTTCACCGATAAGCCGGAAGTTGCAGATTAGGATCCAATTGATACCCATTTCACCGATAAGCCGGAAGTTGCAGATTAGGATCAAATTGATACCCATTTCACCGATAAGCCGGAAGTTGCAGATTAGGATCCAATTGATACCCATTTCACCGATAAGCCGGAAGTTGCAGATTAGGATCCAATTGATACCCATTTCACCGATAAGCCGGAAGTTTCAGATTAGGATCCAATTGATACCCATTTTTTCCGTCTTGTTTTTACTTAAGGCCTCTTTATAATTTTTCAGGCTGGTTGGAAGAAATTGCCACATGATAACAAAACCTCCAGATTGTATCGTATTCAATGAAAGAGTAACGTATTTCACACAAATAATATGTTTTACAAATTTTCTTATTTAATCAGTTTGATCCAACCATGATTTACATATAAATGATACACTAATCAAAATGTATATATAGTATTAGTTAATATCTAAAATATTCCATATATACTATACACGTATTCAATAAATTCTATAAATAAAAATATTCACAAGCCAACCCATGACCAGTAAATCTGGAATGTAACTCTCTCGGGGTTAATCCGGAGTATGAGTGTACTCATATAGTATACCCACTCGAGTACCAACCAGTGTTCTCAGAGCTTAAACCCCACATCGGGGCTTTAAATGTATTATACCACGAATAAATATATTATAGAGATGAGATTTGCGTTAAGGTTCTCGTATCGGATATTGGATTTGCAATATTCCTTGAAGAAGAAAGAAAACTTCGATTTAGATCGGACATTGTTTGTTTTCAATTTAATAACAAATTTCTTACAAAGAGTGGGAAAAATGATGAGAATTCATTTTTGTATTATTAGGATTGTAGTTCGGGAAAACAATCTTTCCTATCACAATATACTTTCTTTGTCCCCTCCACATCCATACACTTCTGTATCTCTTCCAACTCCTTCCGTATCTCTTATTCTTTTCTTTTCATTATTTGAAAATTTATTCCCCTGGTCCACCCATACTTTACTTGATCGTCCTCTACTACGACTCCTACTTATGATTGCATTATAAATTTGTTGAGTCAGTCTTTCATAACCCGTTCTGTCGTCTGTTCAATATGCCCAAACCACATATATTTTAATAATTATCCTAATAACAGTAAAACCATGCCAATTCCTTTCATTTATACCACACACATTTTTTTATCTACTGTTAACATATCACAATCAACTCAATGAACAATTCTCCGATATAAGAAGTTCCATAAAGTTTACAGAGATAAATATAGAGAAAAAAATACATAGAAACTAATTATCACATCCGATCCTGCGTAGTGCACAATTCTGTGATAGGATATCAAACTCATCCCACGTGCAAGTGGGTAAATTGAAAGTCAACGAAGCAAATAGTGCGGAGATATCGGTTTTATTAAATCTAAATTTAGAGATGCTGTGACGCGAGGGAGAACTGTATCTAGTATTCTGAAAATCCTGGTCCCACCTGAGAAAACAGTGGCTGTTTGTACGAACATTGCATAAAAAATATTTATTAGATTGTAAAATAATGTTCCTCAAGAATCTTATATGTTAAGCCCATATTTATGTATCTATTTAAAACCATAAAACTACACGATAGTAGAAAGGTATGACACTTTGTGGAGTGATGTGGAAGGTAGTTTCCATAAATGTAAAATAATGTTCCTTAAGAATCTTATATGTTAAGCCCATATTTATGTATCTATTTAAAACCATAAAACTACACGATAGTAGAAAGGTATGACACGTTTGTGGAGTGATGTTGAAGGTAGTTTCCATAAATGTAAAATAATGTTCCTTAAGAATCTTATATGTTAAGCCCATATTTATGTATCTATTTAAAACCATAAAACTACACGATAGTAGAAAGGTATGACACTTTGTGGAGTGATGTTGAAGGTAGTTTCCATAAATGTAAAATAATGTTCCTTAAGAATCTTATATGTTAAGCCCATATTTATGTATCTATTTAAAACCATAAAACTACACGATAGTAGAAAGGTATGACACTTTGTGGAGTGATGTTGAAGGTAGTTTCCATAAATGTAAAATAATGTTCCTTAAGAATCTTATATGTTAAGCCCATATTTATGTATCTATTTAAAACCATAAAACTACACGATAGTAGAAAGGTATGACACTTTGTGGAGTGATGTTGAAGGTAGTTTCCATAAATGTAAAATAATGTTCCTTAAGAATCTTATATGTTAAGCCCATATTTATGTATCTATTTAAAACCATAAAACTACACGATAGTAGAAAGGTATGACACTTTGTGGAGTGATGTTGAAGGTAGTTTCCATAAATGTAAAATAATGTTCCTTAAGAATCTTATATGTTAAGCCCATATTTATGTATCTATTTAAAACCATAAAACTACACGATAGTAGAAAGGTATGACACTTTGTGGAGTGATGTGGAAGGTAGTTTCCATAAATGTAAAATAATGTTCCTTAAGAATCTTATATGTTAAGCCCATATTTATGTATCTATTTAAAACCATAAAACTACACGATAGTAGAAAGGTATGACACTTTGTGGAGTGATGTTGAAGGTAGTTTCCATAAATGTAAAATAATGTTCCTTAAGAATCTTATATGTTAAGCCCATATTTATGTATCTATTTAAAACCATAAAACTACACGATAGTAGAAAGGTATGACACTTTGTGGAGTGATGTTGAAGGTAGTTTCCATAAATGTAAAATAATGTTCCTTAAGAATCTTATATGTTAAGCCCATATTTATGTATCTATTTAAAACCATAAAACTACACGATAGTAGAAAGGTATGACACTTTGTGGAGTGATGTTGAAGGTAGTTTCCATAAATGTAAAATAATGTTCCTTAAGAATCTTATATGTTAAGCCCATATTTATGTATCTATTTAAAACCATAAAACTACACGATAGTAGAAAGGTATGACACTTTGTGGAGTGATGTTGAAGGTAGTTTCCATAAATTTAAAATAATGTTCCTTAAGAATCTTATATGTTAAGCCCATATTTATGTATCTATTTAAAACCATAAAACTACACGATAGTAGAAAGTTATGACACTTTGTGGAGTGATGTTGAAGGTAGTTTCCATAAATGTAAAATAATGTTCCTTAAGAATCTTATATGTTAAGCCCATATTTATGTATCTATTTAAAACCATAAAACTACACGATAGTAGAAAGGTATGACACTTTGTGGAGTGATGTTGAAGGTAGTTTCCATAAATGTAAAATAATGTTCCTTAAGAATCTTATATGTTAAGCCCATATTTATGTATCTATTTAAAACCATAAAACTACACGATAGTAGAAAGGTATGACACTTTGTGGAGTGATGTTGAAGGTAGTTTCCATAAATGTAAAAAAAAAATGAATGAATCAATAAATCATAATATATAATATATTCAAGTTATGGACTGAATAGAGCAACATAAATTATTAAAAGTATTAAAGGTTGGAGAGTATCAACATCTGCTCAGACAATAGTCCACAACAGTATTTAAGTACCATCTCTAAAATGTGGGAGTGAAACGTGGACGTGGAAAAAGACTGAAAAGAGGCGAATGAATGCTGTAGAAATGCGTGTACTTATAAGAATATATGGAGTGACTATGTATGACAGAATACGGAATGAAGTGATAAGGGTTGAATGTGAACTTCAGGTTGATTTGTTAAGTAAGATGAAGAAGAGCACTCTAAAATAGTTTGACCACTTCGAATGAATGATCAAAGAAAGACTAACAAAATTCTAACGTAAATATGTGGTTAGATCGTATTGAGGTAGAAGAAAAAAGAAATATTTTGAAGAAATGAGAATGTGTATGGATGTAAAAGGGACGAAATATGTGCTTCAAAAAGGGAATGTCTGGCACTCTGCCCCCTCTGCCTACCCCAGTAGAGAATCGGCGTGATCACGATCCTCAGAAGCTTTTGTTACATTTCCTAACGTGGTTGTCTCGGGCCACTATTTAGTTGCCGTAATCCACTCATCTCGGCCATCAGCCACGTTTATTACTCTTGCGCACGCTCTTATCAGCAAGAAAAAGCTTTGCACGTAGTTCCATAATTTCAACACTTCTCCGAGTTGAAATTTATAGTGGACGAATCAACGTAAAACCCAAAATTTTAACATAATATGTAACCAATAGCCAATTTATGAATTTTTTTCAGATGTTTCGTAAAACCGATGACTAGTGTGGATATTTCTAAAATTGAATGGGAATTAAGCGAATTTAAAATGGACAAATGATACTTATAAAACACTTTTTGATGACGAAATTTTATTTTTTGATGTAAACAATAATGACAACAGCAAAATATTCACGTTGGTCACCAAAATCTATTTTTTTTATTTGATGCATTTCTGCCCATGGCGTGTTTTCGTGTTCAATTGATTTCATTTCATGTTTTAAAAAAGGTTTCTTGAATTATTGGAAAGACGAAAACTAGTATCGATAAAAAAAAATAATTTTATTTTCTAGATGAACTATCCCCTGGTCTGGTGACGGCATGATTTTTCGTATTCCAAAACGTTACACGTTATTCTATACATCATGTTTCGCAATTCACGCAACTTAACTTTAATCGCTGGTTTAATTAGAGGTGCTTCCTTCCTAATCGATATTTAAGAAAAACTAAAATAATTTTAGTGACTTGTTTATTACTCAAATATTATTTTCATTCACTAAGTTTAAGACACTATCGTTGATAACGATTAGAATTATGAAACAAAAACTTGTTGATAGGAAAAAAATTGGCTTCAAAGCAAATCCGCTAGATGTATTTTGTATGAACGTGTTGAATAAATTAATTGAAAACATTTTGTTCCCATTACATTGGTAATTTTACAAACTCGACATTTTCATAATATCGTCGTGCAAAACATTATCTCTTTTATCTGAGTTTAAATGTTTTTTTTCTGAAGAGCGTTTTAAATTTTTTATTCCAATTTAAAAAGTTGTCATAAATATACTTATGGCAATACAAGTTTTTTTGTATGTTAAGATAATTAAATTTCCCTCTTTAAAATTCAAGTAAGTTACAATATCTTTCACAAAGTGATATGTGATGGTAATTGTTTTAGTATATAGTTATATAAACTCGATAACGGCGATTTCGAAAATAACAATTACAAATTTTCTTCTAAAATTGAGAAAACATATAACTATGGTGCAAAAATTTCAGATCTGAACAAGTTAGCACGTGTATGGACAGATATCACACTAGCCACGGCCACCAGATAGTCGGGCGATGTAACAGTTAAAAAAAACTGTTATCCGATTTGTGTGGAAAAAATTAAAGTGATATTCGCTGTGTTACACTATTTTGAGAACAAAACCTCAGAATATTATTTCAGGGGTATTGAAAAATGAATTCATCTTTCTAAAAAATGTATTGAACTACAGGGTGGATATATTGAAAAAAAATCATTTTCTTACCTTTTTTTATATCCGGCAGAAAATTTTAAGACTATGTAGTTTGAGCTTTGCCCGATAATACGAGTATTATGGCATTGATATTGTTTATAGCGTAGATCTTTAAATATGAAGGGAAAAACACTCGAGTTATTTTTTGCCTCACATTTTAAAATAGCCCCAAAGAATAAGAAAACAGTTTATAACATGAATATATAAATATATACTACAAAATAGATACAAATGCAAATAAAAATGTATATTTATACATTTATTTAGTTAATATAAAATCATAGGAAGTATTCTTTACCACGAAGTATTTGTGTGGCAAGTTTTATTTCCCAAGACTAAGTTGAAACGTTATGTATTTCGAGTACGGATATTGAAAAAAAATACACAATAAAATTTAGGATATTAAAAAAATATTTTTGGGAATCAAATCAAATTAACATCGAATTTGGTGACCTTCGTGGTCTCTTAAGAAAGATGCTGGATGTCCACCCGGGCAATATCAGGTTCGATTCCAGATGGTAATCGAAAACAAAATTATAAATGATCCAAGGCTGGTAAAGTAGTTCATCTGATAGCAATACTTGCGAGCGCTAGACATGTGCGAGTGTTGAGAAATCACGGTCGGTTATATTGCCAACACGTGCGATGACGAACTACGAGTTACGTACACGCCTACTCCAGTGGTTCTTAAGTCCGGAGGTTCGATTAATGAGGCCGAGAACAATGTGATCTCCTCGCTTTGCTCTTCAATATGTTGAACACCAATTCGAATATCACGAGGGGAACTATGCGAATAAATTAATTAAATTGGATTTTAGTGTTATATTTTTAACACGCAAAATATAAAACAATTTCGAATCCTTTCGGAAAATCTAGTTTACAGGTTCGTTGTAAGTGGTTTTTTATTGAAATTAAATTAAAATTTCCATATATTTTATGTACAACGTTGACATCGCAAAACGGAAACATCTTCCGACGAAAAACAGGAAATAAAAATGTCTAAAAGTTTCATCGATGAATAAATTACCGAGAATTTCGATTCCAATGTTGACAGTTTATTTTTTCAGTTCACGAGAAATAAACAATGCAAATATTGAGTTTATTTAAAAAAAAAAACAATTTGATAGTTTGATCGAATTTTTTATTTATATTTACATTAATATTTGTTAATTTTTGAAATAACGAAAGGGTTTTAATTTTTTGATGACTAATTTTAACTAGACTTGATGACTTTTGATGAGTAATGGTGCAAAAAAATATGAATCATTTTAAATCAATAGGAAAAATATAGAGATGTGAGTTTTATGGGTCACTGTTCAGTTCATGTAAGTTACTTTCGTTATGTATATACGAGTATTTAACCCTTTTTAGCAAAATTTGTTAAAGAAATTAATTTAACTTTAAGTAATTGCCAATAAAATCATTGCAAAATCTTCAAAAATGAAAATAAAAAGTTGGTGTGTTAGCATCCAGTAAAGCCCGCACATTAAGACAATGTTATAGGAGCAGAAAAATGCTGTAAAAATGCGTGCTTTGTGAAGAATATCTGGTATTACAGTGTATGATAGAGTAGATAATAACTGGATTAGAGATGACTGTTCTATCAAAAAAATATTTTTGAGATGGTATGGATATATTGAGAGAATTAGTGCTGAAAGACTTACAAAACAAATATGAATGTTGTTCGAGGAAGATAATGGAGGGATATAGTTAAATAAATTTTGACTGAGGGAAAGGTTAGAAGCATGAGAAACAGAAGAGCATGTATGAAAATATGTATGAGTATGGATGAGACAAAGATAATTTGTGTGGTAAGGAAGGTGTCGAAATCTGTCCTCTCTGCCTACCCTACAATGAATAAAGGTAATAATATGTTATTTACATTTTTTAATTTCTAGTCTATTGACATCTATTTTTTACACTTTATGGCGTGTTCTCACGGTTCAAGTTTAGTTGACCGATAAAAGTTGATCAACAAAAGTTGAATGAAATTTGACGTGAGAACCTTTGTTTTAATAAAGTTGATCAACTTTTTAGTTGATCAACTAAAAGTTGACCCAGTCAAACTTTATCGTTCAAGTGTCGCCATTTGCTTTCAAGTTGAAACTATTCAGTTAATTAAAAATGGCGTCGAAAGCAGTTATGTGTGAAGTTGTGCAGACAATTACTATTTTGTTAAAAGAAGAACTAAAAACAATTTTATTTAACATGAGCAAAAATCGTAAGGAACGTCGTTTTGAAAATAACATTTATAATTCCAACATTGAGTATTTTAAAGCACTTTATAGAGATGATAATATGTATAGGTTATGTTTTTGACTGTATTATGTTTATCCCACAAAAAGCTAACATATTTTAATTATTTATCTAAATTTCACATATTTAAAACGTAAAGTTAGGGGACATGAAATTTGTTATTATACTATTTTTTAGATGTATCTGAGGCCGAGCAGATGTCAGGAATGAACCAACAAGCTGATGATAATCAGGAAAATGAAGGTCAAGAGGTCAAGAAAACTAAGAAAATGTTAAGACGTCCAGCTACGTGGAAAATTAATCAACGTAAAAGATTACGAAACTGTGGCCAAGAATATGTCACCAAGAAAGCAAATGTTGTGATTAAAAAAATATTTGTAAACAAAGATTGCAAATGCATAAAAAATGCATTGAAAAAATAAAAGAAGACGAGAGGAAACAAAATTTTAATTCATTTTGGAAATTAGGTGATTATGGTATACAAAATTCATTTATTTTCGGCCTGGTCCAATCTAAACTAGTACACCGCACCGCACCGCAAACGTCCCGCGGATAACTCACGTTAAGGGAAAACACTTTCATTTTCTTACTTTTTGAAATTGGAAGATAAAAGTGTCGAAGTATGCAAAACGTTTTTCTTAAATACGTTTCAAATAAGCGATGGCAGGCCTTCTCACCGATAGAAATACAAACTATCATTAAAAATCTCATTAACAAAAAAGCACCCGGCCCAGATAAAATCAATAATATCACCTTGAAAAAACTTCCGAAAAAAGCCATTTACGCCCTTACCGCCATCTACAATGCCTGCCTTCGACATAAATTCTTTCCAACCCCATTCAAAAACGCCGACGTCATCATGTTCCCCAAACCGGGTAAAAGCCACATTATCCCCGAAAATCACAGACCGATCAGCCTGCTCCCGACTCTAGGTAAAGTGCTCGAGAAATTAATCCTCGAACGTCTCTCGACCGAAACATACTCACGCAACATCATTCCAGATTCGCAACACGGATTTAGGCCATTACACTCTACCAGCCATCAGCTTCTTCGCGTTGTAGAACACATAATCAAATCCTTCAGAGCCAAAGGCCTCACGACCCTCCTTTCACTAGACGTGGCGAAAGCCTTCGACACAGTCTGGCATAACGGACTCATATTCAAACTGCACAAGTCAGGTATTCCCCTCAGACTAGTGCAAATCATCGCATCATTCCTCGAAAATCGCTCCTTCTCCGTCAAAATAGACGGTATAAACTCATCCCCACGCCCCATTCTGGCAGGTGTGCCCCAAGGTGCACTGTTGTCCCCTATCCTGTATAACATATACACGAGCGATATGCCTCAATTTTCACGCACACACTGTATCACCGCGCAATACGCTGACGACACAGCCTTTCTCTCTTCATCGAAATATGAGTCCGATTCACACGATAGACTGCAAGACTTCATTCCCATTCTGGAGCACTGGTGCACCAAATGGAAGATCAAAATTAATCCCACCAAAAGCACAGCAGTCCGCTTCTCACGCAGATACATCGAACCCGTCAGAACTCTCAAACTCTTCGGCCAGAGCGTCCCATGGACGAAACACGTTAAATACTTAGGCCTCACCTTGGATAGTAAACTCTCGTGGTACAAACACGCCCATACTATCAAATCAAAAGCTCACGGAACACTCAAATCATTATATCCCTTGATCTGCAAACACAGCAAACTGAGCCTGCGCACTAAACTCCATCTCTATAAAGCGATCATCAGACCTCAATTGACTTACGCCCTTCCGGTCTGGGGCCACGCGAAGAAATCAACTCTACATCACATTCAAGTCATTCAAAACAAAGCCCTCCGCATAATCTTAAAAGCACCCTACATAGTACGTAACTCTAGACTCCACGCGGATATCAAACTACATACCATCCCCGAACATATGCGCGCTCTGGCCGAGAGGTTTTACAGCTCTGTATCCTGTCATCCCAACCCAATCATAAAATCCTTAGATAACTACAGCGCGAACACCAGCTACAGACACACTCGTCCGAAATCAATATTGCGAAACATCCCCTCGACCCCCGCCCCCCCCTCTATAACTTTAATCATCCCCACAAATGACCCACCGATCGTCACTCTGGACACTCCTTCATCGACAGCTCCTCCGCAAGACAGTTTACCCCCATAGGCAACCGCATTTCTCAACTTCAACAAACATTATTCATACCTTAATATATATTTATAAAAGTCACACACGTTTCTCCACTCATTTACTTAGCTACATATACTTTATTCATTCTTATAATTTATACACCATCATTATATTTTTTCACCCATTCAATATATAACAGTGTGTGACGACACAAATTTTATGTATATTCGTATTTAATTATCTTTGTATATACCATCTTATTTATATATGTATTTAATCGTTTATAATTTCTCATAATCATTCACAAAATCAAAACATTTACCACAAACCTATCCTTTCCCGATTCCTAAAAAGATCCAAAATTTCCAAAAAATATCAAAACAGTCAGAACTTATCCGATGAAGGAGTAAGGCGTCCTACCATTGGACCGAAACTCCGAACAAGTTATCAATCACTAGTGCGATGGCAGGCTATAAATATGTATTTCCAAGAAAATATGTTCAGGAAACTGTTGACGAACGCGGAAAAACTTCCACCAGAAAACTAGATGATTCCGATATAGTTGCACATATTAATTCCTTTCCAGCCTACCAAAGCCATTACTCCAGAGTACAGAATTCGAACAGAAACCACTTGAATCCGGCATTGACTCTCCGCAAAATGTACGATTTGTATAAGGGACAATACGAAGAAAATGGAATCGAACCGAAAAATTCAAATATTATTATCATATTTTTAACAGAAAGTTTAACCCAAGTTTCAAATTACCTAACCGAGATACTCATCGTTTGTGTGATGAATTAGAAATGAAAATGAAAGTAGAGGTATATCCGGAGTTGAAGAATGTTACGAGTATCATTAATGAAAAACATCTACATTTGCGGAAGGCAGGACAAGCTAACATAGAGAATGTTTGAAAATGGATTATAAAAATGAAATAACTCAAAGTTACGTTATTACTTTCGATCTCCAAAAAGCTCTTCCATTCCCAAAGCTCACAACATCTATTACATATTACAAACGAAATCTTTATATTTACAACTTTGGCATTCATTGTTTTAATAATGGAGTGGGACATATGTATACTTGGGGTGAAACAGAAGGTGGGCGTGGATCTCAAGATATTGCGTCAGTGTTAATAAAACAAATAAAGAAAATGCTTCGCCTAACAAACACATTATTATGTATTCGGATTCATGCACTGGACAAAATAGAAATATAAAACTTACTTTATCATTAACCCTTTCCGGTCCACAAAAAAAAATGTTCCATCAGGTCCACAAAAGATTTACAGAATTACAGAGTAAAACAATACATCTAGGTTGTTTTTAATAAAACTATATTTATGTTCACAAGGTTGTTTTTAATAAAACTATATTAATGTTTACAAGAAAAAAAAATTTGGAAGAGATTTCCACATCTCAATAAACTCACCAGGTTAAAAAAAAAAAAAATGTCGAATGACATTCGACATAGGACTCACTAGAATAAAGTCGATGTCGAATGACATTCTACATAGGACCGGAAAGGGTTAATGAAGTTACTTCGGGATACTAACATTGCCATAGAAACTATTGATCACAATTTTTTACTTCCTGGGCACTATTCCTTGCCCAATGATGCGGAGTTCGGGATTATCGAAAAATCAAGCCGCAGTCATAATTATATTTTTGGGCCCAAATACTGGATATAAATCATAAAAAATGCAAAACGAAAACTGCCCAAGTTTAAAGTGGTGAAATACACAGAACTGAATTTCTACCTACAAAAAATCTGGAGGATTCTGTTACAAATAGAAAAAAAAACAGTATGTGGTCATGATTTTCATTGGCTAAAAATACGACGGCTTCAATATGAGACGTCGTCTCTCATGATTTTTAAATTTAAGGAAACTTTCAATACAGAGGTAGATTTTTATTCAGTGAATTTAGACATAAGAGGTCCCGGAAGACGATTCGATGTTCTATCAAATGTTCACCAAAATTTATTATACAATTCCAGAAGATCCATTTCTTCTTCCAAAAAAAGGTACATGATGAATTTACTATCGTTCATCCCACCTAATTTTGCTAATTTTTATAAAAATCTACCTACTGAACTAGCAACACGTTCATTTATGTCAGAAATCAAGGATAGAGATTCTGATGATGAGATAATATACGATTAATAATGCTCCAATAAAATTTTTGTATTAGTTTCAGATAAAATCATACCACAATGCTTTGTCATGTTTTTGTTAACATATATACTATATTTTCACTTTTTTTCAGAATAATAGTGAAGTATCTCCATTTATTAACACGATTTAAAATGTTTTTGTACTTAATAAAAACTTTTATTTTATCTTAATTATTACGTTCCAATATTGTGAAATAATTATATTTTTAAAATAAAACTGCTTCTAAAATGATAGCAATGGTATTTATTTAATCTTAGCAAATTTTACAAAATCTTTCCTTTACGTGGATATACACCACTATTATTCTGACCCACACATATGTTAGAGACACAAAAAAGTGTGAAACTGCGTAATTTTTTAGCAAAACAAAACACTCACGAAGGGAACACATGCACATATAAAAAAGTGCGGAAAGGAAGTTTGAGGTGGGCGGGATATCCCGGCCGTTACCTTTTAAAAAGACACCTGCAGGTATGAAAAAAAGTGCGGTGAGGAACTTTGAGGTGTGAAGCGGGCGAGTTGTTGGTGGTATCATCTGGCGAGTTTTTTGTATCATTGTTAACTTTTTTTTTCAGCTTCTATAATTGATTGTTGACTTCTTTTTTTCAGCTTCTATAATTATGAAAATGGAATCTTCCACGCAAACAGTGGTGCCATAATACTGCACTGACGAAAATTAAATGCAAATGCAATTCTAGCAAATGACAAATGACTCATAACTTGAACGATAAAGTTTGACTGGGTCAATCTTTTTAAAAAGTTGATCAAGTCTATCGAAACAAAAGTTCTCACTAGAGATTGCATTCAACTTTTGTCGGTCAACTAAACTTGAACCGTGAGAACGGGCCCAAAACGTGTGAACATGTGAATTCAAGTTGAACGGACCGATTAAAGTTGATCAACAAAAGTTGAATGAAATTTGCAGTGAGAACCTTTGTTTTAATAGAGTCGATCAACTTTTTATATCGTTCAAGTTATGAGTCATCAACAATTCGCCGGATGCCCGCTGAGTTTATCGATTTGTCGTATTCAACTTTTGTCGATCAACTTTAATCGGTCAACTAAACTTGAACCGTGTGAACAAAAACTGATTCAAGTCGTCTCGATCAACTTTAATCGGTCAACTAAACTTGAACCGTGAGAACGGGCCTTTATGATAGTAAACCACTATTGTTCTTCCCTAAACGAAAACAACTTAGGCGTGATTCATTTTAAAAATACACTGTTTTAGTCTGTTGAACAATTGTGAGATTTGTAATAATTGGATTAAAGATTGATTGACTGTGGTGGAATAAAAACGTGATTTTTTTAATCAACAATTGATTTTAAAAATGTGTAAAATTTCCAAAACAGTTTCAAGATTGTTTTACGTATGATGTCAAAAATATGTTCGCGTACGGAAAAAACTTTTGAATTAGAATCACATCACTTTATAGAACTCATACATTTGCCTGTCGGAGAAGGCATAAATTCGATTTCATATATTATTTTTATACAATAAAATTCTATTAAAAGGTTTTTGGGATATGCTAAAAGTAAAATCAGTTCGAAAACGAATCCGCCTGAAATTGAGATACACGGGTGATGAAGGCATGCTATCGACCATACCACGACGCAGACAGAGGTTTTAGTCAACAGTCAGGTCCTCATTTGTAAAAAAGGGAAAGGAGGAAGGTAATACACGTATTGTTTAAATATTCGTAGTTACAAAATAATGCCCAACAGGATCGAAACTTAGAGGTTTATTAGTGTAAAAGTTAGGATTTTTATGCGAAGAGTGTATATCAAATGAAAGCACGGTCGTAAGTCCAGCATACAAATTTCTAAGTACTAAAAAATGTCCGAATTCGGTAGTTAATTAGAGCAAGCTCTAATTTAGGAAAACATGAAGGGAACCGAGATTCGGACTAACGTTTGCTATTTATCCTAACGAGATGTCCTGCCCAGCAGGGGCCTTGATTAGCGATTTAGGGATAATTTACATAAGTAAGTGTTTGTTAAAAGCAGGTCCGCGGACATGCATTGCATTGAAACAATACGACATTCTTATCATTTTATCACAGTATGGAATATTTTCATGACTCACAGTATGAATTATACTAGTACGTTACCATGGTAGGTAAAAATATAAAAAATTAAAAAGTTTTATTAAAAGAAATTAAAAAACAAGTGGAGTAAATTTTATCCTGTTTTTAAATGCAACGTTACCCAAAAGAGTAGTGTTGTTTAATTTATGAGAGGCATGTAATACTTATTTATTGGTCAATTCAAATAGACTAAGATCTGAATGTATTGTAGGGACTACCGTCGTCCCTGAATATTGTCAACACGCACGGTCAACGACCGACGAACCGACCTTCGGACATGTCCAAAGGTCGCATACCAGAACATTAATATTGTTTACCCGCAAATACTATTTACGTTACATTCCACAGTAGAAAGAGAACGCATCGCGCTGTCTCACCGTTTTCGTCAACAAATTATCTACCCACTATATTATACGCAACGTCTGCAACTACCTCTGCACGCGCAGGAGTGAGATAAAAATATATTGCGGGCGCACTCACGCGCTCCGTTCTGAAATGTATACATACCTATTTATCGATAAATAAAGAATCACTTATTATTAATCACTTGACCATTCATTGCTGTTTACTATTCATTGATTATTCACTCTCACTTTCCGCATTGCTAATCGAGGTATTTTATTTAAATACCAAACAACAATCATAATCATCAGCACGTCCAACAAGGACACTCGCTAAAGTATCATAATTCAAATATAATTAGATCTGTATGTGTCACAATTCAAATAGACTTAGATCTGGATGTGGTACAATTCAAACACTTAGATCTGAATATAACACAATTCAAATAGACTTAGATCTGGATGTGATACAATTCAAACACTTAGATCTGAATATAACACAATTCAAACAGACTTAGATCTGAATGTGAAATAATTTGTTGATAATCGATGATATTTATCAAGTTGACGTCAGCCAGAGTCGTAAGTGATTTTATTTTTGGTAAGGGTTAGCTCGTGAGGATAGGTGACATCACCCTTGCCAGGGATGACAACGCGTTCGATTCTTCAAGCCTGCCTAGAGAGGCCAAGCATTTAATTTGGCATCAATAGTGAAAATTATCCTCCATCGAAAAACAGATATTTCCTTTTTTTCTTTCTTTCATCAGGGTGTGCCTCGGCTCCCCGTGTGTGCAACCAAGCTATTGGACTACCCATGGTCATGGGAGCTTAAATGGCAAATTGTTAAGTTTCAATCTTATCCTTTCGCACTGTTGTAATTTGATTAATGTAATGTAATTTAATGCAGTTACCTGAATCAATTAGCAGACCACATTCTGTGGTGTAGCGTTGAACATCGAGTCAATAAGACATCTTCGGACCGATTGACGACTTCCTAGTGACATCCAAGAATAGTTTTGCTGCATTTGAAGTATTTTTTAATAAAAGTACTGCCAAATTGCTGGGTCACTTAACTCTAGGCCTTAAGCCAAAGTGGCTTTAAATGAAATGCTTTGCAAGTTATTTTTTTCCCTTGTGACGTCACATCTTAGGTACGCTGTTGCTGCTATCTTTTTCACACTCAGGTGTGTCGCCACTAGAGGAGGAGTTCTATTGGATAGTTTCTTCTTCGTCATTATGTGACGATACTCAACTTTATTATTCATTTGGAAGTGATGAGGTTCTGTCTGCCACTCAACACATAAATGATGATCTCTAGCGGCTGATGATATGGTCTAAGAGGCATGCGCTTCTCTTGAACCCTACGAAATCGATTATGATTATTTTCTGTGTTTTTTTTATCTTCTTGTTCTACGTGTTCAAGGGTGTGGGCTGAAAAACATCTGGTGTCCCCGTGGCTGGGCTCGCCCTATATTGGTGGGGTGTATCTTGGCCTGGAGGATGTTATTAGATGAGCCCAGACCTTTTAATAGCTTCTGTTTTTTAATGTATTATATTTTTAATGTGTTCTTGAAATGTGTCTAAATGTATTATGTACATACTATGTTGTTATCAATAAACCTGTATTTATTTATCATTTATTATAAATAGCCATTTATTCATAAAGTTACTTGAAAAACAAATATTTTATTCAAATATGTCCTAACGTCGGATAAATCAAATCATTGAGTTGAAATTTTATTTTAAACCAGTTGCAACCCGTGAAATATTCACGGAAATAAAACAAATTCTACATTTATGAAAATATATATTCATAAATGTATAATTTGTTGATATATATCATTTATACAGCGTCCCCTTTTACACCGGTTCAAAAATTGTTAGCTAGGTATTTAAAATTCGTTCAGTTATCATGGACCCACCGAGATCCAAATTTCGAATTACTTTCGCAGAGAATCTAAGTATTCCTCTGTACCTCTCTTATATTCAAAATTGAATTATCTTATTCTTTCTTTGACGACAACCATCGTACGGGTTTGGTCTATTTATACTATGATTTGAGTATTTTAGAGGAACACAAAACTTTGAAACACATTCTAAAATAGAACCTTCTCATATATTTTTTATTTCTAAGATTTTTTGAACTTGCAGATTGTCCGAAATGATAAAAAAAAACATGTTCCACTAAAAATATTTTTTTATCGAGAAACAAAATTTAATATATTTTTTAAGCAGAAAACATGTTTCATAAAAAGTTATTTAAAGTCTGAATGTCCGTGTTAAAAATGAGATGAAATACTCTGACAAGTAGATAAAAATGAGATGAAATACTTTTACAAGTAGGTAAAAATGAGATGAAATACTCTTACAAGTAGGTAAAAATGAGATGAAATACTCTTACAAGTAGGTAAAAATGAGATGAAATACTCTTACAAGTAGGTAAAAATGAGATGAAATACTCTTACAAGTAGGTAAAAATGAGATGAAATACTCTTACAAGTAGGCAAAAAAATGAATATATCGAAATTTGATTATATGTTTAAATACTGAAAGAAAAGGAAATTAACAAATTTAATTAAAGGAACATTTTTTTTCTACGAAATGATTTTTTAAACAGGAAAATACAGTTTACAAATGATTTTACATATATACTATTTAAGCCAGGAAATCTCTATAATAATAGGTTATACATATTTACAAAAGAAGATAGCAAAACAGTCATCAATCTCAATCGTTCGCCTGAATTTGATCGCTTTCCTATTTATCAACCGCGTTAGATAACGAATCGGGTTTCAGTCGACTTTAATAAAAGTATAACACAAAATTGTGAAAACCATACCAAAAGGCGTCCAATAGCCGAATCGATTTACCGAACACAAAAGGATTGTTAAATTTAAAGGGAAGAAAAGTTAAAATGATACGGGACAAAGTCGAACACCTTTTGAACTTTATATAAGACGATTTTCTTAGAGAAATTTTGTGAAATTTGACTCAAATATCAAATTTGACCTCGATAATTATCCTGTGAACTTTTTACTAGAATTCTTTAAGTGAGAGAGAAATCAAATATCGAGGTCGAATGATGGAAAATTTAAAAGAAAACGCTAAAATTTTCGTGTTATAAAATATGTTGAAACTAAACGCCATTGAGATAAAACAGCTAGGAACTGTGCGGATAATAAATAGTAACTAAAAATATTTTCAGAGAATTCTTGTAATCTTATAGCCTGGATACTGCAAATTGTTATGTTATACCTTTATTATTCTATGTTTGTATTTAGAATAAGAATGACATGACTTGATAGACAAAAAAACATATTGTGAGTTGTCTATTTTATTTTTATACTTTTACACATTTAGGAATTTATAATTTATGTATTGTGTCCATTGCACTCTCCGGCAGAACAACTGGAATAAATGTTTCATTATTGTTATCAAAATATTCACAGTAAAAGTGATCATACAAACTAGTACTATAAATTTCTCCACAACAAAGATACTTTGTTGTTATTAGAAATATCGTTGAAGAAAATGTGAAGCCAGGGTTCAAGTACGAGTACAAAGACCTTAAGATCACAATTTTTGAGAGATATTACTTAATAACGTAAACACTTATAGGACGATTTTTCATTAGCAAATGGCGCTATATAAATAAATAAACATTAGTGCGATAAGAGTGCAAACTTTACTCAAAAGTAACTATTTTATTAAAAGTGATAAATTATCATTTATGAAGTGTTCTTTTCAAATCAGTATTAAAATGTTGGAGAAAGGTTTTAATTTCAATAAAACTGTGTGTAGAATTTAATCTATTTGTAGCGAAAGTGGTTCCATATAGTAACATATATGCATGGCTACAATTTGAATGCAAATTCAAAACTTCCTAGAAAATATGAGTATCATAAGGATATTTATTTAAAATAAGGCTTTATATTCTTAATTGATTTATTTTTATGATGTTTGTTACGTTTTAAGTTGGTAGATGTCATCTAATATAATTTAGTATTCGAAGCAAATTAATAAGGTATGGGATATATAATATATTGTAACTGAGATTTTCAGTTACTAAAGTAGCTGATAAATATGGTATTTTAATATTTTTAAAGGGCCTGTGGCTACCACTTGATACGAAGGGCAGATTTTATTGTGTATAACAAAGGATCTAAGACAATGTAGGAAGGGAAATTAATAGCCATATCTCAGGTAAGAACTATTTTAGGAAAAATCCAACCTAATGGGAAATTAGTTTAGATTTAAAAAAAAAAGTTATAAATATTTTTTATTCTTAGATATTATATTACGATTAATATGGTATGTTTGTTTCTTACCTGATTCTTATAAGGAATTTTAAATTAAAGATCTAAAGTAATATAATAAAAATCAAATTGTATCGCACTCCACTCCCTTCCTTCAATTTTGATATTTATGAATTATCACTTGAAATGTGTTTTTTGTATAGAAGAATTAACGTACTGGTATGATTTAGTTCACAATAAATACACACAAGGAGTTTGGTGTATTAAACATTTTAAGAGAAATAATGTGCTATTAAAAATATAATAAATTTTTCTGATCGAATATCACAAAGACAAGGCAAGACTTGTGGGGTGGTTTTTTTACAAAACAAATTTTGTAATTATTTATGGTAATAAGAAAGACATCCTTAACGAGAGTATTGTAGATAATGTATTATGGAAGAAGTTAACAATAGGAACCGAGAAAACTATTATAAATGAAAGTCTGCGTATGCTGACCAATATTGGATTTTTTAAAGATGCTTAGTGAAAAATTATTATATCTGCTTGGTACCAGGTTTAAACAGTTTGTCGTATTTATTATTTTTCTCGGAGTGCTTTGTCCGTCAACTGTGTGTTACTTAACTAACATATTACCCATGGTATCGGTTTTCTGGAAGCCCTTTTCATTTGTTTGTAAGATATTATGCAGATACCTCTTCTACACAGGCCTTACACAGTCAAGTGAAAAAAATTCTGTATCTACAAAAAAGATATTTAGCACTGTTTTAATTTTTTATTTGATTTCCATTATAACAAACTGAAATTGACCATCAAATGCATTTGATGGTCAATTTTAGCATTATACATACTAAGGAAGTTAAAAAACTGTTCAATATATAAATGATTTATAAATTATAAATAATTCATAAAATAATATAAAGTATAATAATTTATAAAATATAATCGTTTCCTTAACAAGTTTGCTAGACATTGAGGGACATTTTGTATAATTATTATCGTTCGTTTCAGATAATCTCGTCGAGTTTCATAAAGTATTGAAGACGATGTAGCAAATATACTCGTAAGTTGAACCCCTGTTTGATGATCCAGACGTGATTGATGGAGAAACGTGATCTTGAACTTGTTCAGATACAAATTGGTTGTTAGGTAACACACCAACACCGAGGTCCCCCGTCCCCATTGACCTTTCGTCAAATTTTGTTTTATACATAAATTTGGATTACGAGTACTTACACGCTTCTCAAAGAACGAGTAACTATCGAACATTTGCAAAGTTATTTGCTTCGAGTTTATTCCACACTTTTGATTAAAATTGACAGAAGAATCTTCTAAATGAAGTGGTATATTATTATCGCATGTCACTCGTGAAGTTATGATACAAATATAGTAAAATGAGCAGTTAATATAATATTTGTGATAGGTCTTAATTAACGACACGAAAAAAACACACATGCCCATGTGGGAAAATAGTTATTAAATATGCTTATTTGCACATCGAACACGAGGTGGATTCATCAAGTGGATAGATACTGTCGTGCATGAATGTGACGACCTAGAGGATTTCCGCACACAGATACAAGTGATGACCTTCTTGGCCCAGATGGTTAGACGCATGTCTTCCACTTGGCGGTTTCAGGTTCGATTCCTGATGGTATTAAAAAAAACAGGTTCACATCTATTAAAATAGTACGTTTGGTAACCATATAATAATAATAAATAATAATTACAGGTTTATTGATAGCAACATAGTATCTACATAATACATTTAAATATAGTTCAAAAACACATACATTGCAGATAATACATTAAAGATAGAAGCTATCAAAAGGTCTGGGCTCATGTAATAACATCCCCCGGCCAAGATACACCCCACCAATATAGGGTGAGCCCAGCCACGGGGACACCAGATGTTTTTCAGCCCACACCCTATCATGTGCTAAATATCTACGTAAGTTAGCGTATCCAACACGTTAAATTACGAACCGCGAGTTCCGTGCCTACTCTAGTGTTTCTAAACCTGAAGTTACGAGTATATGATTAATGGGATCGAATAACATGTTGTTTCTCGGTCGCGCTTTTTAATATGTTCGAATCAGCCGGTACTATACAAATTTAAAAAAAAAAACAAAGAAAGATCTTGTAGACCTACTATGTATGGGCTGTAACGTTAATGACTTATTGTTGGAAATTGTTTTTGGAAGCGTGGAAACTAATCCTTGTTATTTCTTAAATGTTTTACGTATAAAAGTAGACTTCTCCGAGTAGTAGCAATCAGTGTCAGTGTTGATAATTTCCAAAAGAAGGGAGGATGTCGTATTGTATATTCAAGTCCTGTGCAATGTTAACGATCGGAGGTTAATGTGAATGTTTCTACGAGTGACGTACGAGTACATAACTCACTTCAAGCAGAAAATTAAAATCTGACTGAAATAAAAAATACGACATAATAGAAAAAATCAAACTCACATTAATCCCATCACACTTACGAGTAACTTACTATGTTAGGTACGAGTATTTTGGGTTGGGAGACAAGCGTTTTACCAATTAGGCTGGGATAAGCAATTTATTAATAGCCTAATTTTATTTTTAGTTTTTCTTAAATAAATTTTCATAAATGTGCTGTATTTCAATAAAGTTAATATAAAAAACTATTTATACAGTATCAATACAAGATCACTGTTTCTATACGAACTTACCATATTTCTCTCTAACGAGTTCCTGCTTTCCGAGCGAAATATACAATAGTAATGGAAAAAGTTAGAAGTTGTATGATAAAATTTAGTGAACTTGCATAAACCTAATGATTTCGTGTAAAATTTTCTTTCTATTCACAGAGCAAAAAGATGCGAGATTCAGTTTGTTTTATGCAATCGTTCGATTGAAAATAATAAAGAAGAATCATTTTTAAAACGGAGAAATAAAAATGTCAAGAATATAATATGGGAAATTGGACACATCTCAATTTAACATATCTATATATTCCTTTGAAAGTTTTGCTAATCAGTCGGTCTTGATCGATTTTTTCCCATCCCAGGTCAGTAAATAGAAGGGTAAGGGTACGGACCACACTTGGGCATTGTCTCATGATAAGTGGAAACGCCCAGCAACTGTCAATGGAGATAAAAAGCACCCGTCTAAATAATAGAGGCCATAATATCTGACCAGGCGTCGGAAAAGAGAGAGCCCTATTATTTAAAAAAAATGAGGACCTCGGAAATGTTGAAGATTTAGATTTATTTTTCGAGGAATCACATACGAAACATTCGTTTCTTTTCTTAATATGACTTTTATATCAGACAAGGTTTTATTTTAAATTACTCAATTTTGTTTATCATAAACGTCTCTCTTCGAACCCGGTGTTGCGGGTTTAATTCCCTTTGGTTTCCAGATTTATTAAAAATGATCGCAGTCTGGTTTCCACTTAAGGCTTGTTTAACACCTTTCCAGTTAGTTAGTGGACATCATTACATGGCAATAAACCCACCAGTTATACAGTATTCTTAAATATTTCCCATGAATTCAAGTTTATCTATAATAAAATCGGTTAAAAATATTGGATGTATAGTAAAAGTAACTGCTAAAAGATTTTTGTCGTCAGGGTAAGAAATGTAAAATAATTTATTATAAAGTAAGTTTTTTATCTCAAAAAAATCTATCGGGAAATCAACCGAGAAATTTTCTCATACACTGTAAAATTAGTCTCACTCGTGATAATTTTATATTCGTAATAAATGTTTTTTCTCTCTCCACATTTTGGTAGAAATAAATAGAAAGTGAGGAAAAAATTATTTACCAGAAATTTGAAAATGTTACTAGCGTTCCTCGTAGTTACTGAAAACACCTAGTAAATCAGACCATGGCTCACTATTTCTGTGAAAGGGGTAAATTACTTCGGTAACCCTTTGACCTACGAGTGTTTATTTGCACTTCAAAGGGTTCAAATTGTATGAATAAATGGAATTATGCAGAATCGATGCATGAAGCTACTGCTCGATTGTATGTTGCGATCCAGTCAGACTAAAAGGATGACTTCCATTAAGAGGAGAAACTAACGGAGAGACTGTGGGGGTAAAGTGGATGCAACGGATCAAAAAATAGAAAAGAGTGAATATATACCGCAATCAAAAAGTCTAGTTTTCTATAGTTTCTGTCTACTTTGACTTAGAAAAGGCATGATATGATGTATTGATGTTTTTTTAGGCAGCCATTTTTTTGGGTAAGATGCCTGTCTTTCAACCAAGGAATTACGAATTCGATTCCCGTTGGTATCTAATTTACTTTAAAAATGGTTTCACTTCAGTTTTCCCTTAAGGTATCTAATATTTTCCTTGTTGGTTGAAAGATATTGCCACATCACAAAAAACCCACCAGGATATACTATACATAATGAAAGTGTAATAACCCAGGTTTCTGATGATATCATAAGGCCTACATAATATATTTTAAATTCATACTTTGAAAATGAACTTTATGTGCAAACAAATAATTGCTATGTAAATTGGGAGGAGTTCTTCACCCCCTCAAAACCAAAGCTTTCGAAATTAATCCTAAGCTGCGGTAGTCAGTCACACATTATGATTAATTGAGGAAATCAGGCAGCTATGTAACTTGACTGTAGCGTAGTGTATGGTATATTGCAGATTCATATTTCAGTATTACGTTTAACATTGAATCTTAAAAAATATATTTTCTTCACTTTGTGGTCTCATGTAAGTAAATTTTTGTTTTGTTTAATAAAACAAATTAAAAGATTTTTCCTCTGCATTCACTATCCTTCTTATTATATTTCCGTGTAAACAGTGGTAAAAACATAAAATAATGTTTAATTTATTTTTAATTAACAGTGAAGACGTCTCTGCACCGTTTTAATATGAAAAGAAAATAGCAAGTGTAAGATTATGTTAAAGGAAAAGAAGGTTCAGGTTGATGAGATTTTCCATGTGCTTATCTTTCAAAGACATAAAAGTGTAAGTTGGTTGGAAAATTAACTAGTAAAAGGATGCGTGGAAACTTTCAGAGAAATAACTAGAAGATACACAGAAGACAATTGTCTTTTGGAACGATGCATTATAAAACATTGTTTAAAGTTTGGAAAAGTTTCGGGAGTAAAGAAATTAAAGCTTATAATTCGAACTTGGGAAGCAAAGGAAGTTTAAAGGAATTGAAACCGTAGATTTGGTGAATGATTTTAAAGAAAAAAGGATGTGTTTTAAGAATTTTTATAGGAATCACAGTACTTACCTTAATATTTTTAAGGTGAAAGTTTTTGTGTTTATGAATATTGATAAAAAACAGTATATGAAAAAATGCAAAATTTAAATTGTACATAGATTGAAATAAAATGGAATTATTAAGAAGAAAAACGGTACATTTAGATGATTAGACCATGCAGAGAGAATGAATCATGAAATGTTTACAAAATTAATTTTCACGAGTAGTAAAGGAAAAATGAAAAATTAAGAAACACCTAGAAAAAAGTGGAATGGTCAAATTATTCAAATTTTGAAAGAAGGAGAGTGAAAGACTTTATAATAGGAGAGTATGTATGACCGGTGTACGAACGGAGCAGAAGCAAAAGATGTGTGCCACGATAAAATTAAGTGGAGATCAATCTTCTCGTTCTACTTCAAAAGGAACATGGCGTGATTGTGATGACGCAATTAAAAAAATATAAAACTGGTTAGTCCTAAAAGGGTAGTTGTAGGGATAACACTAAAAATCTACAGTTATTAGTTTCCGGCTACTTGTACAAAATTCAAGTTACAATCGATTATGATTCTACTCGTAAAAGCTTTTGGCTTGTTTGAAAGCTTACGTGATTTCTTCAAAATCACTTGAATGTTTATAACGCTGATTAGCAAAGATTTGAGATCCTACAAACGTACAATATTCAATTATAAATGCAACTTGATACATAAAACAACATAAGCTCCATTTACCTTGTACTCTTTGGCAGTATGATACAAGACATTTCGTAAGACTAGAATCATGGTATCATCGAAGGTATATTTGCTAGGAACAATATACTGATTTTCAACATTATATGTTATACACGTATAATATGTTAGGGTAATTGAAAAAATGCCCCTGTAGAACAGTGACAGTGTGTAAAAACAGAAATTACTTTTCAGAACTATTCTAAGTGAGAGTGGGTCTTTACGAAATTCAGTATTAAGCCCATTCCTCTTCGTTGTTATGATGGACACGGCCAATAGAGAATATACAGAAAGAACCTTCCTTGGTACCTGCTTTTTGCCATCGATCTATTGTAGTGTTAATACAAGAGAACTTAAAAGCCTGCAGTAACATAGTTATCGGAAATATGGAGATACACATTGAAACTCACGGGCTAAAAATACTATATGTTACGGCAAATTGGAATAAATGAAATGCTTATTTTCAAATACGAGTATTTGGAATAATTATGTCTTGATGTTGGATGATGAACCGTTAACCATAGCAGAAACCTGAAATATCTGAAGTCGCAAATAGTCAGTGAGGATATAAATGAGTATGATGTGATGAACATGATAAAACAAGCACTGTGCAAGTGGTGAAAGGTAACTGCAGGAACATTTCTTAAATAGTGTCCATAAAACTGAAAGGAAAAATATATAAAAATCGCCATAAGACCAGTTCACTTGAATGGATCTGAGTGCTGGGCAAAAACTAAATTTCACGAATAGAGATATAATGCCAGCGAAATGCGCTTGCAGCGATATATTTCAGAAATAAGCAAGAAAGACAAAACAAGGAATGAGTACGTGAGAAATACACTGAAAATTACTCCAAATTCAGTAAAATTGAGAGGCTTGGCTTTAGTGATATTGACATGTACAAAACAAAATCAGCTGAATATATGGGAAACCAGAAATTGGAAATGCAAGTCTCTGGAAACAAAAGACGAGGTCGTCCAAAAGAGCGCTTGAAGGATATCATCAATTGAGACAAGAGATATCCGAACCTGAGTCAGGAATGGCCATGGACAGTGTACGATGGAAAGAGATAAGGCGTCAAATAAATGGGGAAATGTGAGAATGATGTGATTAATATAATCATTTTCAATATACACGTAATATACAATAATATGTGTAATAATATGTTATATACAATAATATGTTCAATATACAATAATATGTGTAATATAATATGTTATATACAATAATATGTTCAATATACAATAATACGTGTAAGAGTATTCAAACATTCTCCATATTATTAATTAATTATTTACGTGGATTTTAAATTATTTCAATTATTGCATACCTAATATATAATCTCTCATGACAGAGCAAGATTGTTAATACATTTTATGAATGAATAACGCCTGTATGTGTATTGATTTATTGTTACGAACCGTCACATTAGAGCAAGTGCATAGTTTTAATTCAATTTCGACAGCAATAAGATAAAAGTTCCAAACTGATTGGCAGGTTTGATCTGTTGCAGTCTATCTTCAGGGAAATTTATAAAGTACTATATTTGATAGCTTCATAGCACTCTTAGAAATTAAATCAAGTAGTTTACTAAGTAGTTAGTAGACACATAAATATATTCAGATAAATAAATAAATAAATACAGGTTTATTGATAGCAACATAGTATGTACATAATATTGTACATTTAGATATATTTCAAGAAAATATTAAAAAAAGAATACATTAAAAAAACAGAAGCTATTAAAAGGTCTGGGTTCGTCTAATAACATCCCCCCGGCCAAGATACACCCCACCAATATAAGGCGAGCCCAGCCACGGGGACACCAGATGTTTTTCAGCCCACACCCTTGAACATGTAGAATAAGAATATAAAGTCTCATAGTAAAACCATCCCATAAGTTTCGAATTCACCAGGAATCGAACATCAATTTACGCAATAAAATGTATTATTGTATACAGTACAATATGGCGGGCTTATTGCTATGTGGCAATTTTTTCCAGCCATCTAGAAGAGGGTTAAAGATGTATTAAGAGAAAATCAGACGGAAACCATTGATTTTTTTAAATCGGATACCTTAAAATGCTTACGAAAAAATACGGGAATCCCTCAAAAGGTCAGAATATTTTATTTGGAAATCTCACAAGATGATCGGAACGTCGTCGCTTCAATGTTACATCGCACTATTTGGAAATCTGAGATGATCGGAACGTCGTCGCTTCAATGTTACATCGCACTATTTGGAAATCTCACAAGATGATCGGAACGTCGTCGCTTCAATGTTACATCGCACTATTTGGAAATCTCACAAGATGATCGTAACGTCGTCGCTTCAATGTTACATCGCACTATTTGGAAATCTCACAAGATGATCGTAACGTCGTCGCTTCAATGTTACATCGCACTATTTGGAAATCTAAGAAGATGATCGGAACGTCGTCGCTTCAATGTTACATCGCACTATTTGGAAATCTAAGAAGATGATCGGAACGTCGTCACTTCAATGTTACATCGTACTATTTTTTTAACTATCAAATTTATCTTTCCACATAAAACATTACTATTTCTTAAACTGTGAAAGAAAAAAGGTAAGTGTACTTAGATATTGTTTGGAGTCTTACATTGAAAACTTTCAGTGATATACTCGTATTTTTCAAATAACTTTTAATTCGCAGAGGTATTATTTTTCCAGAGAAAGTATCATATTACGTTTCAGACAACATTATAAATACATAAGTACGAGTATATTAATCGGAACCGAAACCACTTTCCAAAGTTTCAACAAAAAGTTTTTTCATCTTATCTTGTCAAATATGAATTCTGTAATATTCTATTCAAACCGTTGCGCTCAAAATACAGTTTCATGGAGAAATTGCTAGATTTTTTTTATTGATTAAAAAACATTTCTGTGTTTGATATATTAAAAGAAAGGTTGAAACAAAAGGATTTGATTGGCAAATTAAGGAAAGGAAAATTGCGAGAGAATTCAATCTAGATTTCATACAACTTGGCACTTTTGAAATGGAAAGAATTGTGGAAAATTGCCGTAAGAGGTGTGCCGTAGTTTGATTAAATTGAAAAAAAAAATTTATCGCGCGGACTCTTTCGGAAGATATTTTATTGAGAAAGAAACATGTGACAAAATGAACAAGATTATTTTCACGGACTAAAAATCAATCCAATGGTTTGTGTTTATGATAATATTAAATGATAATGATGCATACATACATTCATTCATACGATCGCGCTATGTTCATTTTGGGGTAGTAGTTTTTCTTTATGCAGTTACACTGTATTTACTCGGCTCCTTTTACCACGTCCACGTTTCACTCCGAAACATCAATGTTAGCACTGATAAGCTATTGTGAACCATCATTAAGATACTTATTTTTATTTAAATAAAGATCATTTTTAACATATATTTAAATGGAATGGACTCAACAATTTTCTTCTAGTTTAATATATATAGTAATATCTTTCCTGGTTTATGAAAATATATTGAAATTATTGAACTTGGAAATAAGGAAATTAAATGCCCATAGCGTGTTTATATGACATACACGTATTAAGCCTCGATTGAACTTAGCAAGAACAATAATAGCTAGGTGAGTAAACTCGCTGGAGAGGGAACAAATATTGACATGGACGATATTTTCAATTGCATTGAGTAGTGCCCTCGACCCATTTGTTTTTTGTTGTTTAATTTTTAACATTGATGTTAAATAAATGGATTTGAGATTTGTTTGATATTCTCACTTTAAGAGATTTTAAAAGGAGGGGTTTTAGCTTGAGAGCTGAAATCGCTTAAGATTCATGAATAAATCAGTCGGGTGCTCGACTTGACTCGCAGGACAGGTCATACTGCCTCAGAACTACGGGGCATATCCAGAAAGTAAGTGTACTGAATTTTTGTAGGTTACAATTTTTTTTATTTAAACAAAAAAATTTAAAACTTTCCTCTATTATGTAATAGTCGCAGCTACCACCTTCATATCCATACACTTAGTTTATTATTTATCAACCTATAATAGTGGGTTTGAATCACAAGTTAGAGCGCCCTTGAGAAGAGTCTATGGTACTTTCTAAACGGCTCTATATTAATCATCATTTTATTATCATTTCCACCTTCAATACTTCGTGTATGTCACATCAAGTAACATTCATTTTGTATATTTAAAAATATGCGTTATGCATCCTTATTTTATAAAAAATACCGTTAAGTGTATACGTCATTATTCGTTCAATCTAATATTATACATATACAAACTATTATACTTGTTATTTTGAAAAACGAGTCCAATATTGAATAAAATAAAAAAGGGCAAAAAAAAACATTCTTCAAAATAAAAAAAATAAAATATGATGAAATGAAACGACGTCAATGGTAAGTATGAATGTTCCAGCTTAGTGTTTTAGTATTAAGGACAAATGTATGAAATTTGTAATTAAGAAATGAGACCACCCCGTCATAGGCCACGCTTTGTGAAGTGGCTTTTTTATATCCACTAAATTGAGGGCTTTTTGCATTATTATACATTTGAACTCAACGGTTTGCCTTTGCATCAAATCGTTGTAAATTGTATATACTATATTATGGATAATAAAAAGTATATTTTCATTATCAATGGAATAAATCATCTTCGTATCTAAGATTTATTGAAATATTGCCTATTCTTTATTTTTCCATACATCAACACACACCCATAATATTTTTCCATACATCAACACACACCCATAATATTTTCCATACATCAACACACACCCATAATATTTTCCATACATCAACACACACCCATAATATTTTTTCATATAAAAACACACACCCATAATATTTTTCCATACATCAACACACACCTATAATATTTTTCCATACATCAACACACACCCATAACATCAACACACACTCATAATGTTTTTCCATACATGAACACACACCCATAATATTTTTCCATACATCAACACATACCCATAATATTTTTCCATACATCAACACACACCCATAATATTTTCCATACATCAACACACACCCATAATATTTTTCCATACATCGACACACACCCATAATATTTTTTCATATAAAAACACACACCCATAATATTTTTCCATACATCAACACACACCTATAATATTTTTCCATACATCAACACACACCCATAACATCAAACACACACTCATAATGTTTTTCCATACATGAACACACACCCATAATATTTTTCCATACATCAACACATACCCATAATATTTTTCCATACATCAACACACACCCATAATATTTTTCCATACATCAACACACACCCATAATATTTTTCCATACATCAACACACACTCATAATATTTTTCCCTACATCAACACACACCCATAATATTTTAATTGAACTCGTAGTTCTTTTGCAGTTGATGTGATTCAATAATATAAAAAAGAAAGTAAAAACAAAGCATTATTTTTTTCTTTTTATTGCCCTCAATAAACGTTTTATATAACGGTTATTTTGAAACCATAATTTTTTTGTTTTCATCCTCTTCACATAATAAATTTGAAGAATATAATAAAAACCTTTACCCTTGAATTTTATATATTCATAAATTAGAACTTCGCTTTGTCTCGGCATTTGAAGAAAAGTTAACTTTTTGGGTTTTTAGTTACTAACTTTAGGTAGGTCGTGAAGAGGAAACGAGGCTGAACGCAGATAGCTTTTAAGAAACCTGTTGTTTTGCAATATTTAGTTCTCGTTGGGCAGTTTTAGATATTTTTTATTAAAAATAATGATACATATAAATACCACACCCTCTGCTTTAACCCATTGGTTTTAAGTTCACATACATCTTATATAAATACAATACATTCAGTCACATGTTTGATATACCACTCGCATTCTTAAATAATTTATTCATTCGTATTGTACCTTTCAACTTGTCTGAATTGGTGATTCGGACACACTCAAGAGAATTATCTGACCTTGACAACATTGCCGTCGACCCTACTAATCGAGACTTCAGGTTTAGAACCACTAGAGTAGGCAGATAACTCGCTGTCGTTCATTGTCGTTCGTGTTGGCAATTCTACCCCGCACGTGAAGAAACAACAACACTCGCCAACGTCTAGCGTTTGCGAGAATTATAACCAAACAAACTCTTTTACCAAACTGAGACTGTTAATATTTTTTTCAGGGTATATTGATTAAACCCCCGGGTGGGAGTCAAGTGTTTAACTTATAAGACCACGGCGGCTACCTTATAATTATTATTTACTTTTCAGTTGGATTCAATGTCTCGTTTATTTAATTTTTTTGCTGTTTTTTTATGAATGTTTAAATTTAGACGCTTATGAATTTTGTTTTTAATATATTTTTTCTATCTTATAAACTGCATTAATCAATAGTATGAAATTTCGTTGATTTACCAAGGTGATATTAAATGATGTGTTAACTTTTATATAAAAGGTCATTGCGTAGTCGATCGTACAGTATTTGCTTGACACTAGGTGAAAAGAGGTCAACAGTATTCATGACCCAATTGTCTCACATATTAATCGGATTACTGGTTGCAATGGCAGTAGAAACCCCGGTGCATTCAACCTACCCGAGCGGAATTGAAAGATTAAAGGGCTTAGTGGAAGGGGAAGTGGCAATACTTACGTGTTCTGAGTTTTGACTAATATATCAGGAGAGAGTTAATGGAATCTTTGTCAAATAAAAGATTATATATTCTTTAAAATGAAGATCTGTGCTGGTTAGTTTTGGTGTTATTTGAAGAAATATTTGAAAATAGCTTGTTTAAACATAAAAGTTTTTTTAATGTACATAGGTATCATATTTGTATGGAATACAAACCTATATTACGTTTAAAATATTTAGATTTATAATAATAAAACTCCTATATTAATAATAAGCTAGAAAAAAGCTTTTTAAAGATAAATTAGGAACTATGAAAATATTTATCAATGGTTCAAATGGTTGCATAATAAACTCTAAATAAAAATATATAATTGAACTTAAGTTGAACATATTTGACTAAATAATGATTTTTTACGATTTCCAACCTAAAATATCACATAATCGATTTCAAAGATTCACAACACTAGTTTAAGGCTTCTTTTATGGACCACAAATAGATGACATCGAATAAATTGTTTGTACTTTGTTAAGTTCAAATGAATGGAATGGTTTCTCGATAATAGTGGTATTTAATAAAGTTAAATAAAAAAACATAATACAACTTATATTATAAAAGTATAAAATTATGTTTTTTTTATTTAAGTACCAATAATATATATTTCATATGTTGATAGATATTTTAATATGTCAGATCTAATGAATTGTAATACTATATTATATTATAAATAATGTCTCGAAATAGACAATGATTTTCTCAGCATCGATAACTGAAAATTCATAGTCTTATAAATAAAGCCTACAAGGCACGATATGGCTAGTTTATCGAAAATGCACAATATTATTTTGTCTTGATTTTGTATCCCTTGAGTCGAGCTTGGAGTACAGATGTATTTACGAGTATTTCCAATTTAGCATATAATTTCCTAGAATTAGAATATCGAACCAAACGCTTCTCCTCGTATCTTTCCATCAATATTGAAGTGTATCTTGAGATACTCGTATAATCTTGTTTGTCAATTTTTTTATACTGTCTATTATTTTAGTTAAATTTCAAGTGAATTGTTTTATATTTTTGTATGTTCCACATACAAATTATAAAATGACTTTATACACGTACGTATTTAT
The DNA here is from genome assembly GCA_949825065.1 of Odontocerum albicorne. Taxonomy (NCBI): domain Eukaryota; kingdom Metazoa; phylum Arthropoda; class Insecta; order Trichoptera; family Odontoceridae; genus Odontocerum; species Odontocerum albicorne. The sequence continues at coordinate 44,530,845 of OX463849.1, forward strand.
TTCTCACACTCTTTAGTCAACTTAAATAATTATACATTTGATCTAGAAAACTCGGTTAGAAAATTTATCACATCACACTGTTAAATTTTATCAAATCAAAAAGTTTTACGTACGATTTGTCGATAAATAAGGAAAACTCAACAACTTTTCAAATTCTTATCACAAAAATAATGACTTTCCTCAATGCCCCTATTAGTCATGTAAATCAGCATTTAAACAAAAGTCCTTATATTATTTTCATCAGGTCATATCTAATTTTGTTCTAATTGATAATTTAATGTTGATACAGTTAAATTACTCTCAATCGCAAGTTAAATTTGATACCCGCAGTCTCAGGGGACGATTTTTTACTCTTCACTAAAATTTAATAAATTTGATTTAAAAACTCTCATAGAAACAAAAAAAAATGTACGAAATCATTAATTACAAGTTTTATTAAAAATTTGCTTTCTTCGAAATAAAACAGTTGGAAGCATTTTATGGTTTGGATTTTCCTTGACTTTTAACAAATATGCTGACATTTATCGTCTATTTGAGGAGTGCAGATTATTAGGTTTCTAAAATTTGAAAATCTGATATTTTTCTCCCTCTAGATGTCAAATAAAACATTAAAAGTTTCTTAATATAATGGATCCATTCCATTCCGTTCTATTCTTTACCAAATGTATTTTTACTTCGGCGCACACTTCTTATTTTATCCATTATTTGTCAATGAAAATTCATGGGTATATTAAATTTAGTGTATATACGCGTACCATATGTAAGACAACTAACACATTTGGCCCTATAAGCAGATACTTCATGATAGTATGAATTTAACGTTATATATATTATTTATTGGGGACACGTGCTGGTGATAACTCTTGCTGCCATTCGATAATGCTTTTATGGGATTATATTGAAAGTTTATAAGGTGCGAAATAGTTGCGAAAGTAGGCTGTGAGTTTCAGAACTCTTTGTAATGTTTGTGTTATTGTATATTTAGGCGGTGTATACGTTTATTGTGGGTATGCGAATTTTAAGACATACCCGTTGTGAAATTTAGAAAGATTTGATTTTTGGTTCTATAAAAAAAGTTTGTCTAAAAATATGCTAGTATTTTATAGAATCCTTACCCTTTTGTAGAAACATATAGAGCTAAACGCGTCAGTTGATATATACGAAGCATTTTATTGTTAACCAATAAATAAAAAAAAATCAATTTACTCATTATAAAATTCTAACAAGGACTTATTATTGGAAAACTTGACTAAATTAGTAATTTGGTCAAAAACTTAAGGACAAAATAAAATATTTTTATTAGAAAATTTGTTCACGTAATGTGTATTTAAAAATATGAACTAAGAATGAATTAACTTCGTTTAGATAATCCAAGGATTTCATTAGATTCAATGATATGATATATGCTGATTGATCAATAAAGAAATGATTATAATTCAGAATTGAGTTTAGAATTATTTTAAGATTGAAAGGATCTCATGAGATTGTATGAAGAATCCTAAGTACTTTCTGACTAATACTAACTGCAAATCTCGCCCTTGGGTAAAATAAACGATTACAATAACCATATATCGTCTTGCACGTTATTCAGCCACAGCTCCGAGGAACGCGAAAGGGTCTGGCTGTGGTGGACCGACCTGGATGGAGGCGTTTTTATGGCATCCCCGTGTTCTCGATGGTACGTAAAGGGTGATTTGCTAAATCCATTTTCAACAAAACATAAACTTTTTTTTCGATGCGTATTGATAGTTGATTATATATTTAGTGGAAAATTGAATGCATGGAAAATGGCAAAAACACAGAGATTGATAATAAATAAACACAGAGATCGTACAAATAAATTAAATTCCTCGTGAACAAAGATATAAAAATACTTGCATAATAATATTTTTTTAACTGTCATTAACCGCGTTAAAAATCAAATTCCACGAATCCTGTGCGCGGCACCATTTCGGCGTTTTTTAATTTCTAAGTTTAAACGCGTATTTTGTTTAGAGCCAGTGATATTTGATTACACCACCAAGTAAACATGACAATCAAGTAATTTTCTGATAATAAATAATAGTTATTACTCTTAAGGAGACTCATTAAATAAAGGAGATAAACTAAACATTACGTAAAATACACAAAGGAATGCTACAGATCAGATCACAGGCGTTTGTGCTTCCCGCGAGGAACACGTTAATAAAATATTAAAAAAAATAAAACTTCCTTCTCTACTACGAGTACAATGGAATATTCATGATATAATTACCAACTGTCCATACTATAATATAAAGGAAAGTTTGGATAAGAATTCCCCTTGATAAAACTTCTTCCATTTAAAAAAATGTTTTTTTCTCTATTAATACAACAAAAGAATCTCGTGTTGCGTGTTATTTAAAAATAGTTTTTAATATCAAAAATATCCTTGAAAAGTTTATTCGAATTAATGTTGGTTTGGTTGTGTGAAGCTATCGCCCTTATCCGTAACATCTAGAAAGGTCTGGCTGGAATGGCTCTAGTTGGGGTTTTACTCGGAGTGTCGGTCCGATTAATGGACACCTTACTCCTTCATCGAATGATTTATTGAACGGACTTGTTTGATTGATATTTGGGTGGTGGTGTGGAAAGTTTTTATTGAATAAAAGAGAGGAAGGATAGAAGTTGATACATATATTAAGGTTACAAATACATATATCGGGTACATATTAATATACTTATAATTTATGTGTCACGAGCGTTCATAAATAATTATACAGAAAAGAAAGGATAGAGATAAATACTTAGATATATATGTATAAAAATAAAATATATATATTACGAAGATAGGTGGGGGGAGAACGCTGTGACTTTAAAATAAATAATAAATAGATAAATATGGGAGTAAGATAAACTACGTGTTAATATGCGCTCTAGGCATAATTCGGCGCCTACCGTTGCGAATAGGTGGTCGGGGGGTTGTGCGAAGAATCTGCTTCGGCCTGGGGTGTATGATATTCGCGTTCGCGTCGTAGTCCGACAGTGAACTGATTAGGGGGTTCGGGTGGCTCGGGAGAGAACTGTAGAACCTCTCGGCCAGAGAGATCGCGTATTCTCGGATGGTGGGGAGATCTAAATCTTCATGAAGCCGTTTGTTGCTGACAAAGTAGGGCGCATCCATAATGATGCGCGTAGCCTTGTTTTGCAACACCTGGAGTTTGCGCATGTGGGTTTCGGCCGCGTGGCCCCACACCGGGATGGCGTAAGTCATCTGAGGACGTATGATGGCCTTGTACAAGTTTAACTTGATACGTGGGGACATCCTACTGTGTCTGCCCAGGAGTGGTGTTAGGGCTTTCAGAGTGCCGTACGCCCTCCCGGTTATGATGGTGGTGTGCCTTTTCCAGGACAGCTTCGCGTCGAGAGTGACGCCGAGGTATTTCACCTCGTCGCACCACGGAACGCTCTGGCCGAAAAGTTTGAGTGGGCGGATGAAGTCGAGACGTCTTCTGGAAAAACGGACTGCTGCGCTCTTGGAAGGGTTTATCTTGACCTTCCAGTTTCTACACCAGCGTTCTAAACTTGGGAGGAATTCTTGAATGCGAGAGTGGGAATCGCAAGAGTGTCTCGAACTCGAGAGAAAAGCCGTATCGTCCGCGTATTGAGCCGTGATAGATCGGCTGTTTTGGAGAGAGGGCATGTCGCTGGTGTATATATTGTAGAGGGTGGGAGAGAGGAGGGCTCCTTGCGGAACCCCCGCTTGTATGGGGCGGTGAGAGGAATTTATACCGCTCACCTTGACGGAAAAGGTACGGTCGCTTAAGAATGAAGCTATGATCTGCACGAGGCGGAGAGAGATTCCGGCCTTGTGCAGTTTGAAGAGCAGTCCGTTGTGCCAGACCGTGTCGAAGGCCTTCGCCACGTCCAGCGACAGGAGGGTTGTTTGTTGTTTCTTATTGTAACCAGTCACTATATGTTCTACGACGCGAAGAAGTTGATGAGAGGTCGAGTGTCGCGGTTGAAAACCGTGTTGCGTATCTGGAATTATGTTAAGCGAGGTAATCTCGCTTGTTAGGCGATCGAGGATAAGTCGTTCGAGCACTTTACCTAGGGTAGGCAGTAAGCTGATCGGGCGGTGATTTTCGGGGATCGTGAGTTTTTTACCCGGTTTCGGAATCATTATAACGTCTGCGCATTTGAGAGCTGTAGGGAAGAATCTATGCCTGTAGCAGGCATTGAAGATTGCTGAAATGGCGCAGACGGCTTTATTCGGCAGTTTTTTTAGGGTGAAGTTATTTATGGAATCTGGACCGGGAGCTCTCTTATTATGGAGGTTGTGAATAATTTTTTGGACTTCTTTCGGGGTGAAGAAATCCGAAGTTGGGGGAGGTCGTGAGGCGATAATTCGTTGGACCGTTCTGTCAACCGAGGCGGAGTGCGACGGGTTAACGAGGTCCGAGTTTGGGGTAAAAGTGAGGGCGAGCGAGCCCGCAAAGATTTCGGCGCGATCTCGCGCCGAGAAAACTGTGCCGTTAGGGCCCTGCAGAGGGGAGGGCCGTTGAGGGGTTTTACGGAGAGAACGAGTCAGCCTCCACTTTTTGTGTTCCTCGACTTCGAGTGAATCGATAAATTCGCCCCAGCGATCGTTACGATGGCGCTGAAGGTCGAATTTGATCTGTTTCACCAGACGATTGTACAACGTTTTGTACGTGGGGTTGGCGGTGTTTTGCCATAGCTTCCTGATCTTGTTCTTCTCCGCGATTTTCATTTTAATGTCAACGGGGAGCGGGGGATCCGGTTTTTGAGGAGGTCTCAGTTTAGAAGCTGACTCGAGGGCCGATTTGATGTTTTCGGTGAGATAACTCACCGCCACATCAATGGCCTCGACGTCGGGAAGAGAGGTCGGCACTCTTATGTTAGATTCGAGAGTGGTCGCGAAATCATCCCAGGAGGTGATATGCCTCCTGAAGGGGAACGGATCCGGAAGGGGGTTGTTATCCGTGAGAGTTAATAAAACCGGGTAGTGATCGGACTGCAACTGCTCTAGCACTAGCAAGTCGCTGTTGAACGGGATGTCGTTTTTGATGATGATGTCTAAGACGTCTGCAGAGTCGTTATCTTTTTGGGAGTATCTGGTCGGAGTGGCGGGGGCGTCCACAAAGTAATTTTTGCGGGAGGAGATCTCGGCTAGCGTGCGGCCGTGAGTGTTTTTGACTCGGCTGTGCCAGAGCGGATGTTTGGCATTGAGATCTCCCGCTACTATAGTGGGAAGATTGTCCGCGAAAAGTGAGTCCAAATCTGACTCGAGAAATGGTAATGTCGGTCGGAGATACACGGACACGAGCTTGAGAGGACCGTGGTTGAGGGTTTGAACCACAACGCTGGTGCTCTCCATGTTGTCCGTGGGGGGAGATGCGGAAAGGCAGTGATCGAGACTCGCCTTTATTATGATAGCTGTGCCGCCTCCTCTGCCTGTGAGGCGGTCATTACGGTAAACATAATAATTACGAAGTGAGTATCGGTGACTGGGTTTTAAGAAGGATTCATTAATCATCATCACATCTAGGTTGTGCTCGACGATGAAGTCCTCGATTTCTTGCTTGTTGGTTTTGCAAGTGCCGTTTGCATTCCAGAACGCGACGGTTAGATGGCAGGGTCTGCTGACTCTAGCCATTGTGAGGCACACACATTGCGAGGGCGTTGAAGACTTCGCGGGCCATATGCATGGCCTCGTCGAGGTTCCTCAATACCGCGGATATGTCGGCCTGCGATGGATAGCGCAGATTGGGGGGTGTTACTAGGGGGGGCGGTTGGGCGGAGAGCTGAGGGCGGGCATTTTTCGTAATGCTCGCGTATGAGATCGCGGGGGACGCGACATTCGACGTTGGTTTCGATAAAGGAGGGGTCCTCCTGGGGGCTTCTCTGGCTGGCGGGGGCGCGGAGGGGTAGGCCTGTTTGGCATTTCTGCTAAGAGGGTGAGAGGGACAGCTTCTGTAGTTGGCCGGGTGGTCGCCGCCACAGTTGGCGCATCTCGCGGGGGAGTCGTCCGGCTTTTTACAGTCGGACGTTCTGTGATTTCGTGCGCATTTGACGCACACGGGAGGGGCATGACAGCTGCCAGCGCTGTGATAAAACTTTTGGCAGCGGTGACACTGTCCTGCTGATGTATTCTTTTTCAACTCCTCCACGGAGATCTTCATATCGAAGATGCTGTGGAGGTCGTTGTAAATACGGCGTCCTTCAGGGGATTTGGTGAGTTTAACAATCACCAATGGCAGGACTTTCCTCCTCCGGTCCTTCATCCTGAAGACGTTCAGGACCGGGTAGTCGAGGGATTTCAGTTCGGCGATAATCTCCTCGACTCCGAAGGAGGTGTGGACGCCGCGAAGGACAACGAGGAGGGGTCTCTCGCTGTCTAGTTGGTACGTGTAGTACGGTACCTTGAGACGGCTTGATTCCGTTGCTAGCAGACGGTATGCGTCGACAGACTTCGTCTGTATACGGAGGTCACCGCTGCTCAAAGCCTTCGATGTGAAGGGCATATTGGCAGCGTGGAGCTTCTTTCGAAGCTCCGAGTATTTTTCCGCATCCCGCAGAATAATAGGCGGGATGCGTTCCGATTTAGTCGGGAAAGGAGCGGCTTGGGCGGGAGCCGGTGTGGCTGGAGAGACTGAGCCCGGTGGGCTAGGTAGCCTCTGCCTTTTTTTGGCGGTGGCAATATTGGGAGCTGAAAGCTCTTTTGGAGGGCTGTCCGGTGACCTCTTACGACGGATTGGTACCGTCTGCCAGTCCATGTCGGAATCATCCGGCTGGACGGTTGAAGAGGGGCGAGAAGCTGCGGTAATTGTTATTTTGGGGACGGGGGTGGTGGGTACACCGTCCGTGTTTATTTTGGCGGGAGGGGCCGACGGGGGGTTCGGCTTTCCCAATGTTGGCTTGGGCTGGGCGGGGGTAGGCGCCAGCGTTGGTGGGACGGAGAGCGGGGAGACGACTTTGTCGACTTCCGTCTTGTCGCCCACAAATTGAATAGTACCTCGCGAGAGGAGGGTCGAGAGGTAGTTGATGGCCTGCGCGAGGGACTTTTTGTTACGAATTTGGGAGGTAAACTCCTCGAGAGACGTAGGGACATTTTGGGAGACCGGGGGGTCTTTTACTGGGAGGACCCGCGTAATTTTGCGCTGCGATCCTTTTTTTCGAATACGCCAGTGAACAGCGTCGGCGCTAGTGGAATGCATTTTATAAAGTTAGTTATATTATATATAATAATATATATAAATCGTACAGAGGGGAGGGGAGGGAAGAGAAAAGTCCGTTCACTCACCCGATGAGGAGACGTCGGTGAACGTCGTCGGGAGTGACACTCGAGCACCGGTGAAGGCTGGAACTGCGGTGTCGGGGGGCCTTCTTTTTCCCTCCTTCTTAGTGTGATGGAGTCCTGATGAGGTCCAGGGCTAAGATGATTAATTGATGTCCTTTCGGGCTGGTGATGATGATGATGCGTTGCGTTGGAGACACAAACACAAAACACAAGCACTTTGTAGCAGCTCAAGGGAAAACTGTCACGGGCTCCGTTTACTCTTAGATGGTGAGAGCGTCGGAGAGCGCGGTTATAGGCGACCGTCTAAGTCGGCTGTGAGCGGCCGAATGCTGGAATGGCCAGTCAGGAAGGCATTATGCTGGAATAGCCGGACTAGAGGCGGCAGCGAACGTTCCGAGCAATGGACAATAGTTGGATAACTTGGTATAGGACGCGTAATCCTCCAATATCGTGCCATACTCGCGTAAACTAGTGGGAACTAAAGATGTTTCAAAAGATACAAAAAAAATCTAAGCTTTAGATTTAATAGTTTTTGTATTTGGTAGGAGAGGGAGATCATTAGTTGTCTTATTGTATTTGGTAGGAGAGATGATAATTAGTTGTCTTATTGTATTTGGTAGGAGAGATGATCATTAGTTGTCTTATTGTATTTGGTAGGAGAGATGATCATTAGTTGTCTTATTGTATTTGGTAGGAGAGATGATCATTAGTTGTCTTATTGTATTTGGTAGGAGAGATGATCATTAGTTGTCTTATTGTATTTGGTAGGAGAGATGATCATTAGTTGTCTTATTGTATTTGGTAGGAGAGATGATCATTAGTTGTCTTATTGTATTTGGTAGGAGAGATGATCATTAGTTGTCTTATTGTATTTGGTAGGAGAGATGATCATTAGTTGTCTTATTGTATTTGGTAGGAGAGATGATCATTAGTTGTCTTATTGTATTTGGTAGGAGAGATGATCATTAGTTGTCTTTTTATGTATTGGGTGTTAACATAAGTTGTGTCGGCTATTTTCCAATTAAAAAATGAGCACCAAAAGTAAAACAAAATGTTAAAGGTTATACGTCATTCGAAAGAAAATTTTCTGGTCTACAAGATATTGCATTTGCTTTTACATTACATACTCGTATATTGTTTTATTTGATTACAAGCCTTCAAAATGGAATGTCGAGTAGACGAAAGTGAGCATTTTCGACACCTTCTTTTGTTCACGTTCAATCGAGGGAATAAAGCTGCCAAAGCTGCTCGCGATATTTGCGAAGTGTACGGTGAAGATGCTATGAATGAAAGGACAGCTCGTCGATGATTTTTGCGTTTCAGAGACGGTAATTTTGACCAGAAAGATATGGAGCGTTCCGGACGACCAGTGGACTTCGATGAGGACCGCTTAAACCATATTATTCATGAAGATCCCCTTCCCCAATCTCATTGTCATTGATATAAAGAATTAAGGCATCCTTTACCTTTAAAAAACGCTCAAACATGTAAAATGTACTGTTCCATCGCGTTATATAATCTTGGAACACTTTCAGCCGCAACTAGCCGGCCCGGATGGTCGTGTAAAGCAATTCGCTCCGTATATCAAATGGAGATATTTTCGCCGTCACCATAAGCCGAGGTCTCGTTGTCCCCACGAGCGGGGCTATACCTCGGGCTAAGCAGTTTCCGTCACAAAATAATGTGCTTAAGTGAACAATAACAAAACACAAACAGTGCTAGAGTGTCGCACCCGACGCACCAAATTTCCTAAAAATATACCAAGCCCGTTCAAACAGACCAGATGAAGGAGTAAGGTGTCCGTAAATCGGACCGACACTCTAAGAGAAAATCATCAACTTGGGCACCCGACGACATCTCTTCAAGTGAAAATAAAATCAGTGCTCACGTGTCGTGTCCGTCGACGCACACCGAAGTCACCTCATCTGGTAAGTGAAACGGGCACTCTCTTTCCTTCCTCCTCCACCTTTTATATTGCATATGTATTATACAACATCTTAATATATATAACACATCTCACCTACGATGTCCTCCAAAAAGGCTGATGTCACTCACTGGCGAATCAACAAAGGGCGGAAACGCAAAGTTTCGCGTGTTCTCCCTGAGCCAACTCCCCCGCTAGCCCCTCAAGCCCCCCCACCCGCGCAAAACGTGCAAAACGTGATTGACAATTTCAAGGATATTTACGATAATCCAAAATTCTCTGAAAAGCAGCAATACCGTGCCGCTAAAGCTCTATCCAAACTCTATCAACAGGGTCAAGTTAAAATAATTCTCAGTGACCACGAGATGAGTGATGATGAATCCACCTCTCCTCGCTCCCCCCAAAGGAAAGCAGTGAGGACTCCCTCCCCTCCTGCCGACCAGCCCAAAACTCAAACGAGGAAGTCCGTCGACTCTCCCACGCCATCCTCCTCAGAACCAGTAGTTGTCGCAAACCGTGACTCCACTATACACGCGTTTCGCCCCATATCACCAGCCCGGTCGGAATGCTCCGGCATGGACTGGAAAGTGGTTTCAAACCCCCGAAAGAGAAACCAAAATTCGCCAGTGACCCCAACAAAGGAGCCAGTGGCTCCTTCAAAGCCGACCGCTTCCAAAAAGCAAAAAAGGCCTAGCCCTGCGCGCTCACCTCCCCCAAGCTCACCGCCACCCCCCAAACCGGCTCCGTATCCGACCAGGTCGGATCGTATTCCGCCTACCATCTTGCGAGAGGCGGATAAATACGCGGAGCTCAGAAGCAAGCTCCACTCGGCCAACATGCCTTTCACGGCAAAGGCCCTCAGCAATGGCGACCTTCGCATCCAGACAAAGTCTGTCGATGCATATCGTCTGCTGGCCAGAGAGGCCAGCCACCTCCAAGTGCCATATCACACTTACCAGCTGGATCACGAGAGACCCCTCCTCGTGGTCCTACGCGGCGTCCACGCCTCCTTTGGAGTCGATGAGATAAAGGAAGAACTCTTATCCCGTGAGTACCCGGTCCTGAACGTCTTCAGGATGAAGGACCGGAGGAGGAAAATCCTTCCATTGGTGATAGTAAAACTCACCAAATCACCGGAAGGAAAGCGCGTATATAACGACCTGCACGAGATCTTCGATATGAGGATCTCTGTGGAGGAGTTAAGAAAGTCATCTTCCCCAGGACAGTGCCATCGCTGTCAGAAATTTTTTCATAGCGCTGAAAGCTGTCACGCCCCCCACGTCTGCGTCAAATGTGGGCTTAACCACCGTACCGCGGAATGTATTAAGCCCCGCGACACACCCGCCTCTTGCGCGAACTGCACAGGTGCACACGCGGCTAGCTACAAAGGCTGTCCAGCCTTTCCGAAGCCGCGTAATCAAACACGGGTCCATCTCCCCGCACCACCATCAGCCGCTGAATTCCCCAGGCGCTTCCCTCTTCTGGCAAAGCCAGAGTTGAGTGCTAATCCTCCCGCGACTTACGCAAGCATCGCGAAAAACGCCCGTCCCCAACCCCCACAACCCACCCATGAATACCCGTCGCAAGAACTTATTGAGACGGTTATGAAAAACCTTGAAACGGCAATGACAGCAGCCCGTGAGGCCCTAAACTCCCTTTCACTACACCGCGCGACATACCCTAATCTGCAAAGATAGGCAAACCTATTATTCCCATATTTATCTATGTAAACATATATTATAAGTCACAGCGTTATCCCTCCCCGTCTTCATAGTATATTTATTATAGCATAGTATATATCTCTATCTTTTCTCCCCCGTATACATATATTTATCAACGCTCGTGACATATAAAAATATAAGTATATTAATAAGTAACGTATATGTATTTATAACTTTAATTTATGTAATCCTATCCTTTCCCCACATTTATAAAAAAAAAAAAAAAAAAAAAAAAAATTCTTTACAACCCACCACCCAAATTTCCTAAAAATATACCAAGCCCGTTCAAACAGACCAGATGAAGGAGTAAGGTGTCCGTAAATCGGACCGACACTCTAAGAGAAAATCATCAACTTGGGAGATGCGGTCGATTCAGTCTGTTCTGATTTTTTTGCAGTTGTTTCTGAGCGATAGTGGAATGGTTAAAATGAGTCGAAATTTTCTTACATTTTTGTTTGACTATTTTTATGTTTTCTTGCGAATGTAAACAACTGCGAATAGCAAGTTGCATCTTGTGGACTGTACAATCCGTGTCATTGAATGCTGTTAATCGCATAGCTCTTTTCATATTGGAGTCTTCGTCTCGAGTTAGGCAATGCACTTGTTTTTTTTTAATATTCTATTCAGAAAGCATCGTGCCAATTTTTTCAGCAATTATGTCACCAGTGTGACGTGACGGTCGTCGAATGTCTTACATTTTAATACAATTGATGATCTATCAAAGTTTTCTGCTATTCCATGACAAGTCAGGCTAAGCAAAGCAATGAGACAATTGAGCTTAGATCCGACCAAATGTCAGAAGTAACCGACATGTAATCAAATTTTTCGATCAATTCTTTAACTTTTTCAGCAACTTTGCCATATAGTTCCTTGCACACAAAATCGGTAAAAAAATTGCGCCCTTTAAAATTATATCTTGGTGCTAATTCTTGTATCTGTCTGCGAAAACCAAGCCCCTCCACAAAGTTAAACGGTAAATTTTGAAGTGCAATCATTTCTCCAATGAGTTTGTCAATTTTTTTCGAATTGGAATTGTTAGTGTCCCACTTCTTTTCTTTTAGAACTACTTCCTCTAACGAGAGCTGTTTCTTTGCTTCTTGTAGAGGAGTGACGATTTTATCTAAAAAAATACACACATAAATTATAACTTGTGAAAACTGATGAAAAACAGATTTAAAAAAAGAGCGTGGTAGAACATGAAATTGCACTGCAATTGGAAAACACTATTATAAGAAGCTATTATAATTTGGCTATTTTGTTTTTTGAATCATAAGTTAATTTTTGCCTACGGTTAGAGCTAGCCATACAAATTAAATGTAAACAATGCCAACAGAAAAGCACCAGGTGAGGTTAATTCACATTTTTATGATAAAACTTACCTGCGTCAGCTTTTATATTCTGCAATTGTTTTGTTTTATTCGAGCTTTCAAAGAAACTAAACACTTCTGGGTGCATCGATTTTAGATGATTTTTCAAAGACGAGGTGGTACAGCCCTTGCGAGAGTAGGTTTTATTGAATATTTTACAATGATCCTTATCCTGGTCATGAGCATCTGGTTTAAAATAAGTCCAAATCTCAATTTGTGTCGGTGGTGACATTGTAAATTCACTTGTCCAATAAACTATTAACTGCAGAAAACTCGCTTAACACACAATACTCACTGTATACTCACAACAACACTCAAAAACTAAAATGTTCATACGATAAGCGCAACTAAACACGTTGTGATTGATTTACGAGAAACAAATGATAAACAATAACAAATACGTCGGATCTTGTCACCGAAATCTTCGCTCGTATTGGTCAATCAGCACGTGCTCACGGCACGCGCCACTCGCCAGCTCCATCCAATTTTTTTCTTGTCGCGACCTGCAGTACATCTGCATCCGCATTGATTATTGCGGATGCGGATGCAAATGTCCAAATCCATGCGGAAGCTCCGCAATTGCGGATGCCGATGCGAATATCCGCAACATCCCTGATACATACACATCACCAAGCAGTGTCCCTTGCGGGGTAGGCAGAGAAAAAGAATTTCCATTTTTTTTCCGAATAAACGACTTTCGCCTCCTCCACATTCATACGTCTCGCCATGTATTCTATAATGTATACTTCATACTTTATCTTCTCTCAAAATTTGGTGCATTTGGTCCAAATAATATTGTATGCTTTTATTAATTTATGTTTAGGTAAGAGTTTATTTTTATGTGTGTACCTTAATAAATATGTATAATAAATAAAATTATTCATTAATAAATATCATAAATAAAAAATAAAATGCTCAGTTTGGGGATGAATTCCTTCGAATATTTCTCTTAAAGGAACTACGTCAAATCATGACCACTTTCATAATCTCTCAATAACAATAGGACTCAAATCATAAAATGAAATGACCTTACAGCAAATAATTCATTTTCATTTGTTCAAACAGCATTGTCACAAATGGTGAGGTCAAGTTATTAAGTTGTAATTAAAGAACTAAAAATATTAACGATCTCCGGAGGCTTTCGGGTTCGATTTCCAATGCTGACATTAAAACGGATGTAGTCTGTTTATAAAATTCGGCTAATTCAAATACTCGCCCTTTTAGAAACTCAATTACAATTACTTTTTAGATATTGTGTTGTGGTATTGGCAATTGATACTATTTTTAGCTGGATTTTGTGGTAATATATGTAAACTTCGACTTGACCAAATTCCGATAGTGTCGAATCAAACATGGTCAGTAATTCATAGTTTTCTCACAGAGCTTTCTGTGTTGCTGGATCTATGATTGGAATGTTTTATCTGTGAAGTTACACATATAGGAGAATTTGAGGTTATATATTTTTATCTACACATGAGAAGTCTTTGAGAGGGCTCATTATCACTAAACAGGGAAACATGAAATCTTTATATAGTTTTTTTTTCATTATGAATAAATGAGGCCTGATTATACAATACTTCCTAGACGAAGACTCGATAGACCACAACTGGCGAAAAATATTCATGGTTCATAAAAAAATTAAAATAGCACGATGGGCTAAAACGGTTGAAAATAAAAATTCCAATAAAAATGTAAAATGGCCAAAACTTTTATCAATTTTATTCGTGTTTTTTACATTATTTTGTGAAATAGATTCTCTGTAATTATGTCCTACTTTTGCAAACTATCGGAAACAATAAAAGGAAAAAATGCAAAAAATATCCATTGTGATGTCGAGGACATGTTTACGTTGGGAAAAGTTGGCATGAAAGTTATATCTTAAAAACGGAAAGTTTACATTTATTAACCACATTGTCAAGAAAGTATAAAGAAAAACAACTTTACTCATGTTCCTCAAGATCATAAAATTCCCTTACGAGTATAACGTATAGTATATCAAGTTTTGAGCCTGTTCACAGTTGGGGGAATATAAATTTTAAGTTAGTACGTAGGTGTAAACTATTTCGACGAAATTAAATATTAATACTATTTAAAATACAATGACATGTATGAAATTAAAATAACGAGTAAGTTAGTTCATAGTTATAATATATAAATTAGATTAGTTCTTAAGATATAAATTCTTATATAGGTATAGCCTTTAGCAAATGTTTGTATTATAGATAACTTTACATTTAAAAAAGGTAATGGTATGGGCAAAAATGTATATATACGTATACATACGAGAACATATTTTTTTAAGCAAAATTTATCATTAATTTTTAGTGCTGTTTAAGAAAATATTCAATAACTTGTATTGTTTTTTAAGAAATTTAACATGTTTCAAGGAAATTTCCTGCCAGTGACACAAAAGAAATTAATCATTACTTCAGTTTCACAGTTTGTTCAAGTTTTAAATTATATCCACATTTTGCATGTCGACAGTCTCAAGAGAATATTAGCTTCCCACGCGACGGATGTTACCACCACCGAGTATGCAATACCGGGGAGTGATAAATTAAATGTAGAGTAGAAAGAATATACGAGTAAGTGGCTGTGGGACCAGATACGTACTCGTAGTTTGACTAGGATACAGCGGTCAGTGACCCTAAGTTACAAGATTTCAATAAAACGTAGTGTATTCCTTTCCTCTTAAGGCTCGTTATTCAACTGTTACCTCAGGTAGGGAAAACATTAAACAAGGTACGAGTATAAGATATATTAGCTTAAGTCGGACATTGATTGGACTCGGTGTTTTGGAAGTGAGCAAACTTTCTAATGTTCAAAAGTTATAAGTTATTTTTAATTCAAGTAAGTTAAACTAAACTTAACTTTCGTGTATTTTATTAAGTTATTTTGTGAAGTTTAAGTAGTTGGATTGTTTCACATATACGAATAATATAGAAAAACTAGAATTTTGGATCATATTTATTTAATTTTCAGCTAAATAATTGTGAACTTAATAAATTCTTGACTTTTTATTTTTTCTGTGAATCGTTGAAACGTTCATCAAAAGAAGTGTCAACATTGAGATTATTTTAATGACCGACCGTTTCATTGCATGAATTAATTTTTTTAATCAAATGTAAGTTTGAAAGCAAATTAGCAATGTCCGAGTATACTTGCTTGGAAAATACAGTTTGAAAATGAGACTGCGTGCAATGTGTGTGTGCAATTGTTTCCCTTCTATGTCTTGTATTTTTTTAGAGGAAAAGGTATCACGAATTTGAGATAAATGTGAATTTTAGTGGGAATGTAGGCGGGATTCGCTTCGCTCTGTTACACCACTGGAAATACCAATTATTTAGAATCTATTTCTAGACCAATGCGTCACTATTTTAAAACGTATCTCCCCCTAAAAAACATCATCCTGATAAGATATAAAACCACATGTCCGTGTGAACATCCTGTTACGACATTGCTTTCGGGTATATATACGGGTACCTCCTTCAGTTCCCCGTCTTATAACTTTGTCTTCACTACTGTTAATACTGTACTATACTGTGTGTTCGTTTTGAAATCAATAAAACATCTTTACATTGAAACTTCAATCTTTCACTTTGAATCAAGTATCATCGCTACCTTTGGTCATCACTGCATCCCTAAAACGAATAACTACCTGACGAGTTATTCACAACAGAGTTCTATCTACCGATAGCCCTCTACGAGGATCATTCTTCGAAAGGAACTTCGTATAGGAGACGTCCATATACTTAATAACTTCGTACTGATTGATCTTCAACCGTTCTCTTTATTCTTCTGAATAATTGGGAACGTAACATTGGTGTCAGAAGTGGGATTGCTTCGAGATCACATCGAGATAACATCGTGATAAACACACTTCAACTTCGCAGACGTTTTCTTCAAACTCTCTGGTAACAACTCTGGATTCCAGCCACCGAGAAATCAAGAATCGAGTCTTCTAAGACGAATCTGCTGAACCTGTGTTTGCCGTTGCTGCTTGCTGTTCAAAACCGTCGCTGGTTGCTTCTACTGCTGCTGCTCCTGCTACAAGATTTTGACTAGAGAAGGTACACCTCTACTCAAGAAAATCTACATTGGAAGATTTACGACACTATGAGCCTCTCTGTGTTCCTGTAAGTACAGATTTTAATTCGACATTGTTGTTAGATCAAATTTCATCTTTTTTTATATACCTTTGTAAATTTTGTATTTGATATTTTTTTTTATATATTTATTCACACTAAAACTCAAAAATGAGTATTGAAAAGAAGGAAAACCAAACATTCATATGTTCAATTTCTGATCTCATGAAATTTATTAAACCCTTCGATGGAAATAGGGAAGACCTTATACCATTTTTGCAAAATTGCGAACGAGCATTAGAATATGCCACGGAAATTCAACAACCGACATTGCTCTCGTATATTCTGTCTCAACTAACTGGCAAAGCTCAAGTTGCATGTTCTATGAAAAGAATTAATACTTATGAACAATTAAAAATATACCTCAAGCAAAACTTCTCAGATTCAAGAACTCCAACTCATTTGTACATTGAAATGCAACAATGCAAACAAAAGCACAACGAAAATGTAGCATCTTACATGCTTAGACTAGAGATGTGTGCAAAAGAATTGAAAACTACTATAAGTCATTGTACAGAAGATGAATCTGAACTAAAGGGAAAGTTCGCTTATGCAGACCATAGCGCACTAACACAATTTATCATTGGAGTAAATTCAAGGATATCAACCCTTTTACGAGCTCGTTGTCCTAAAAATTTAACAGAAGCTTTAAAGATAGCTCTGGAAGAGGAGGAGATAACAAATCTTCTCGAAGAGACAAGACATTTATCATTTCGCAGTAAACCAAACTGCAATACTTGCGGAAAAACGGGACATACATCGCATAATTGTTATCGTAATAAAAATAGGCATAATGATACAAGAAGAATTAACAATTTTATACCAAAACCTAACTTCCAGAATAAAAATAAAAAGCTCTGCAATTATTGTAAGAAATCAGGTCACCTAATAGAAAATTGTTTCAAAAAAGATCCATCCAAACGCGAGAAATATCTAAGAGACAAAAAAATGAGTGTGAATCTAATATCAAAAAACGTAGAGTCCCCGTTGTGGTGCATTTCAACGGAGGATTAGGTATAAAAAATGATAATGTACAATTTTTTGATTCATGTGAGGAAGCAAATAAAAATATTTTAGCTTTTTCCACCCCGCATGAACATAAGACATTTAACGAAAATGACATGTAGTCTGACCAATCTATTATTTTAAATAATAATTATACTTCAATAAATGAAGTGGAAATTAATAAAAATCGTTTTGGGAATTTACCATATATAAGTTTGAAAATATGCTTCAAGAACATTGCTAAGACCTGCAAATTCTTAATTGATACAGGCGCTGCCATATCCCTTATAAAAAATGACGTCATAACATATTTTAAAAATAATAATATTAAATTAAAGTTGGGAATAGGCAAATTGCAAATAAAAGGCATTGAAAAATCTGAAACTATATCAGAAACGGAAGGTACTCTTATTTTAAAATTTAAAATTAAAGAAAATTATATTGAACAATTGTTTCACGTTATAACAGACATTAATCTCGACTTTGATGGAATTATTGGTAACGATTTCTTCATAAATAAACGCTGTAAAATAAATTACGAGTCAAATATGCTGAAAATAAGTGACAAAATTGAATTGCCACTAATGAAGAATACGTTCTTATATCAAATAAAGCCTAGGTCTGAAACATTCTTAAAAGTAGACGTAATAAACCCTGAAATTAAGGAAGGTTTAATTCTGGACCTTAATATAGGAGAGAACTTGAAAGTATCTAATGTATTAACAGAAGTCGATCAAGACAATAAGTGTTTAATATCATTAATAAATACGAGTGATAAAATAATTACTATACACAAATTAAAAGTGAAATTAATACCGTTTGAGTACAAGACTAGCGAAATTAATAAAATTAAAGTGTTAAATAAAAATTCAAAAATAACGGAACGCGTTAACAAAATCAAGAGTTTAATTCCTAATAATCACCTAAACTCTGAAGAAAATAAATATTTAAACGAAATATGTAAGGATTACGACGATTTATTCTTCATAGAGGGAGATGATTTGAGTTTTACTAATGCAGTGCAACATCAAATCATTACTTCCCATAATAATCCGATTCATACGAAAACGTATCGATATCCGGAAATACATAAAGAAGAAGTCAATAAGCAAATAAGCAGAATGCTTAATCAAAGGATAATAAAACCTTCTAACAGTCCTTATTCATCACCTATATGGATAGTTCCAAAGAAATTGGACTCATCTGGACAAAAGAAATGGAGAATAGTGATAGACTACAGAAAGCTAAACGAGATAACAATCGGAGATGCTTATCCTCTACCGAATATATCGGATATTCTCGATCAACTCGGAAAAAGCAAATATTTTACAACACTAGATTTAGCATCTGGGTTTCACCAAATTAAAATGAAAGAAGAAGACAGTCAAAAGACAGCCTTCTCAGTTCCTTCAGGACATTACGAATATGATCGTATGCCATTTGGATTAAAAAACGCACCTGCCACTTTCCAAAGATTAATGGACAATGTATTAAGTGGATTACAAGGAGTAAACTGCTTTGTTTACTTAGATGATATTGTAATATATGCCAGTTCCTTGGAAGATCACCAAGAAAAATTGAATAAGATATTTCTTAAACTACGTGAATATAATCTAAAACTACAACCGGAAAAATGTGAATTCTTAAGAAAGGAAGTCGCATATCTAGGACATATAATAACGGATAAAGGCGTTAGTCCTAATCCAGATAAAATTAAAGCCGTAAAGAACTTTATAGAACCAAGAAATCCTAAAGAAATTAAACAATTCCTTGGATTGGTTGGATATTATCGTAGATTTATAGAAAATTTTGCAAAGCTATCTAAACCATTAACATCACTTTTAAAGAAAGACATTACGTATAATTGGACTGAGCATCAACAGAATGCATTTGATGATCTTAAAAATAAATTGATCACAGCACCCTTATTACAGTATCCAGACTTTAACAAACATTTTATTATAACAACTGATGCATCAAATTATGCAATTGGATCAATCTTATCACAAGGAGAGATAGGAAGCGATTTACCAATATGCTATGCTTCGAGAACGCTAAACGCATCCGAAGGTAATTATAACACAACTGAAAAAGAACTACTTGCTATCGTGTGGTCAGTAAAACAATTTAGACCATACATATATGGTAGAGAATTTACCATAATCACAGATCATAGACCCCTAGTTTGGTTATTTAATGCTAAAGATCCAGGATCAAAATTAGTTCGATGGAGACTTAAATTAGAAGAATACACATATAAAATTCATTATAAACCAGGAAAAATCAATTTAAATGCGGATTGTTTATCAAGACTACCTGTAAAAATATTAACTACGGGAGAAACATATAAAGACTTCTTAGACAAATTCCATAACGGAGAAACATTTAACGTTACATGTAATGAATTCGAAGAATACTTGTTGAAAACTAAGGATAAAGACATTGCTTATCCTACTGCAATAGATTTGGATGATGGAATTCCCTATTGTACAGATATTCTTTGTAAATCAGAGAATGCTGAAATATTCAAGTTGAACAGTCATGAACTGTATCAAACAGAAACTACTAGCGGAAATGCAAAAACCTATTATCATATATTTACCAAAATAAATCATTTTGACAAACCTTCATATCCCGACATATTTACTGCATTAAAAAATTTTAGAGATAATCTTATAATAAAAAATATTAAGACAATTTCTATATCTGATTTCGTAGATCCATTCAATATAATGGACTATCACAAAATAAAAGAATTAATAATGTTCGTATTTCACGACACAAATATAATCATTAACATATACAAAAATACAATTATAAGTGTTGAGGAAAATGATATACCTCAAATATTAATTGATAACCATGATGTACCTACTGCTGGACATTTGGGATTTTATAGGATGTACAACAGAATAAAACACCAGTACACCTGGCCTAGAATGAAACAATCAATTGAACTATATGTAAAAAATTGTAAAGAATGCCAACTGAATAAAGTTAACCGTCAAAATAACACTGCACCTATGGAAATTACTTCCACATCTAAGGAAGCTTTCGAAAGAGTAGCCCTCGATTTAGTAGGACCTCTTCCAGAAACAGCTAGACAAAATAAATTCATCTTAACACTTCAAGATGATTCAACTAAATTTAGTCAAGCTTACCCTTTAAAAAATGCTACTGCAGAAGAAATTGCAAGCAAATTTATAGACTTTTCATCATGCTTTGGTATACCTAAATCAATTTTAACCGACCAAGCACAAAACTTTATGTCGCAATTATTCGCAAAAGTCACAAAATTACTCAACGTAAAACATAAAAATTCTACCCCCTATATGCCTCAATGTAATGGAGCTTTGGAAAGAATCCATAGCACATTGAAGGATTATCTAAAACATTATGTAAATAATGATCAAACAAATTGGGACGAATTTCTATCAATTGCCATGCTTAGTTATAATACTAACATACACTCGACTACAAAATTTACACCTTATGAATTAATATTCGGAAAGAAAGCCATAATACCGAATAGTTTATATCGTAATGATACTCCAACATATAATGACTACTTCACTCAATTAAAATACAAGTTCTCACAATCTCATAAAATCGCTAGAGAAAACATAATTAGATCTAAAGAAAGATCAAAACAAAGATATGACGCTACTGCTAAAAATAAAATTAATTATAAAATCGGAGACCTAGTACTTATAAAAAATCATGTACGATTACGAAAGGCTTTATCAGCTAATTATAAAGGACCGTATGAAATCACAGAAGTGAATTCACCTATAAACGTTACCTTAAAAATAAGAAACAAATTCGTAAAATATCATATAAATGAGATAAAACTATACCATCAAGAGATTACTAATGTCGAATAAAGAAGTACCAATGCCAAATAAGAATAAAAATTGAATAAAAATTGAATGAAAATTGAATAAAAATTGAATATTGGATCGAATAAAATTAATAAATGAACGTAAAATAATAATAAATACTCCTATAAAGAAATTAATAATAAAAATTTCATTTCAGACTGTTGACGCTACTATACTTGAGAACGAATTCTTGTTCACACATTGAAAAGATTAATAGCGGTAATGGGTTATTTTATGACGAGATAGGTAAAGTAAAAACCTACAATGATTATTGGAATGTGGTTACATATCAAGAAACGGAAAACATTATTCCACAACATGATATAATTTTAGATATCTACGGAAGAACCAATTTAATATGTTTAAAAGTTATCGAAAAATATATGGTAAATACCTGTCGCTTAACATTAGCCGACATTAAAAGTGACATACAGAACATGAATACAAAGTTTGAATCAGTGATTCACCTGATAGGAAAAGAACACCTCAAGAGAACTAAAAGAGGATGGTTTGATGGAATCGGGACTATGTTTAAAACCATTATCGGTACTTTAGATAAAGACGACGCAACATATTATGATAATGCAATCAATAAAGTAACAGAAGATGAGAAACATCTTAATGAACTCTTAAGAGATCAAACACAGGTCGTGACTTCAACAATACAGACATTCAACGAAACTATAGTCAGATTCAGAATAAATGAGATTGTCATGAATAGCAATCTACAGAAACTAGAACATTATGCAAATGACCTTAAAAAGGAGAACGTTTTATTAGATGCTAGAATAACTATAATAGCACAAATAACGTTATTGCAAGAAGTTGTAAAAAAGCTGGACCGACAGATCGATAACATGATCGAATCTGTTCTATTCAGTAAAAACAACATAATTCACCCAACATTATTATCCCCAACTAAATTTTACCAAGAATTATCTAAAAACATAGGTAAACTAACGCAAGGTCGCGAACTACCTATTCCTCCTACAATGGATAATATTCATTTGATAATGGATATTTCAACATTAACTTCATATTTTTATAAAACTAAAATTATCTATATAATTTCAATTCCATTAACAAAAATTCAGGAATTCCAATTATATAAGATCACCCCTTTACCAATACCACATAATGCAGATGAACCAAAATACTTCTCCCTAATTCAGAATGAATTTAAGTATGTTGGATTCACTCGCACAAAAATGCAATACATAAGGTTTAATGATCTAGATAGATGTAAAACGCTGACTGAAAATCATTTCTTATGCAAATTAGATGATGTATTTTCATCAACAGAAAATGGAGTCTGTGAGTCAAAATTAATTACCGAAAATCCTAATAAAATTCCACAAGATTGTATTACAAAAACTCTGTACGGAAATCTAAATATCTGGCACAAAATACTGCACAACAGATGGATATATGTATTGACCAATAAGGCAAAAATAACTATAGACTGTCCGCCTAAACCAATCGAAGAAACTGATGTAATAGGTACTGGACCATTGAAATTGGAGAAGAATTGCAAAGCATATACAAAAACATTGCAATTCATAGCTGAAAACGATATACAAACAAATATATCTGTAGTAACGAATAAATTTAATATAATAACGGAAGATTGTTGTATCAAAGAATCAAAGTTCAACGAAACTTTACCACATTTAACACCCTTAACCATAACTAATATAAATTTAGACGAATTGCGCGTTGCAACACATAAATTAAACGCAGTTCAAGATGAATTAAATAAAATTAATGAAAAACCCGCTATAGTAAAACATTCGCATTATTATGTAGCAATTATCTACACAATATTATCACTACTAGGATTACTAATGGGAATAAAACTATATAAAAGATTCTTTAAAAAACAGAATCATGATAGCGGATGTATCCAAATATTTAATCAATGTTATAATCCAAGAAGAAACTCTCGGAATAGAGAAAGAGAAAGAGAAAGAGATAGAAATAACTATCCAGCAATCTCATTAACAAATATCAATACAGGATACGATGACGAAGATAATAAACAAGAAGGTTTAGAAAGAAATAAGACTAGCCCTAGGATGGTTAGCAATCGATCTGCCTTACTTCGTGAAAACACGTTCAGTTAAATCGATCAAAAATAAATAAATAAATAATATTCAATAAAATAAAATAAATATATAAATAAATAATATTCATTAAAATAAAATAAATATATAAATGAATAATATTCAATTAAATAAAAATATAAAATGTTCAATTAAATAAATAAAAAGGCATATATAATATAAAAACACATATTTAAATGAATATGAATAAATAATATATATATATATATATATATATATATATATATTGAAATGGTAAACAAATAAATGAAATTATAAAAATATATCCCAAACGTTATAATTTTTTGTCATGTTAAATTGTCATGGTCAAGAGTAGATACATAAATAAATATGTTTGTTTTAACGTTACTGTGTTAACGTATTCTTTACGATAATAAATAAAAATTTATCGATTTTTGACAAATAAAGTCATGTTTTAACGTTACTGTGTTAACGAAATCTTTACGATAATAAATAAAAATTTATCGATTTTTGACAAATAAAGTCATGTTTTAACGTTACTGTGTTAACGTATTCTTTACGATAATAAATAAAAATTTATCGATTTTTGACAAATAAAGTCATGTTTTAACGTTACTGTGTTAACGAAATCTTTACGATAATAAATAAAAATTTATCGATTTTGACAAATGATCATATTTTTAAACGTTACTGTGATAACGTATAATGCATTATTAAGTACGAAAAATTTACGAATTCTAGGTATGATCATACAAAAAATTGACGAAATTGTTATCTGTGGAAAGATACTTTTCTAAGAAATATATAAAAAGTTAATTAACAAGAAAAATCACGAAATATTTCATGTATAAGAGACATATTCATTGACGGTTTATCGCAGACTTTCATTGAATTGTTTCACTTATTGGAAACAAAATTATCTAAGTTGTTTCAATACTATAATAGAAGCAAGAAATTTAATTAGTTTCACCGACAAAAATCATGATTTGTCAGGGTTTTCTGATGAATTCTTTGATTTATTTTATTAATGAATCTTAGATTTTATTAGAGATTAATTATAAGATTTAATTAAGACTTAACTTAAGAATTTTATATAAAATAAATTATGTTAAAATATTGGAATTATATAGAATCCTTATTTTATTTATATAGAATCTTTAATAATAAAAGTATGAATGAAAAATGTAATCATGTAATAAGAAAAATATAATCATGTAAACTAAGAAAATGTAAATGATGTAATAAAAAAAAAGGAAAATGTATCAAAGAACAAAATAGTATATATACTAGACTATCTTCCAAATATGTTTGTAAAAAGGGAAAATGAACCCCTAAAAAACTTTTGAAGAATCATTTGTAAAAAAGGAAAATGTACCCCTAAAAACTCTTGAAGAATTATCAGAATTCAATACTAATAAAATAATTAATTATCACAAGGATGATACAAGATGTGAAATAAACTATGACATTTACAATCATAAAATTCAATTAAAATCTTGTAGACTTCAATTAAATAGATTGCAAAAAAAAAAAAAAATGAATAAAAGGCTAGAAAACAACATTTTTGCAATTAAATTCAACTAGTACATATTTTTTTTGAAAAAAAAAATGTATAGTTTCAATTTTATGGTGGAGGAATGTTACACCACTGGAAATACCAATTATTTAGAATCTATTTCTAGACCAATGCGTCACTATTTTAAAACGTATCTCCCCCTAAAAAACATCATCCTGATAAGATATAAAACCACATGTCCGTGTGAACATCCTGTTACGACATTGCTTTCGGGTATATATACGGGTACCTCCTTCAGTTCCCCGTCTTATAACTTTGTCTTCACTACTGTTAATACTGTACTATACTGTGTGTTCGTTTTGAAATCAATAAAACATCTTTACATTGAAACTTCAATCTTTCACTTTGAATCAAGTATCATCGCTACCTTTGGTCATCACTGCATCCCTAAAACGAATAACTACCTGACGAGTTATTCACAACAGAGTTCTATCTACCGATAGCCCTCTACGAGGATCATTCTTCGAAAGGAACTTCGTATAGGAGACGTCCATATACTTAATAACTTCGTACTGATTGATCTTCAACCGTTCTCTTTATTCTTCTGAATAATTGGGAACGTAACAGCTCGTCCATTATTATTTATTTTCTGTCTGCCCTAAAAGAGACATGACGCAATGGTATGTTATGTATATTGATTTCAACCAATCTCCGAAGATTGTTTGATTTATCTGTTAGTCGCATTAATCAATTGGTTGGGTTGGTAGACATCCTATTGTGCTCCTGTGGAACTAAGTAATTTCCTTTGTATGTTTTACCAGAAGAGTAAAATTGGTTCGCATTGTGAAAGATGCTGCTTTTGAATGGATATTGAGTGCTTACTGTAGATGCAGTATTATACGAGACATGAGAAATTTCAGCGTTTTAATACTACACGATGGACAAGATAAAAAACAATAGAAAATAGTATGTTACTCTGAAACAGGCAGGATAAGAATGACGTTTGAATGATACGATTAATTGGAAAAAAGTTTGAGTAATTTGGTAGATTTCGCTCAGAATTTAAATGACTCGGCCATTGGGATTCAGGTTTTTTTTCTCGAAAATGTATGAAAAGCTTAAGGGGTATATTTAGCAAAAAGGCTAACCGAGGTAAGATGAATATAGGCTATTATGGGAACGAGGAAAATATTTCGACAAGTATGTGGGTTAGAAGACCGTTTGAATGAAATTGCTCTGAATGAATATAATATGTTCTTTATGTACATTTTAGGTAAGAGAAGAATGAATATGAAATAAATGCTTATTATTCCGCTCTAAAAATTCAACAAGTATTAACATTTTTGTGGAAACTATTTTGAATTTTGCTTAGACGTAAATAATAATGAAATTATTTTAGGCAAATTTATCTTAAGGAAAATAACAAATTTTTGAAATGAGTTTACCACAACCCGTTGTTTTTCAAACCTCCGATTGGAATAAAAAGATTAAAAAAACATTTTCTCTTTAAATTATGTAAAAAATTGTGATATGAATTATCGGACATGAAAAAGAAGAAATAATTTTTAAATTTTGTCTTACAGCGTTTTCGGTTAATAACCGGTTCGACTTTATTTTACTTTAAATACGAGTCTTTATTGTTAGAACAGCCTAGCATCAAGTTTTAAAACTGTATTTAGTTAGAATCGTTCAGCCTTATTTCGTAAAGAAATATGTTCATGTAATAAAAAAAACAATTATTCAGAATGATAGTGGTGATTTGTTATTTTTTTATGTTTAATGTTACGGTTTAACAAAAAATAGGAATTTAAAAATAGAATGCTCTTAAAATTTATAATATAGTAAGAAATAACCGAATTATAAATGGCTGTTAGAGATGAGTGTTAAGTAAAATTTTGATTTGCAAAGATCTGGCAACATTGAGATAATGATACGCAAAAGAATAAATATCTTAAACAATGAAGACGTAGACCTAAGAAATAATGGAGGAGACAGTTGATTAATTTTTAACTCAGTGCTTTGACCTCTGTCAAAAATAAAGCAAAAGAAGAATTAAAGCTTCATCGTAGAAACCTGCTCTCTATTTCTTCTCCAAAAGGGACACAGAGTGATGGCATATTATTAAAGCTGTTATTTATGACTGAAATTTTAATGGATTGTAGTGGATTTTTGTTTGCATGTTGTAATGTATTATAGATGTATTAATTTAGCTCTCTGGGTGTAAACATGTTTTCATTCGTTATTAGTTGCGTGGTGTGAACATAAAAGATTGGCTATAAATTAGCTATCTCCTTAATCACTTGTTATTATTCCGTAGTAAAATATTAGTTTGACTGAT
Source organism: Odontocerum albicorne (assembly GCA_949825065.1). Taxonomy (NCBI): domain Eukaryota; kingdom Metazoa; phylum Arthropoda; class Insecta; order Trichoptera; family Odontoceridae; genus Odontocerum; species Odontocerum albicorne. The sequence continues at coordinate 44,558,105 of OX463849.1, forward strand.
AATATCTAGATCATATCTTGTTCATAATAATTATTCCCATATTTATTTCGCTCCTTGTTTCTCGTACATCATATTTTTGCGTGCTGGATTGTTTATTTCAATAATTTCTGCATTATTAAAGGCAACGCTCTTTAACTTCAATGTATAAATAAAGATTTTATTCCCCATATTCTTTCATAATATATTCACTCGTCGTGTTTGATAATGGTGATCTTGAAAGGACGACAATCCCCTATGGGCTAACTATCTCCTTCTAGAGTGATCCAGAGTCGCCCTGAAAGCGTTTTGGAAGGACTCGACGGTATAGACCCTCAAGAAATCACGCCATCTAGTGAGTATTCGTTAATGTGAACCCCCTTCAACAAAACCTGTCATTAACAATATTTACAGACTTTCAGGTTTCCTTTCAGTAAAATGTCCAAAAACGATTGCGAATTAACAAACATAAAAATGAATGGAAAATGACCAAAAAAAATATTTAAAAAAATTAAATTTAAATTCATATTTTAGAATAGCGCTCCAGTTTTAATTTAACCATTTAAAGTGTTAAAGAATTTGTCCTTATTAAGAATGTTTCAGTCAAATTTTGGCGGTTTAGAAATCATTCAGATCTCTAATTTATTCTGGAATAAGGGTTTAGTGATATTTTGTTAAAATTTGGATACTAAGTAATATCACGAGATCCACAAGTGTTATTTATATAAGTTTCATTATGCGCATTTTGTATGCGGGGGTAAAGTTTCCCTATATGAGATGTACTTTTACGTAATTTTATACTTCAATAACATCCCGACTTTTTCCTATCTGGAAAGATATCATAGAGAGGGCAAATCATAAAAGTTTTCGATCGAGTCACAAATTTTCACCTTCACATCCACACCTTCTAATACAGCTCATTTGATTTATGTGACTAAACATTTCATTCACTTGACCCAACCATTTTTTATCTGGTCTTAATCTGTCCAGCCTACTATTGACAATCGCATTAAGTTATTTATTGAAATATTTGGAGCATTAGCATCCAGTTCACCGACTGCTGAAAGGGAGGGATGAGTGAGTTTATACTTATTTGTTTTGTCTATCAAATGTTTTAATTGAAATAACTTGATCCAGTTAGATAGCCAATATCGAGTAATCAAGAAGTTAAAGAAAATGTACAATATATTACAATAGTTTATATTTATACTCGTATTTACTAAATCAAAATTATTTCCAAAAAAGTATAATTATTTTAAATAATTATTTATAAATGCGTCAGCTAATTCTTGGAAATCACTTTAAAAATAGTATTTAATTAGTCTGTCATAAATAACAACTTTAAGTAAAGAATGTTAATAACTAATGCGAAGGTTTTCGTAAACATGTTTGTAATTTTTAAGGAATGTTTCACATTTCTTTATTTAGTTAACTTGAGTTATATTTAGTTTATTATTTTGCAGAATATTAATTGAGAAAAATAAACAAGGAATAAATTTAACTTAAAATACGGTTTAAAAAAAAAATAAACGTTATATAATTTTAAATATACAACGTTTTGAAAAAAGATTTTATGTAAGTAGTCTTTCTAAAAACGATTATTTTTTTTAGTGAAATGTGATATTAAAAATCAGTTTTGTGGTTGAGCTCTTTTAAGATTTAAGAAGTTTTTACAAAGGATTAACTTGAAAAAAATTACACCGAAAGTGTAAATATTGAAATGAGATTCTGAAGGAAAAGGTCATATGATTATATTGCACAAGGAATTCAATGCGATTTCATGCGTGCGTAGTAAACAATTGTCTAGTGAAAAGTAATCCAAAAAATTATAATTACATTTTGAAAGTCATGTTAAGTAAGTTAAAATCGCTCATAAATGATGTCATGTGTGAGCGAAAAAGTTAAAATCCAGAGGTTCATAATGGGTGCGATGTAAGATTTTTTTAAATATTACAAAGCATTTATAACAATAAGTTCGAACTCAATATGTCCACTATTTAGTGCTTTTCTACATTAAATTAGCCAAACAAAACTACAAAAAACTAATCTAGTCTTAGGTGATTTAGAAATAAATAAAAACAAGTCAGGGATTTCAAAAACTTTCAGCATTTTCAGCGTATCTTTTATTTATATGCATTTAATCAATGTTTAATATTATACTGAAAATCTTGAATTATTTCATATATTTTGATTTTGGTAAAAACATATAAAATTCGTTAATATAATCAAAATAATAAAATCTACACATTTTTGCCGTAACATACTTCATCCAGATAAAAAAAGTTTCCTCCGTTTCTCCATTCAAAAATAAGGAAGGAGAATGACATCTTGTCCGAAAAAGACAGTTGTATAGGGATGCAACCGCATCCTCGTTTAGAGCTACCGTTCATTATACCAAGATGGCCAAATCGATTACCAAAAAAAGGTACGAGAAAGGAGAAAAAATCTCATTTGAATTTTTAATATTATCGAAGGTATTACCTTTATACACATATTAGGGAATAAAATACTGTTTCGATGATCCAAGCTGAATAAAATACTGTTTCGATGACCGGTAACTGAGTTAAAAAGGTGCACAAAAAAGAATAAAAATAGCTGAGGCCACTTTCAACACTGGATATTAATCTCGAGAATCGCGAAATAAAAATGAGATTTGAACAAGAAAGACGCGGATGTTTCACGTAGAATTTATTGTAAAACGAAATTGAAAAATGCGTCTGCAAAAAAGTTGATTGAAATATATCGATAGTTATACTTCTAGAAAACGAGATTACGTTTAATAGATATCCGTATATACCATACATTCCAATTATAAAATTTGTACATCGTATATATTTAATAGATTTCCGTATATGATATACATTCCAATTATAAAATGTGTACATCGTATATACTATATTTAATAGATATCCGTATATACGAGTACATTCCAATTATAAAATTTGTACATAGTATATATTTAATATATATCCGTATATACGAGTACATTCCAATTATAAAATTTGTACATAGTATATATTTAATATATATCCGTATATGATATACATTCCAATTGTAAAATTTGTACGTCGTATAAACTCGTATTTAATATATATCCGTATATGATATATAATACATTCCAAATATAAAATTTGTACATCGTATATATTTAATAGATATCCGTATATACATTCCAATTATAAAAATTTTACATCGTATATATTTAAAGTGTAAAAAATATGTACATCGTATTATTGTATATGTATTACGCTTTCTGTGTTTATAGTACAACCTGATGGTTTATTGTCAAGTGGCAATTTCTAACAACCAACAAGAGATACGTTGCAAATGCCTGACACCATTTTTAAAATGTTGGGTACCAAAGGGAATCGAAACCGCAACCTCCGGTTCGGAAGGCAGTTATTTTACCAAACAGGTCAAGTATATGATGTCATATGATAATTCTAACATCCAAGATACTGCACGAAAGCAATTGAAAGATTCGAATTAAGGGAATAGCAATTGGAATGCAAACTTCGAATGTTGAAAGAGGAAGGTGGCAATGATTAAAGTAATTTTAGTTTAATATGATCAACTGTATATAAGAAACTATTGATATTTCTATCCTAGTATTGAATACATAATAGTATAAGTCTCTTACATAAAATCGTTTGATAGATATAATAGAAGTACAAGGCGAAGGATTTTCCAATATTCGTGAAATTTATTATATTGTGGTGAAGGGAATTACTTTCAAGAATAGCTTGGTTATAGATATTGAAAATTTCGACAAAAGTCACGTGTCAGTACTTTGAAGATCAAATACCATCTATATAGTAGCAAAAAAAATGTAGGGACGCGCTTATAACATAATACTTTGTTTATTATACTATACTCGTACATCGGGTAGAAAGGAAAACCATGTTCAAGTTTTATTTTTAGCATATTACCATATACACATTTATCATCAAGCCGTTTCCTTGCCGGGGTAGGCAGAAAGCACATATCGCTCGATTTTCCTATCTAGACACACATATTTCGCCTCTTTCACATCCATACATCTTCTCATATGGCTAGTACAATTTCTTTTACTTTTTACTTTTCCTTCTTTTAAAATATTAATCACTTGATCCAACAACGCTTTCCACCCACATTTACACTGTGTTTTTGTTTTGTTAGTCTTTTTTTGTTCATTCGTTCTACATGCCCAAACCATCGACTGCTCTTCTTGATTTTACCTTACATCAGCCTTAAGTTCACATTCATATCTCATAACTCTATTCCATATTCTGTCATACATTTTTCACCTCATCTATTCTTCTCAAAACAAGCATTTCTACAGCATTTATACTTTGGAAATAATGCTGATTTATTATATACGTTACCTTGATTTACATTATTGCATTATCATAATCGGATCCAAAGAAAAATAATTTGTTTTATAAAAAAACAAATGTTCTTTTTTATCAATGTCATTATTTTAACTACTGTTTTATTTAAAAAAAAACAATTATATGTCTTAAAACATCTTGATCGAGTATAAATTTGATAGAAATAAGGATAGTCAATCGTTTTATAGTAAATTTTCACATTTTCGTTATTTTTTTTTAAATTTAGTAGAAAACTAAGCTTAGGCAAGATTATTCTAAAGTAGAACCATTATCTTGATTTATTTTTGTATGACACCATTGAAGTCAAATCTTATTAAAAATTGTAAAGGAACCACTGCAAACGATATAAATTGTAAAGGAACCACCGCAAACAATATAATTGTAAAGGAACCACCGCAAACGATATAAATTGTAAAGGAACCACCGCAAATAATATAATTATAAAGGAACCACCGCAAACGATATAAATTGACTTTAATAAATTACAAAGTGAACCAAATACACAAATGTTTATTTTACTCCTTTCTCTTCGATTTTATATAAACATATGTCGAATAATGGAATAATAATATAAGGACAATTTATATAGCGCCGTTTAGAGCGCAGACTCAGCTCAAGGGCGTTTTACCTTGGAAATCAAACCCGTCATTATCAATAGATTAAATATATTACAAAATAAATAGTTATAGGTTGAGTATACGTATGGCAAGTTGATGCTGCAGTCATTAGTAAGGTACTTCTCCGCATCAGCATATGGAGAAAATCTACTAAGGGAAGAAGAAATCTTTGTAGATCTGCTGATATATGATAGTAACACATTCGGCTTTAGGTGAAATGTTGTGTAGGTTTGTAATGCTCATATATAATCATCAATTTTGATTAGCCCTCCCAAAACAAGTGCTTCCTAAAGCTGTACACACCACCCATATATTTAAAACTTATAGTCCAATCAATCCAGGCCAGAGAATCACCAACGGCAAAAGCCCCATCATAATACCCCACCCAATTGGATCTAACATATTCGGAGAAATCTACCTATTTATTCGATGAAGACGAAATCGACCTCAAAGAATAAATCCGAGGTAATTATACTTCGAAATTCACAATTGTCTTCACGTAATAAGTCTTATATCAACTTCGTGAAAGTCACGTTTATAAGCCTTCCCAAACTTATTATAACCATAACATATTACTCGTAAAGATTTCTTTGTAAATCTTTCACAATTCATTTATTTTACATTTTCGATCCACATTAATGCTCTTTTGTTCATCTTAAATGATTGACTATTGAAACATCGTTTTCAAGACTTATAGAGTTATTGAGACATTTTATACAAGAACGAATGGATAATGAGCTTAATGACATCAGTTATTATGGTATATACTAGATGAGAAGAACATATTTGATGATAAGATATTATTATATAAAGCAGCAGACAAAACAAGTATAATAAAACTGTATATCAGGCATCGGACTGAATAATGGAGATATCTTTCATACAGAATATAACATCATTTTATTCATGAGTGCCACGGGGCAGTGATAAAATACGTTTATATACCAAACAGAAAAAGGAAGTCTTTGTAATACAAATAAATTGAAAGGCCACAAAATATTTTGCAAAATTGTTTTTCTTTTTAAGTTATATTATATGGCAAAACGAGGTCATCAGACCAAGTTTCCGAAGAAAATCAATTTTGTTACAGGGAAAATTTTAGAAAATATTTTTCTTTATGAATGATTTCTCTCTGTAAAAAATCGCGACATTCATGGAAATTTTATTCGGAGAGATTGTTTGTTTGTCTTCTCGTCGGGAGTTTAAGGTTCAATTCTCTATGTTTGTTTGTCTTCTCTTCGGGAGTTTAAGGTTCAATTCTCTATGTTTGTTTGTCTTCTCTTCGGGAGTTTAAGGTTCAATTCTCTATGGCGCAAAAAAACATTCCAGTCTACTCGTAGTTAAATAATTCATTTAGTTACAATACATGTGTAGGTATTATGTTTCTACTATATGAAATGCGAGTTAAGTGCCTACTCTAGTGGCCTGAAGATTTATGGGAATGGTGAAAATATTTTCTGCCAACTGTCTACGTCCTTATGGCCGTATCACTAATCGAAGGGTAACGTCGATTAAATAATTAATTTAGTAATTTAAAAAAAAAAGGTATTTTTTGTGTATTATACTAGTTTTAAACATTCAGTTGCCTTAATATTGAAAATGTACACCTAGCAGAAAAGGCAACCAAAATCTTGCCTATAGTCATATTAATTTGATCCAATAATAATAATAATAATAATAATAATAAATATAGGTTTATTGATAGCAACACAGTATGAACATATTTATGTTCATTAAAAAATCACATATACTCGTATATGTCAAGATAAATATCAGACTATACGTTGAAAAGAGAAGCTATAGGTCTGGGCTCATGTCATAACATCCCCCATCCGAGAAACAGCTCACCAATATAGGGCGAGCCCAGCCGCGAGGAAACCGTATGTTTTTCAGCCCACACCCTTGTACATGTAGATTAAGAAAAAAAAAAATAAAATAAATATCAGAAAAAAATAAACTCATAAATATTATTCTACCTCAGATTAACTCAAATGGCAATGACAATTCTGTCCTAATGAAATCCATCCGAGAACTTTTAAACTACTTTTTAAACACGTTATTTGTAATTCGAAATTTGAGAAAAATACTAAAGTAACTTTACTATATTTATTGCATTACGATTTCTGGCGGGAAAGAAATAATAATATATTCCTTTGTATAAACTATGATATATACCATAAGTGATGGTTCACAATTTATTCAATGATTGCATCAATATGCAAGAAGTATTGTATTGGATTGTGCGGAAAGTTATTTTGTATTTTTAAGTCAAATCCAAACGGAAAAGTGCATTAAATGTACGTGGACGGTGGTTATCAGTATTTTTAGTATCTACCATAATCAATCTTTAATGTAAAACTCTGGTGATTCCCGATTAAAGCCTTGGTTTGATCGTCACTGGTCGAAATGAGTCTTCCAGAGTGGACAGTTTTAGAGTGCTGTATCTCCAATACTGATTTTTTACATACACGATTACTTTATGTATCATTGTCATGTACAGTACATACTTTTTTTGGTTTGTGTCACATTTTTTTCCTTCGCGGTAGTATAAAAGTATCAAACAGGAAAAAACAACTTGTTTTGTCCCATCTTTAAAACGACGACCAGTAATTTGAGTAAAAATGATAAAAAAATGCGCTAAACTATACATACAGTACCCGGCGGCAAGTAATACACATCGTTTGTAGAGCGCTGTCTCTGTCATTCATAAACGTGTTCCGTCGCGATTTGTCAGTCGTTACCGGACCGGACAGTTAGCGCATCGTGCGACAGAGACGACGCTCTACAAACGATGTGTATTACTTACCGCCGGGTACTGTCGTACCATCACGCTTTTTCCTTATCGGGGTAGACAGGGAGGACAGCATCTTGAAGTGCTCTACTATTAAATTTCAATAATAATATACATTCAGCACATTTGGAATAAAATTAGTAACGAAAACTTTGTCCTAACGACATATATTCAAGAAATGCGAAAATATCTTCTGGACAACTATTTCCTTTGATGATATGAATTTCATCAGAATTAATTAATATTTTCTTAAAATATTGGTTCACGAATATTATCATTTAATTTTCTTAAACTTTCCACGATTTCTACCGAAATAATTTGAAATATTTCATTAAATCTCCAGATTAGCTTGGTACTTGAACGTTTCAAGATATTGTCAATGATTCTCCAGAAACATAAATGTCAAATATAATTATGATATAATAAACAAAGTGAAACACTTTCTTGATATTGACTTCTTATCAGTACCCTTATCAATTGCATCTGTCTCAATATTTCCTTCATTAGTAAGATACTTTTGGTAAACTATCTATTTCCCAATTGAATAATTATTTAAGTGAAAAGAAGGAATTAATGTGACGTTTCCAGACTTTAATGAGGACAATTGCTATGTAGTTTAAAGTGTTCAGTTTTAATTTTAAATACAAAAAAAGAAGAAATATTGTACATAAAGAATATGAGTACTTTGCGTGAGTATTCTGCAGTTAAATACTAAAAAATATATGATTTGAAATTGTACATTTTTTCAAAACTTCCAAGTACTCGTATATTAGTCAGCCGGAGTTTCTAAGAGTTGAGATATATTTTTATTTTACTATTCAGTCTCATACTTCTTTCAGTCATAAATTCGGTTCTTAGAACCTAGACAATGAAAAAAAAATGACATGAAAAATAACCAACATAAAAGTATCAGTTGGAGCACGCGAGTAAGTTATATTGATCCGCTTAGCTTTACTACCCTAAGATAGACTTTGAGGAAAATGCATTCGTAAGGGTGCATTGTACGGAAAAAACTTTAATTTATCTCCAGTGGTATCTTGGAGAACTTGTCTGGAATAACAACTGTCGTGAGGTAGAAGCCGAGAATTTGTTACACTACATGAAAAGCGAAATTCCGGTCGGAATGTTTTCAAATGGAATTTTCTAATATAAAGGTTTAAGTTATTATGTACAAGGAAACGATATATACAAGTTTTACTAAATGTATTTAAAAACTGTAAATTACATACTAAGAACAAATAATTCGATTATACACTTCCGTTGTATACAGTATAACTTGGCGGGCTTATTGTCGTATGGTGATTTATTCCAACAAATATATTAAAGAGGCTTTAAATGAAAACCTGACTGAAAAAAAAAAACTGGATACCAATAGGAATTGAACCTGTATCTCCTGGGATATGAAACAGACGTTTTACCAACTGGACAACGGAGCTAGTAATGTATTCTAAAACAGTATTTTTTTCATATTTATAAAATCTGATCCAAGTAATACTTTAATACCTTTTAAATGGAGCACATGATTATTTTCGTACACAAGTATTTTAATTAAACACATTATGATTAAATATAGAATTTGTGAATGCTCTCAGAATTTTTCAAATATGCACAACTCTTCAACATATCCGCACTCGTGATCTGGACACGTTGAAGAGTGTAGCCGGAAGAAAACACTGAATCAATATTGTCTCCGACTCCAGTCGTTTAGTTTGGAATCACCGGAATTGACAAGTTTTTAGATATCCATCGTCGTACGCATTTTTAACATTACCGCACATTGAAAACAATACACTCATTAAAAAAACTCTTAACAATCCTGGTGTTTTTATTTGTTCGGGGACGTTCTGGAATTGAGCCCGCAATCGCCGCAAGTAGACTGGCAGCGTCTTACGAACTACATAAGTTAGGTCACGTAGGACGTTAATGTACTCGTATAACAATTGCCGACAGTACTTTGATGTTTCGGTAATTTGTGAATATTTTCGGTTACAAATAAAGACCCAGTATTTTTTTTTCGTATTTGCTTAATGATTATTCCTGATTGAAAATTGAGGACTAATTATTGATCAAGCTCCTGTGTTTTCATTTTGATAATTTTAAACATCTTAGTTTCACGAAAGTCAAATATGTGGTGTAAATGATTTGATTTAAAAAATATTTTCATATGTGGAATTTAAAAAAAAAACAACTAAAACAATCATAAGTTGTTATTGAAAATATTTAGTTGATGTTTTTTATAAGTGTTACAATTATTTATGACCTTCTATGGCGAAGAACACCAATGGGCAAACGGCAAAAAAAAATTGCAAGAAAGAAAAAAAGAAAAGAATCACTGAAAATACAATTATTAGAACTTATTCAATATGAATTCGATTAATGTTCAAATCCTAATAAACTTTACAGGCCTTACTAATACTTTTCCAATGAAACTAAGAACACAAATGAAGTTTGAACACGTCCAAGTATTTCAGTGAATTATGATGACTGCCTTTAATCATTTTACTAGTTAAACAAGTTTCATAAAGACACCCATTGTTTCCAATTTGGAAATGATTTCCATCAAAATATAATGAACGCATATTTAAATTGTTAACAAGTTAATGTGAAAGGGCAGGAGACTTGTAAAATTTAAAGATTTTCAATCGTGCATTTATTTTCCAAGATCGTGCATTGTAAATTGTATCATAAAATTAACACAACGCCAATGTTCTATCACAAAACATATTTTGGAAAAAAATAATTTAAAATACAGCTTTAAAATATAATAACAATACATGATGAATACAAATATAAAACAAGTCTAATTACATGATTTCCTTACAATCGTTTTAACAAGAGTAAAGAGCGTGGGGAAGAGAAGCGAAGGTTTCAGTGAAAGGGATAAGTGACAAGTATGTCAAGGCGTTTATATTTTCGTTTTTTTTTTCTTAAAATCTATGTAAGGTACATGGGTTTGTTGGTATGTTATCTAACTGAGGACAAGCTCGATTCAAACACGTCCGGTTTGACGGTTAACCTAGTACTATATACCCAATGCAGTCCCTATTTATGAAGCTCGATTTCATTTAGTTTGTTCTGGAATACTTTGAAAAAAATAGTCTGCTGAGTCCTGATGGTCTCGGAGAGAGGTAAAATTGAATTTCAGCCAACAGAAATGAACTAACAATAAAATTGTTAAGAAGTTTGTGTATTTCACTAAGTTTTAATTTATTAAGTTTGAGACGCGGTCATGGATATCCATATTTATTTTCAAATAAAAGTTGGTTAATAAGAGAAATTGGTAAAAAAAAAAGAGTTTAAAAAAAGCAAGTGCATTTTAGTACGGAGACTGTCAAATATATATTTTTATTAGACATTAACATTAAAGGAATAACAATGTTCATTGATTGTCTGTATACAAATTGCTAATTTGTTTACTATTTTTATATAGCTAACAAAAATGTTCAAAAAAGTTCATTGATTACTATTTTTATATAGCTAACAAAAATGACGAATAAAATGAGTGAAACATTCAAATTCCACGTTTCAACACCCTTTATTCAGAAAATCTGGATCTGTCAATACTCCCAGCCAAGCATCCAATAATTGCTCTCCACCGCACCCAAATCACCCTGTGTGGCACATGAGGCGAGGTTGATTGCCACGCGAGCAGAATTTCATTTCCTTTTTTGATGTTCCGTTACATTCGTAGTTGTTGATTGCCAAATCATCTCCGGTTGCCTAAATAAGCCTTACACAAAGTCACTTAAGTTAAACGTTTTGTTTGTCTATATGTTATAAATGTATTCAGTTAAACATATATTTATTGCAGTTGGAATAAGTTCATTCATTGTAGAAAAAAGCGGTTAAAAACCAAAAAAGTAACTAACCGAAAATCATTTGTATGTAAAAGACACTGTTGTGTCGTAAATTACATAAATAAATAAATATCTTCTCGTGAAACTAATAATTTTCTGTCTTTCATAACCAAGGCGACGGGTTCATTGTAGATAGACTTTCATCAAATCGTTCAGTATGTCCAAGCCAAGCAATTTAATATGTTAAGTATAGCTACAAATTTTTCTTTTAACAAGAATAACAAATTGAATTGATCAGTATCACCCCACTCAAAAATAGCCTCTATTGTTCTTTGTTTTGTGGAACATATCTTAAAAAATTTATTAACATAAAATGAAGGTTTTAATTTAAAATTTTGTGTTCAATTACAAAAATGTATTTAATGTTAGATTTATTTCAATTAATCACTAAATTACACAATATTCATAGAAAACATATACGAATTCATAATTCTTTATGCACGTTATGCCTCGTGCCAATACTCAGTTTATGCCACGTGATCTTTCTTACAGTTTTTACTAACAAAATATAAAGTTTTAACAGTTTTTAATTTTCTAAAAAAAAATGAACATCAGAAGTATCCAGTAAATGAATGGGCGCTATTTCCAGTCGCATAATAACCCTACCGCATACAAATTAAAAACATTCATCTTACACAACATTACGAAATCATATCCAGACCTTGTTTGTGAACAAGGTCTGGACAGTAAATTACTGACTGTGTAAATTGTTTTTATTTTCGTCCATTTTTGTATATTTATTATTTAAGATACAAAATTTTTAAACAAATTTTTCGATTTTTGCCGAAGGCTAGGCCACTAATTGTTAGACGTGGGGTAAATGAATGTCTTTTTTATATACATACAAGTGACAATTTATTTTTCTACTCAACCTTATACCTTTATTAAATGCTACGTATAAGGTATTTGCAAAAAGTACTTACTATTTATGAAACTGTGTAAATAATGCCTAAGAACTTATAAAGCGCTATTTCGCAACACGAGCGCTCCAATAATTTGTGTTAGACAGTTACTAAGCGCTAGAGCGATATATTCTGAGGGATAAATACTATACCTTAGGTTTAAAAACAATTCTAGAACGTTGCGGTAATCGAACCCTGAAATAAGCATATTAGGTCAAATTGTTGAGGAATACATTTTAATTATATTACAAAAATCAATATAAAACCTATTAAAATCGCACTTATAACGCATGGTCCTCCGTGGCCTAGTAGGTAAGACGCCTGTCTTACAACCTGAGAGTTGCTGTTTCGATCGCAGTTGGAACCCTTTTTTACAAGTTTTCAGTCTGTTTTTCCCTTAAGGCCTCTTTAACATATTTTTCGAAGGTGGGAAAAGATTGCCACATGGCATTAAACGCACCAGGTTATACTATAAAACCCATAGATTACATTTTGCGTAACCACATTTTGAAGGGAATTTTGTTTCTATTATTTGAATAATAATTAAGATTTGCAAAACAAATTTCAAGGATAAACTCGAAACTTCCCGCTCATTTACACATTGTCGCAGCGAGTTCTGCCGATTTTGTGCGCTGTGTGTATTTATCGTGACACCCAGCACCAGGAATATATTGCAGGAGGTTGTCAGCCTCATCCTAATTCATGGGCTCCAGCAGTCGTCAAGTCTCCCTTTTAGGGAGCCAACAATCAAGTAACTCCTATTGCAAATAAAGGAAGGGAGGTACATGGTTATGGCACGAATATTACAAGAGCAGGGAGTATTGTAATTTTTCCTTTCAAGAGAAAAAAAATGATGGGTTGATTTGCTTCAGTTGTTTCGGAAAAAAATAACCCATTTCATTTAAATATATTCCTTTTTTATTTATCATGCATTGTCGATTATTGTGAGATTAAAGAAGATACGAAGAACATACGAGTATTACTAATTATACTGGATTTGAAAATGTATTTATCATGCATTGTCGATTATTGTGAGATTAAAGAAGATACGAAGAACATACGAGTATTACTAATTATACTGGATTTGAAAATGTATTTATCATGCATTGTCGATTATTGTGAGATTAAAGAAGATACGAAGAACATACGAGTATTACTAATTATACTGGATTTGAAAATGAATAGTCAAAGTTTAATGGTTTGCTAATTATTTTATCTTTTTTTAAATTTCATCGTTATCATGGTATGCCCGTATGTGAGTAGACAGAGAGATCAGATCTCCACTTTATTATAATTTGCTGTACGTTTTCACTTCTGGCACGTCCATATATATCGTCATGCATACTCGTACTATCCTATTATGATTACAGTTTTTTTCATAAATCTTTCATCGTTCGTTATTTCTACGTGGCCGAACCATTTCAATGATCACTTCACCATCTTAATCACGGAATCTTCTTTCAAATCACATTCTTCCCTAATGTCCTTAATCTGTCTCTCATTAGCTCATTATATATTTGCACTTCTTCATATACTCGTACTATCATATCCTGATTTCTTTCTCTGTTCATCAAACTCATACAATCGTTCTTCTGAGGACCTACATTTCTAAAGCTTGGATATTTATTTTCGAAACTCTGTGAGGGTCCACGCTTTGACACCATACAATATGAAACATAATATGTTAAGTCATCATTATTATAGCAGGAACCATAGTTAGTCGAAATTCGAATAAGAGGGATGAGCCCATAGTGAGAAAAAAAAAACCCTTTTACGATAACATTGCAACATTTGAATAAGAAGATAAGTCACACACCACGATAAAATCTAATGATACTTCATCCATTACCTTTATTAAACTTGCGATGGCTCCATAATAAATTACAAAATATAAGAAAAATATTACATCGATTTATAATTCGGTCACGTATTTATCATCGGCAGCAGGAAAACAATGGACGGCAGATATATTTCTGTTGAATCACTCAGCCAAATAGTGTATCGGAAATAATTAGTGAATAATCAATTCTAATATTGTCATCAGTACCAGTACCACCCGTCTATTGTTCTCGGCGATAATTGGATGATAATTGAGTTGACTGGACACGGGCAATAGACACTTTATTGCAGGTCTTAAAGGAAGATTCCCCGTGCTGTGCTGTGCTGTGCTGTGCCGTGCCGTGCTGTGCTCTTCACTCAGTCACGTGAGTCTCAGAATGGATTACGATTAAATTTCTCATTGGGTGTGTGCATGAAAACTTTAGAGATTTTACTGGTTAAGTTTCGATGGTCTGAGGAAATATATGTTATACCTAAGCATTTTTATATCGTTTTAGATTGTCATTTTATGTAGATAACGTAAATAAACGGTTTTAAGTGTCACTGTTTATCTACCTTTTTTTTCTTTCTTTTTTTAATATTTACGAAGCTAGGAACAGGGGAGATCAAATGATTAATTTTAAGACATTATTATTGATTATCGGTAAGAGACACTTGAGTCCTATTTTTATAGTTTATACGGAAAACGGCAAATTCTACGATTCACAATTTTACACAATTTTATAAAAAAGAGTTCCAGTTTGGTTTTATTTAGGCTTCGATAACACATTTTTGGTTGGTTGGAAGATATTGACACATGGCAATACATTTGCCAGATTGTACTGCATACAAAGAAAACGTAATATTATAATAAGTTTTTTTGTTTAATTGATTTGCTTTCACCAAACAAAATAAACTCAATAGTGCACTCACATGAAAATAATACATTTATATGAAAGAGAATGACTACGATGACATTTAAGTGTTGCCAACTCTAATGTATTATAAGTGATTTGAAGATACCCGTGTTTGAAGGGTCAAATAGTCTGAAGTTGTACCATATGACAGAAGAGTATTTTTTTACTGATAATTCCAACTAGAAGGCGTCAATCCTGATGTCGGCTGAGCTCATAGAATGAATCGCGTTGATGAGGCTACTTGACGAAACCGATCCGTTTACTTGGATCGTACTTTTAGAGTGACTGATCTTATCGCACCTAGCTGTTGAAGGGATTCAAGTCATTCAAAACTTGAACTTTAAGGGATTTAAGTCACTGAGTTGTAGATACAGATTGTTTATGATTACTTTTTGACATGCCGTTTTGTGAGAGCTCTCTTAGCAATAAAATAAAATTTCCTTCATAATTCTAAAAATATTTTCTCAGAATTTTTCTTTGACGTCTACGGTCGGAAGCGCTTTTATTTTTCTAGGCGATAATTTTACAGGAAGGAAAATTCTAGATTTTGATTTTTTTTAAATTTTCCACAAACTGGTTTAAAGTCAACGAACTCGTAATATTTATAAAAATCTAGAGATTGTGGTGTTTTTTTATGTTATAAAAGTTGAAGTTTTAAATTAACGATGTGTTAATTTTAGATATGATACTTACTAACATAAAAGGAACACTTGAATTATAAAAATACCTTAATAAATGATATTAAATTGAAATTGAATAATACTTCAGTTGAAATACATAACATTTAATAATCAAATACAGACAATAGCCTCGTTTTCTGGATCTTGAACATGTCTTATTAGTAATACCACGTGACACATGTTTTTGTTTGTACGAGTATAGTAACTATATCTTGTTTGTACGAGTATAGTAACTATATCTTGTTTGTACGAGTATAGTAACTATATTTTGTTTGTACGAGTATAGTAACTATATCTTGTTTGTACGAGTATAGTAACTATATTTTGTTTGTACGAGTATAGTAACTATATTTTGTTTGTACGAGTATAGTAACTATATCTTGTTTGTACGAGTATAGTAACTATATTTTGTTTGTACGAGTATAGTAACTATATTTTGTTTGTACGAGTATAGTAACTATATCTTGTTTGTACGAGTATAGTAACTATATTTTGTTTGTACGAGTACAGTAACTATATCTTGTTTGTACGAGTATAGTAACTATATTTTGTTTGTACGAGTATAGTAACTATATCTTGTTTGTACGAGTATAGTAACTTTATCTTGTTTGTACGAGTATAGTAACTATATCTTGTTTGTACGAGTATAGTAACCATATCTTGTACTCGTATAATAAAATACATCGATAATAGGTTTGATAGATAGTGACATGTTATCCCCCAATCAAGTTCTGATTTTATTCTCACTATCTCAGCCAAGTAGTGAACTGAAGTACAGATTTTGGAGTGCCTTTTATGAATTAAAAAAAATGTTTTTGTAGTATTGTACTTCAAAACCATGTAACATAAGTATCATAAAAATACGAAATACAGGATGGGAAACATAATATTTCTATTTCCAAATTTTGTATTGATGAAGCAATGACATTTTTGTTGATACATTATTCATGTTTGAATATTTACTCTTTACTCTTATCTTAGAAGACTATGCGTCTTTATTTCTTCTGAATAAAATCTTGGTCTTGAGTTCAGAAGATCTGATATATGTCTATTAATTATTTGGTGGCAAAAGTCAAATTAATTGTAAAGATGAAGTTAATTTTTTAAATCAACTGTACTCAACCCATTTCTGAAACGTGTTCTTTCAATTTGATGGTATGCTCAACGCATGGGGGATGAAAATTAGATTTACAGTGAAATTGCGAGTGAGAGTCGTGGAAGAGGACGACCTAAAAATTATGATAGAACAAAGTAAATTAAATTTTAAAACAAGGAAAGGTAAGAAAAAGATAAATACTTGTGTGAGAAGATGGATGGGTGTGAAGGAGGTAAAGGTGATACAGAAGCGTTGTGATCTGTCCTTTCTGCCTACACTAACAGGGAAACAGCGTCATAGTACGTAGACAAAAGTATACACTCTCAGCACGATTAGGAGCAAATGCGACAGATTGAGCGATATGGCATAATACTTTAACCAGTTACTAGGGCCATCATAGAGAAAAAAAATCGCAGACAAGTTGCAAATACGGAAATCTTATGTCCTTAGTGTAACAGGATATATGTCACCTACACAATTTGGCTTATGTTACAATACATAGTCATCTGCGGTGGCTCCACCCACAAATACGAGTACCTTGATCCTTCACTTTTAGAGTAGTGTGTCTTTCCAATATAATAGTTTTCGAGTAAAAAACCGTTATCAAATAAAAAGGCTGACGAAGATGAAAGGAATAGAATCGGACAATTTCCGAGAATCCAACAATCAGTTTTCTTTTTCTTGCAGTAGAATCATGATTTATTTTTCTGCATTATTCCTGGGATGTGAACTGCCTCCAGTGATCTCTCAATCTCGATAAGGGCATGCCTGCACAGTGAGCGGCTTCCCATGGGATAACGATTAGAAACTATGTTATACGGTCTCATTTATTATTTGCACATGATCCCACCGATAACGTCTTCTCTTCCTCCTCCCATTTTATAACGTCTTCGGTTTAACGCATTCTTATTCTGTTTTAAAAAAGAGAAAATCGGAAGAAAATGCAGGTTTTATGATTTTTTCTTCAAAATCCTTTGATTTCAGATGTTCTAAAGATTGTTATCGTTCGTGTGGTATCAGGTCTAGTTTCAATATTATATATCATTACGGATCTAACACACGTTGTATAGGTCGTCACTTCACTGTCTGTTGGGATATAGTGTATTTATTTTTCCATATACTACAATATATTGGAGGTATTCAGAAATTGCAGAGGCTTTATTCAATATAAAAAAATCAAAAGAAAAAACTTCACGAATCAAAACATACCTTATAAAGAACGAAAAAAGGTCTTAGTTTTCCAGGAATAAATGTAAACATTTATAAATTTGGAGTTTTTTTTATATGGTCTGATCTTGCGATCAACCCTGATCGAATTATATTTAACTATATGTTATAATGTAAGTATGGCATATCAAGGACAGTAACATACGCGTATATAAACAGATCACATGTCTACGTATGATCTCGGTTTCCGAGAAAGCTCCCAATACTTGTTATACTCAATTAATGGTATAATTAAAGTGAACATTTACGCTCCAATGTTTACACAAATTAGCATTAATTTCTTAATTACTGTTATAAGTTTTCTTCTAGGTTGTATCAAAAGATTTAAGAAATGATATTAAATATCTAGGTGTAGTACACTCGTAATCTGTTGTTTTTTATTTGAGATTGAGATATAGTGATATTAAAATGCTCGAATTCAACATGTTGGCGTTAAGATTTAACAATTTGAAGTCCACGCCGAGTTACTTACTGTCTTTCTCATTTAATTTTTGAAGCTTTATGGGCTCATTTGGTACATCTCAAATACGAAAGTAAAAAGTGCATTCAACAAACTGCTTGTAAACGATAACTTCCTTGTTAGTTGATTATAAAAAATCTGTCTTTATTTTGTATGTACCATTACGAGTATGTTGACACAATTTTTTTCCTAGCCGAATGGCTCATTTCTGAGCATTTTGACTTCCATGATCGATTCAACTATTCTTCTCCATTCACTCTGCAGTTTTGAGAACTGCGGTTAAAGATAAACCGGTGGCATTTCTTATTTGGTCAGTCCAATGCATCGGAGATCATCCTTTTTTATGTCAACGTTACACATTTTCCGTTACTAAATTTGTTTTCAAACGGAGCCCAAAAAAATAGATAGTTTTAAAATAATTTTAACGAATTGAAGTACTCGTCGTACACGTCAGTAGTCATGATAGTCGACAATTTGTCAGCAACACTCAGCCTTTCTAGGTACTTGTCTTTTCTAGCTTATATGCATAAGTACAAAGTATTTTGATTGGATAAGAATTATATAGTTTGACCGTATGCAATTTCGAAGAAAAAAAATAGTATATCAAACTTTTACCTAAGAGGTGTTGTATGAGAAAATGTATGGGTGTAGGATAAGGGAAATATATTTTTCAGTTTGGCGTTAGAAAATGGAAAAAATGTTTTCTGGAGTATTTTTTAATGTCATATGCAAGTATAATTAATGAGTTCTTCAAGTTGGGTGGAAATTTGTTTGTAAGTAATTTTTCATAATTACGCCCTAATTGTTCCAAAACATATTTAATTTGAACGTCGTTGAAAGTAAATTTGCACGTAAATCAGTTTCCAGAATATGTGAATTTTCCTTAATCAAGAGAAAAAGTCAGGACTGTTATGTTACATTGTTCGTATAAAATGAATAACATATTTTTTACATAAATGGTGCAACAACAAAAAACTTTTTCCTTTTTTTTTTTGCTGAACTTTTGATAACTTGGGATTTCAGTGTGTATAAGGATGTAAATGCCGATTGTGTGTTTCAGAAAGGTGTTTAAGTATTTAGTATTTTGAAATATTGACGATCTCACTAGGTTTCGCGTTTGATTCCCAATTGGGCACAAAAATAATTTAAAATATTTTTTTTCTAGAGTTAAAGTAGTCCTTTTAAAGAGTTCGTCTGCTTTTAAAAACTCACACGCGCTAGACGTGTGCAAGTATAGTTGCTTCACCAAATGAAATAGTATTGCTAAGACGTACCATAAAATGATTAAATCCGCGTAACGTGCTTACTCCAGTATTTCCAAGTCCGAAAGTTTAATCAATGGGACCAAAGATGATGTTGTCTCTCAGTCTATTTCTTCAACTCTCCAATTTGGGTATGTTGTCGAATGCCCCAACGAATAAATAAATAACAAGTGAAGTGTGAATGTTTTGACTGAATGTTCAAGTATTTACTCCTAAGGACTTAGGAAAAATATAAGAATTTTTCAATTAAGGAATGAGATCACTTCGTCACAGGCCTTCCCTAATGAAGTGGCTCTCTATATTCATAAAATGATGGGGGGTTTCGCATCGCTATGTACTATATATCGCTATGTACGGTTCGAGGAAAGGAAAATCCTGATCTATTTCCTTCTCGTGGTGGGGAGTGAGCAACGACCTCGTGTCGGCAAATATAGACAGGGACCGAGCGTTGGCCGGAATAAGCTGACCACCAACTTTCGTCTGTTGTTTAGGGCACCCTCTTGTCCTGGAGAAGTAAATAATCTCCGAAGGCGGAAGAACTTTCGTGGTCAACGGCATAGGATGTGGAAAGAAACGGGAAACTACCACATTAAAGGCCCAAGTGGCATCCCAAGAACCAGCAAAACATGATTCAATCTCAAGTAGGAGAAGAGTTCAAATTGCTGCAAACCAGTCTTAGGACTGCAACCACGGAAGGAAGATGTACTGTACGGTGTAAATTGTAAATGTTGTATTGTATATACTAAAAAAGTGAAATTTTTTAATGTATCAAAACGATACTAAAAAAATGGGAGATATTTTTTTCTCAACTGAGAAATAAAATGAAACAATGAAGCCCCTTTGTGGTGCTACTGTACTCCGGCACAGCGTGAAAATAACTTTCAAATGAATGTGACTTCCATTTTTCAAGAAAACAGAAAAATACACCTCTATATTATTTTACCTTGTTATTATAACAAAAGAAACGTTTTATTTTTGTTTCGGAAATATATTTTTTTTATTACGGAGGGCAAATGATTGTTAAAAAAATTACATTATGATTCTTTATTAAATTTCGTGATACATATATACATACCATCACTCCATCTTTATGTCAGGGTAGGCAGAGAGAAGAGAGCGCTAGACTTCATATCGCGACACACATCTTTCGGCTCTTCTACATCCATATACCTTCTCATACACTTTCTCATATAACACTATGATGCCTCTGACGTTTTATATTTTTTTCTTACAAAATATCATTCACTTGATCCAACCATACTTTATTTGGCGGGATATGCGTATGAATAAATGAAAAAGAAATATTTCAATGTAAATAATTATGAGCTAAACATTGTGTGTTAAGTATTGTAGAATGAAAAAGAACACGCGGTGGTAGAGGTGACGAAATATGTACTAAACTATTTTATAATACAATCATAAATCGAAATTGTGATAAAGAACAACTGATAAAGGTTTAGTTGGGCCAAATAAATAATATTTTGAAATAATGAAAGGTAAGGTAAGGAGTTAGAGAAATAAAATATAAACTATGTACGAAGATGTTAAGATGTGGAGGATGTGAATGAAGTATCTTTTGATAAAAATGTTTGACGCTCTTTCCTCTCTGCCTACCAGGAAAATGGCTTAATGGTTTATATGGATTACAATGTTGAGTTGATAAGGAGGATTTCTAATTAAATCATTAAAATATGTTCAAATTTCTTAGAATATAGGCATCGATGTCAAGTAAATAAATGCCTTCTAATATTCTTTGAAATAATAAATCGCAGAATAATCATGGGAAAATTTGCATCTGGAATCTTTTGATAGCTTATCTCTTTAATGTTTTTTCCACTACTTTATTTGCATCAGATTGTGTTATTTCACAACCCTTATGGTGGGTGCTGGAGGGCAAAAAGGCAGGTGCTATGATGGTGAAAAAGGGTTAAGATTACTAATATATATTTCCTAGAAATTAAGTAGTCTGTCAGAAAAGTCAATTTTGTAGTAGAGCTTTTTGAAGTTAAATATTTTCCGTTTTCTGATTTAAAGAATTATATTTGGTTACGTAAATGATTTAATCACAACTTAATCAGCAAAAATCAATTTTGAAATTCAAAAACTTACTATTGTACTTCAAATAACTCTTCTGCAGTATTTACTTTTCATACAAATGATGCGTCGTTTTGATCGTTGCTGGGCCGAGTCGTGGATCCCCCTCGCCACTCTTTGTCTGATCTTGAGCTGCTCTTCCACGTCAATCATGTGATCATCTTCTATGAGAAAGAGCCCGATTCTAGATGCACAATCCCTCCGCAGATGCCACATATACGTGGACCCTACTGAGTCACTTGGCGCTCTTTCAGCTGGAAAGCAAAGCTGTGTGCGTAGGAGGTATCGAAACAATTAGTGTTACCATCCGTGGAATGGAGAGATTACTAACTAGGAGGTTACTAACTAATGTTGAGCTGGATGTGGAAAATATAATCACATACGGTCAATTTTTCACGTTGCTTTGCCTTGTTACGCTTGTTGCATTCGTTATGAGGGGCGATCAAGGAAACTAAACAGCAATGAAATAAGTACTTAAAAATCATATTTATTTACATTAGAATATTTAAAGTTAATATTTTTTTATATGAATTAATTGAATACCTTTCAGTTATTTTGAAGGTACCATTATATTTTGGTTTAAAAAAAAAACATAAATAAAATTATTTTGGCTGGCTTTGGGGGGGGGGGGAGGGGATCAAATGTTTGATCTTCATGAATAATATAGTTTAAGCAGTCCTCATCGAAGTCCACTGGTCGTTCGGAACGCTCCATGTCTTTCAGGGTCGAAATTACCGAAACGCAAAAACCATCGACGAGCTGTCCTTTCATTCATAGCATCTTCACCGTACACTTCGCAAATATCGCGAGCAGCTTTGGCAGCTTTATTCCCTCGATTGAACGCGAACAGAAGGAGGTGTCGAAAATGCTCACTTTCGTCTACTTGACATTCCATTTTGAAGGCTTGTAATCAAATAAAATAATATATGTAACGTAAAAGCAAAAGCAGAAAATCTTCTTTCACTGTCAGGTTGATGAGAGCGTGCAACGGGGTTTTGTTTCTGTGTAATCAAAAATCGGAAGGAAGTATCGATTTATTTTTCTCATGCTAAATATCCTCAGTGAGATACAGGCAAAAGCCTAGTTTACTGGGGATACGACAAATGAAAGGCAACAAACCCAGATCCATTAAAATTGTATGTCCAAATCAAATTATCTGTTGTTTTTCTCAAATTGTGTATATTTCTTGTCATGTGTAATAATAAATAAATAATAATAAAATAATGACGTATAACATTTACCATTTTGTTTTACTTTTGGTGCTCGTTTTTAAATTACCTATCAACCATATCCATTCAGAACGTTTGGAATGAAGTTATTAACGAAAATTGTGTCCTGATGAAGTCTATCCAAAAAATAGGGCATTACTTTCTGAACTACCTATTATTTTTTCCCAATCAATTCTCCTAACGAGGCCAATAACACGTCTACAGTAATGGAGACGAAGGTAAAACATACTCGTAAAAGTGTGTTTGCCTTTGAGTCATTGCTCGAAAATAAATTAAGGTCAAATTATTAAAGTATAATTTATAGACTAAGTATAACATATAGTAATACCATCATTAAACGCGCCCCGTAGTGTAACATGGTTGTCAAAGTTCTAGCCCCGAAAATGGGGGCAAGTTCATATTTTATCTTGTTTTTTCTTCATTTCACCAAGGTAATACATCCAATTCTTACACATTTGACGACTTTCGTGACCTAGTGGTTAAAACGCCTATCTGTTCTCAATTACCTGTCCTCCGACTCAGGAGTTGAGGGTTTCATTCGTTCCCGTGGATACCTACATTTTGTTTAAGTTTTCAGTTGGTTCTCTTTTAAGGCCCATTGAATTTTTTTTTAGATTGAAAGATATTGCCTCACGATAATAAGCCTGCTAGTTTTTAATTTCGACAACAAAATGTGTAATATATTTAAGTGTTTCCAATACGCACGATGGCAAACTGTGAGTTACGTACCTATTCAAATAGTTCTTAACCCGAAGGCTCGATTATTGGGGTTAAATACACTTTTGCCGAACATGCGCGCTCTTCAACATGCCTGCATTACCATTTCGCACACGTTGACGCACCATAAGAATGAACTAATATATTGTATAATACAATAGAAATATTTATGAAATACGAGGATTATACCATATTTCTTTAATGTCCAACTATTTTCAGGGATTGAAAAATGGGTGTATGAAGAATACTATACAGATTGGGCAATAATAAAATTCATATTTCTTTGTCAGACCTTAGAAGTCAACCATGACAGATATTTCATATATTTTATTAACCTGTTCACCGCGTTAAAAATCAAATTCCACGAATCCTGTGCGCGGCACAATTTCAGCGTTTTTTAATTTCTAAGTTTAAACACATATTTTGTTTAGAACCACTGATATTTGATTACAACACCAAGTAAACATGACACTTAAGTAATTTTCTGATAATAAATAATAGTCATTACTCTTAAGGAGACTCATTAAATAAAGGAGATAAACTTAACATTACGTAAAATAAACAAAGGAATGCTACGATCAAATCAATGCTTCATGACACTCACCCAATCAAATGCATATAGCACTAGTAATGTTTATTTACGTAAGAGAGACTTAGTAATGTTTATTTACGTAAGAGAGACTCATCGCAGGACTCGATCCGCGCGACAGGTCGTTAATGCTGGAAATATTGAGAAACCAAAAAAATTCGGCGCTCTGTTTATTCAACAATATCTCATAAACTAATATATTATTTGACAAGGTTTTCAGAGATGTCGCTAGAATAAAGATTATTTTAAATTTTAGTTTAATTTTTATTCCGGTTTTGTGTCATTTTTTTTAAGTATTTGTGATTTGAAACTTGGATTGTCGTCAGATCACAGGCGTTTGTGCTCCCCGCGGGGAACACGTTAAAATACTAAAGTTAATTTTTTTCATGTCGTCTCAAAAGATGTATAAGTATCGACGAAGCTCTTGAATAATGATAATAATAAAAATACAAATGATATAGCGCCGTTTAGAAAGTAGACTATCGTCCTGGATTCGATCGCACTATAAATGCCAGATAAAGAATATTACGAGTTCAATAAGTTGAGTGTAATGGCGGCAGGTGGTGGGTGCGGTCATTAGATATGGTATATCTCTGCATCAGCGTATGTTCGGAAATACATATTTGATGAAACACCGCAAATAACTTAATCAGGGAAGAATTTTGTTTGAGTATTAACGAAAATTCAATAAAACATAAATCCCGAAAAAAGATTCGCGATGGTAATGGTTAACGTATTATTAACTTGTATAAATACTGTTCAATTGCTGGAGTTAATGTTAGTAAACCGTGATTCTAATTTCATTACTGTCCTCTCTTTTCTCTCCACCATTTTATATACGAGTACGTTTTGGTATCCAGCTTTGATATCCCTTCGCGCCCACGCTCCGCTTATTAGGACATGCGAGAAACCTGAAACACGTGCAGAAGAGAACTTTACGGGGAGCTGTTATAAAATTTAACAGTTGGAACGATAATTTCTCGTTTTTATTCTGAACATTAAGAAAAGTTCCCACGACACATTCAAAGCTTATTTCACTCTCTATAATCCTTATTTTTATTTAATTTTATTAGGTCGTGAAACTTTTAGTTCCAAGTAAGAAAATAATAAAGACAAATTAATACATTAAAAATCATTTATAAAAATTCTAGGGCCAAGAAAACATATCTTCAAAACCAATTTATATGGGTTCAACGAGAATTTTAATGGGTTGAAAATAAATTTTAAGTGTCTTTGATTTCCCATGCCTTAAAACATCATAACTTGATAAAGTATTTTTTTCTAAAGTATAATTATTACTAAAAAAATATTGCCAATTTTTTTTGTGAAATTATCAAATATTATTAGGTTGTTTCGAAAATAATGAAATGGATCCTTTATGCTAATCGTAAACGATTTGCGCGATAGCTCGATCACGATGAAGCATTTTGCAAAGTTAACATTTAATCAAAAGAAGTTAGTGACTACTGTTTGGTGGTCAGCGACCGGTGTTATTTATTATACTTTTCTCGACCAAGGCTAATCTCTCACTGCGCAGCTGAGTAGGGAATAATTGGAAGCTAAGCACCGAAAACAACCCGACAATCAACCAGCACTGATTAACCGAAGTGGACCCAACTTGCTTCACGACAATGCATAACCTCACATTGCACAATAGAAAATTTTTAAAAATAACAAATTGGGCTACAAAAAACGAGTATTACCTCATCCGCTTTACTCACACAATCTATCGCCAACGGATTTTTACCTTTTCAAATACTTCGATAACTATTTACGGCAGAAAAAAATCAATAACAGAGAAGCAGATGATCTCCTTGGCCTAGATGATTAGACGTTTGTTTCTCAGCCCGGAGGTTGCGGGCTCAATTCCCGTTGAAATCATAAAGCTTCTTTAACATCTTTCTGGTTGGTTGCCACATGGCAATAAGCCCGCCAGGTGATTGTACTGTGTGCAATGAAAGTGTAATACTCGTACAATACAAGCAGCAGAAAATGCATTTAAAAAAATCTTGGATTTTAATTCGTCTAAGTTTTACTCTACTATATATCATAGACATACAATATTGTAATTCGTTGCAAATATGCGTAGATACTGATGGTTCTTCCTTTGATTAAGAAAGTTTCTTATAGTTGTTTGATTGAATTCAAAGGTTAAAATCGGTCATTATTTTCGGAACAACCTAATATTTTTTTAATGACAATTAGTGTAAACGTAATATGGACGTAACTTAAAAGCGTCAAAGATGAAGACAGAGAAAAATATGGTTAGATTAAGGAAATCAAATTTTATAAGAAACGATTAGAAGTCACAGAAATTTGCGAAGCTGAATGACATATGTTAGAATTTATGGAAGTTGAAAACTAAAAGGAAATATTTCGTGATATGAAAGTATAGCGCTCTATTGCCTCTTCTTGCGTGTATGCGTGTATAGTATTACTCGTATTAGCATATTTTTGCCAGATTTTAAAGTGTAAAAGCTAATCTATGACTGAGTCAAATATCTTTTATTTTCATAAATTATCGATTGAAGTTTTACTAATGATAACAAGTTTATCTAGAAACTGAGAAATTTGAATAGGAATTTCCCCCTAGGTGAACTCATAAGTATTTTCCTGTCTTGATTCGTTTAATTTTTCTCTTTTCACGATTCATCCCCTTGTGATTTTCCCCATCACTGTGTTACGCGACAGATTTGTCCTGTTAAGGTATCCGAGTGGACGTTCACCTTTAAGATTTATCTTGGATGTACAAGTATTTACGAGTATATTCAACTGAGTATAAGGGATTTCTAAATATTGTCCAATCGATAACAACTTTTTAATATCATGCATAATAATCGAAAAATGATATAAATATGGAAATGTTATAAGCATATAATTGTTTATTAAAAATAAGGATTTTTCTTAAATAAGTACAAAAAATAAATCAAATCGTGCCTCAATAAATTTTATAATATTTTCGATTGCTAGATCGCACGGGGGCTTCCAGTTAAAGTAACGGTCAGATAATAAAAAAATGTCTTTGACAACTTTTTAAATCATAAAACACACCTGTCACACAAGCATCATCATCAAACAAAAAAATAAAAATAATACAACACGAATATACAAGAATAGTCAGAAATGCGGTCACTTCAGTAAAATATAAGCAGTCCAGGATTAATAGTATCGTCATCCCCAATATAAAAACAAGATTAATTTAGTGGTTCCGACGGGGGGTGATTCTATTAAGAAAACTTAGCCCTAGCCCTACTTGAGACAAATTTGTCCGAATCAGCTTTTTATATCTTTATTTTATCTCAGTAACTTTTGTAGTATGTTGATATTATGTTTCAATATTTTTTTTTAAATATTTTAAATGGCTACATCTATCTCCGACAGCCTCCGTGACCTAGTTGTAAGACATCCGCCTTCCAATCAGGAGGTTGCGGGTTAGATCCCCGTTGAAATCCAGAATTTAAAAAAATGAATCTAGTCTGGTTTCCACTTAAGAACTATTTAATATATTTCTTGTTGGTTGGAAGAGATTGCCTCAAATCAATTATTCCTTCAGCCTTACTGCATATAACGAAAGTGGAATACAATTAATTTTGCTTTTACAAAGTAAACAATATGTATTATACGTAATGTTGTAGAAACCATTTTATTTGTACTTATGATAAAAAATATGACTTTTGAATATATGATAACATATACCATATACTAGAAAGTCGCATTCGAACGTGTTGTTGTTGTATTGTTAGCAAATGCGCGTTTTTTGAAACCCAAAACTACAGCCAAAATATGCCATGTTGTTCCATGTTGGATGCCTATGGTGTCAGCTATCACATCCACAGTCGATCGATGATCTTCCAAAACCATATCCTGTATTTTCGCTATGATTTCTGGTGTTGATGCACTTTTTGGACGTCCTGAGCGTGGATCGTCTTCAACGCTTGTACGGCCACGCTTAAACTCCAAAACCCATCGGTGAACGGTTGGAAATGAAGGAGAAGACTCCTTTAATACTTTCACCATCTTTGCATGGATCTCAGTAGCCGATAAACCTTCCAAAACAAAGAATTTAATCACTGCACGATATTCGGATTTTTCCATTGTTAAAAAATACACTGACACGTCAACTTCAAATGGCTTGTAAACAAAGAATGAATTGACAGATCGAAATGAAATTCTCCGCATACCTCAAAAGGGACATGGTTTGTATGTAAGAACAAACTGATATTTATTTTGATTAATATAAAGCTTCCATGTAAATAAATACCTGGTGGATTTACTGCTTAAAAGCTTTCTTCCACAATTTTCATTGGTATTCATGACCGTGTCTAAAACTTGGAAATAAAAATAATATTTGAGTTGAAGTACATAACAAAAACTTAATCAGTAGATAAATCTCAACGGAATAGGGATAAGAATGCGTATTATATATGATTAGGGGCGATGTATATTTAGAAATATATATGTAATGATTCTTTAGTTTTTCTTAAAAAAATAAACAACATGAAACACATCTGAAAAAAGCGTACAATGAGATAAAAAAATAAACAAGAATCATAAGAAATATAGTGCGTGCATACTAAATGTACGCATCAATTGGGATTTTTATTTATTTTAAAGACACAATGAAAGAAATAAAAAATCCACATAATCAATAATAATTATGACTTCTATTGATAAGCTTATCTCGCAGTAGCAACATATAAATGATATAATAATATATATACGAGGCATATACAGAAAGTAAGTGTACTGAATTTTTGTAGGTTACAATTTTTTTATTTAAACAAAAAAATTATGTGGTTACCGTAGTACATATGTAAGCTATTTTTCGACATAGTCGCCATTCCTCTCAATGTAGGTGGTGAAGCAAGGTGTCAACTTTTTTATGCCTTCCTCGAAGTAGTTTCCCGCCAACCCCTCCATCCACTTCTCCACCTCCTCCTTTACCTCTTCGTCGGTTGAAAACCTTTTTCCCCCCATGTGCAGCTTCAGGGAGGTAAAGAGATAGTAATCTGAAGGTGCTAGGTCAGGGGAATGCGCGGGATGGTTCAGGACATCCCATTTAAACGAGGCGAGCAGTTCCTTCGTGGCGTTGGCCGTGTGTGGTCTGGCATTGTCGTGCAGCAGGCAGACTCCCTTTGTCAGCATGCCTCTCCTCTTGTTCTGAATCGCCCTCCGCAATTTTTTAGGGTCTCACAGTATCTTGCAGAGTTGATGGTCTCCCCTTGAGGCATATATTCAATTAAAATTATGCCTTGACAGTCCCAAGACACGGATGCCATGATTTTCTTGGCTGAAATTGTGGTTTTGAACTTTTTGGCGGAGGGTGAAGAGGTGTGACGTGACCGTTTTTAAACTCGCGACACCACTTGTACACACTCGTACGATTCATCGCTTTATCACCATATGCAGTTTTCACCTCATTATAAACCTCAACCGGAGGTTTTCCCTTCTAAACGAGATAACGGATGACGCCGCGTATTTCGCACTTGGCGGGAGATTGGATTGACATTTTTCACGAAACGTGTTGTCGCGTCGACACTTCTCAACGTACTGACCTCGAACCGGTCTCGTTGCGGAGGGGAAGGGTCAGGCTACACGGAAGTGTAGCCAACATGTCGAAAATAAAATCCATCCGGTCGTAAGAGCCTCAGTACACTTACTTTCTGGATACGCATAGTATTACAGTTACGAGACAAAATAAAGAAAATAATAAAGTCAAAGGTAAATCATCCGAAAAGAAGAATCATCAAAGTAAATTATTATATATTATAATTGATAGATACCAATTCGGATATGTTGAAGAGTTATAATATAGTACGCATTAATAAATTATTATATAATACCTTAACACATTCAGATATGTTGAAAAGTTATTATACGCATTAATGAATTATTATATAATACATTAACACATTACATATTCTTTCTAAATGGCAAGAGGTTCTATTTTAGTTCCCATTCACAATACTTATATGAAAGCTTGAACAAAAGATATAGGAATTAACAAAGGTGAGGTGTTGTTAATGAATTATTTTTTAGTGAAAATAAGTGTGCTTTACAGGGTATCGTAGTACTTCATTTTTAAATGTATAATGAGGAATAAAATTTTCTTCATGGCGTTGATTGAACTTTTAATTTATGATTTAAAAAATAATACGATGTAACCAAATACAAAGTAAAATGAAAACATTTATTAAAAATAATATCAAAATAACTTGGCAAAAATTTATTATGTATTGTTTTGAAAGTCTTTATATTCATTCCTACAAAGAAAAGGTTATATAAATATATATTTCGTACTATGATAATTTGTTTTCACTGCCCTTTGATATTTCAACGCGAGAGCAAAGTTTGACAGAAATAATTTCGAGGTGAGAATGAATCAGGAGGTGGGTTTTACTTGAAAAAATATGTTTGCTTACAATATCTACAGAACAACATAAATTTTAAATATCGTTTGTAATTAATTTAGCTTTAGCTTTCTCAATCTTATACAACAGTTGATTTTATTTACATCAATAATAATAGTAATTACTCAGGTGGAATACTGGGAGCAGTTCCAAAGGTAGCAGTTCCAGAAAGGTAGAATATTGGGAGCAGTTCCAAAGGTAGCAGTTCCAGAAAGGTAGAATACTGGGAGCAGTTCCAGTGTCAAAGTGAAACCGTGGAAATTGATTGGATGCAAACCATCAGACATCAGAATGGATAAAAAAAGAGGTGGCATACGAAATATGTAATAATGTAACATATAATGTTTTGATACTCATCAGCTAACATACTATATATCATATCTATTAATAGAACGCCCTCATAGTAGATTAACCAGACCAGATCTAGATCAACATTCAGAAAATGAAAAGGCCAACTAATTTAATAAGAGACTGTTTACTGGAAGGCGAGAAAATGAAGAAAAAAAACTTTTTCGGGAGATAACCTCGTAACAAGAAAATAATATATATTACATTAAACGCCAGAAAACTTTTGATGGCATCATTAAAAGTTCATCAAAATCACTCTGTGAAACTTTTATGTGAACACTTATGAAGGTTTCCCGTCTTCTGAAGAAAAAATATGTTACGGTCAAGGAGAAGAATTCTTACATTATCAAATTTGTTAACATTTCTCCGTATATTACGAGTACAATAGTTATGAATTAAGAAGAAAAAACTCTGTTGGTGTCAGTCGATGAAAAACTTTGCCGTTGGTGTAAGTTGATGTAACTCATTTTATAGCATTATATCGCCATTTTAGCATTTTTCAGTGCACTGCAGTACATAAGCCTCTTTTTTCTACATTCCTATCGGTGATGTGTGTATTTTATCCGACAACACTCGACCAAACCGTTTACAGAACCTTGTTGGTGGACGTGATAGCGTGGCCTTTCACGGCGTCCA
>OX463849.1:44590300-44661976 GCA_949825065.1 Odontocerum albicorne
ATATATATATATATATACACATGAGTATGTTATATGAAATAGGAGGGTAATCAGTTTTAAATAAATACTTGTATAACATATACGAGTATATGTAGTAAAAAACACAGACACCATGACCCCATTACGTATAGAGTGCCTAACATTCCTATCTTGACACACATCCTTCCCCTATTCCACATCCAAACATATTGTTATACAACTCCTACGATTTCTCTGACTTTTTATGTTTCTTACTTTCAAAATATCATTAATTTGATCCAAAAATACTATCATTGGTCTTCCTCTACCCCGCCTTCTACTAAAATTTGTACTTTATATTGGTTTTGTAAGTGTTTCTTCATTCATTCGTTCTACATGCCCAAATCATCTTAGAGTGCTCTTTTTCGTCTTACTCAACACATCACCCTTAAGTTTACATAATGTATATCCCTAATCACTTGATTTAGTATTCTGGCATACATTGTCGTCCCGTGTATTCTTCTTAGTGCACGCATTTCTATAGTATTTCCTTTCAGTATTTTTTCACGTCCACGTTTCATTCCTATACAAAGTTGGTACTCGTAATAATACTGTTGTGCACTATTATTGTGCACTGTTACTGTCCAGTACAAGTACTCGTATATACGTTTTAGTGCCCCATTTTCCTGTGTTTGCCATCACTACACACCATTAGATATCTCTCGTACTCGTAACTCCTTCATCACCTGAAAAAATGCTATTCAAATAGCGGAATTCCTCAATTTTTTTCAATCTTTTATTGTTTACTCAAATATCAGATTTATTTTTTTCTTTTTAACAAATTTAATACATTACTAAAACAAAAATAATGATAGTGCACTATTAAAAGTGCAGATAAAATTCATACGTCTTTTAATAAAGTAACGATATTCATCTATCTTTAAATGTACTAGGCCCTTTAACTCTCAAAATTCAAATACTCAAATAACGACTTTCTACGCCTGTCTCTATTTTTTTATGACTGTCCACCCAAAGCGAGAATATTTTCAGAATAGAAATGTGTAGGAAGAGAAACGAGCGATAAAACAATTTAACACTTAAATGTAGAGTTTTATTTATGTAATAAAATGTTGAAAATCATTCTCTAAAAATATAAGCTACTTTGATTATAATCAAAAAGGGCTTATAATAAGTGTTTTGTCGGAAAAAAATTATTTTCTATTGTAAAAAAATATTATCATTTATTATTTGGAATAATGCGTGTTCATGATGAAATTTTTACTAACAAAATAAGGTAAAATATTTTTTTTTTAACACTTCATCAATTTTTTTATACTTAAAAAATATATTCTTCTCATTATTCATTTTGCGCTGATAGTATTTTTGGACTAGTACTATAGTAGGCATTCGCAGTATTCTTATCTTGGAGAATTCTGCGTAATTTGTCCAGGGAATTAAATTCCACAAATGTTATCTCTCTCATTAGGGGGGCACAGGCATATACTATGCGTATCCAGAAAGTAAGTGTACTGAGGCTCTCACGACCGGATGGATTTTATTTTCGACATGTTGGCTGACCCTTCCCCTCCGCAACGAGACCGATTCGAGGTCAGTACGTTGAGAAGTGTCGACGCGACAACACGTTTCGTGAAAAATGTCAATCCAATCTCCCGCCAAGTGCGAAATACGCGGCGTCATCCGTTATCTCGTTTGGAAGGGAAAACCTCCGGTTGAGGTTTATAATGAGGTGAAAACTGCATATGGTGATAAAGCTATGAATCGTACGATTGTGTACAAGTGGTGTCGCGAGTTTAAAAACAGTCACGTCACACCTCTGCACCCTCCGCCAAAAAGTTCAAAACCACAATTTCACCCAAAAAAATCATGGCATCCGTGTTTTGGGACTGTCAAGGCATAATTTTAATTGAATATATGCCTCAAAGGGAGACCATCAACTCTGCAAGATACTGTGAGACCCTAAAAAAAATGCGGAGGGCGATTCAGAACAAGAGGAAAGGCATGCTGACAAAGGGAGTCTGCCTGCTGCACGACAATGCCAGACCACACACGGCCAACGCCACGAAGAAACTGCTTGCCTCGTTTAAATGGGATGTCCTGAACCATCCCGCGCATTCCCCTGATCTAGCACCTTCAGATTACTATCTCTTTACCTCCCTGAAGCTGTACATGGGTGGAAAAAGGTTTTCAACCGACGAGGAGGTAAAGGAGGAGGTGGAGAAGTGGACGGAGGGGTTGGCGGGAAACTACTTCGAGGAAGGCATCAAAAAGTTGACACTCCGCTTCACCACCTGCATTGAGAGGAATGGCGACTATGTCGAAAAATAGCTTACATATAGTATGTACTACGGTAACCACGTATTTTTTTTGTTTAAATAAAAAAAATTGTAACCTACAAAAATTCAGTACACTTACTTTCTGGATATGCCCCGTAGAATAAGACCAAAAAAGTAGACCTTTTTAAAAACATATTACATATTTCAAAGTAATTTATTACTTTCTTAATATATATAGTTGACTTCAATAGAACTTGACTTAATATTAAAGATTATACCATTTTAATACTTTTAATATACCCTAAGCAAAAAAGTTTTTTAAATTGAATAGTTTTTCTCATTTAAATTGAATCTTCAATGAGAATTGTAAAGGTAGGTGTCTTCCAAAAAAGACAATCCATTTTTATATACTTTCTGTACCTATTTTATTCTTGAAAATGAGATTGGTGTGGTTTAGCAGCAGTTTCTATTTATAATTTTCGGTTCAGATATTGATAAATACTGTCTTCTTGGTAAATTCATCGATGCTCGATTATTACCATAACTTGTAAATAAAGGATTTTTTTTTCAAATAAGAGTCAGAATGACTAATGCTTCCTTCTGAGTTAGAATATTTTTATTCAAATTATTATAATAATCATTAAATGATTATTTATATAGCGCCATTTAGAGAGTACACTCTCCTTAAGGGAGCTCTACTCGGGACTCGAACCCACTAATATTGACACAGTTAAAATATTACTAAATAAATAAATATGTATTCCCAAAGAAAGGCTACAAATAAATATTACTAGATCTTCCAATATACGAGTATAATAGTAACATATTTGGGTACAGTGTTTTGTATGTATAACCAAATAAAGTAATAAAACCTTCCAATAACGGTTATCACCAAGCGCTTTCTCCGCACACTACACCTATACGAGTATCTCTTAACACTTTCATAGAGTCGAACCATTTAAACGCCACAAGATCAGCAACGGCAAAAGCCCCGTCTTAATACCCCGGTCTATTCGATCGATTCTGAACAATAAATTTATTCGATGAAGACGAAAATTATTCAACGATTCCAAGTAGTTGAAAATATATTTAAAATTGAGTGACCGAAATATTTTCCGAGGCTTGGTCATACGAGTATACTCGTACATTAAGAACATAATAGAGATACATTTGTTGAAAACCATTCAAAATGGATTCTTGCAATGTGGTATTTTGGTGAATTTACATCATGGGTTGATCTAAAGCTACTTTTAACATATAAAATTCAAAATACAATTTTAAAACGTCGTTTAATAGATAAAAGTATTTAACATGAGAATTTCAGAAGTATTATATCTTTCTTCAAATACGAAACACCTCATAGTTCAAGCATTCGGCATTTCAAATGGATGTCGAGTATCATATTTTCTATTTAAAGAAATTATCAATTGCATATTTCTTATTTGTCATATTACGAGTATATCAATACCCCAGCCCCTACTATAAGAAACATCGCATTTGATATCTTTGAACTTAATTAGTAAAACCGCAAAGCTGTATTTACATTTGATGACCATTAAATAAAATCAACTATGTTAAGTACTAATTATGTTCATATGCTTAAAGCATAAATTAATAAATTTTATGACTCAATAAATTCTTGAAAACTAATTATAAGCGTCTTTACGGCAAACTCTCATTAGAAATTTAAAAACAATATGCTAATACTCGTATATAAATTAAATTGGGCTACGTAAATTATTAAATTGTATTACTCAATTTCCTTAGATATATACTTGATGATGAACTGTAAGAAATCTTCAATATAAATTGGCCAGAATCAAATCGGACATCTGCAAGTGATAGTCGTGACGCAATAAAAATCTAATACTTGCTTCTCGTAGTGCAAACGTCATATTTCGAGCAATGCGACGGATATGGCCCATTGATAAAATTCATATTTCTATTATTTTAAAGATTGTGAAATTTATTTGATTTTTGGTATGGGGTAGATGCTTTGGTATGGGGTAGATGGTTTATAAAAATAAATTGACAATATTAAAGATTTAGATTTGTTAGTATTATTTATTTATTTGATCAAGTTATGGTATACACATACAAATTATATCATATTATATAAGCTATATTATAACTTTAAACTGACTTTATTTTAATTTCCTACACATAATTTTTATTTTTGATAATCTTTATATATAATTTCTTAGAAATAATTAATACCTACCTAGTAACTTTTAACTAGATAACAATTCTTACAATATATTTTTTCAATACTAATTATTTAACACGTAAATGTCCACTCGTTCAGGCTACTTGCATTTTACCACATTTACTCAGACCTTGGCCCTCCCTACTAACATGTTACTGTAGGTGGATTAGCCCCCAGCGCACCGATAAGAGGTCCTGTTGGCTTTTAAAGAACTTCACAGTCGAAGGGAGGATGTCGTGTTGGAGGGGTTTTTCACGCTGTTCAGCGTGATGTGAAGTTGGGAGAGGTTTGTTCTGGGATGGGTGTTGAAGGAGATTTTCAATGCCTTGTTTTGCACTCGTTGAAGCTTCACGTGATTCATGTTATAACTGAGATGTGAGTTACTGAGTAGAAGTTATTTTTTTTAATTTGAGATTTGTTATTTGTCCCTACGAAATATTTCACTTTCGTAATCGGCTCAACGGAGACATTGAATTATTTAATAAACCGTGTCATAATTTAAAACGACACATGTTCATGATAGTTTTTTTATATGAAATAACTTCATTACAATAACCTGAACAAATTTTTATTTTGATAGCTTGTTTAATGTTTTTTTAACATTTTTTGTTACCTGAAAAATAGTTTAAATATATAAAAAAATATATATTTCAAGTAATGTGAGTTGTGTGCCTTGAATTTCTTAGTTTTGTGGTACTTACAAAATGAATGACTGCACGACAGACATCCATATGTCCCGGTTTTTTGCGGTCTCATTTCAGCTCATTTGCGTTAAGGGCTTATCTTTTCACATTTTCAACCCATAGCATTATGGACGACTGAGTGATGTAATACCTGTTGGAGTTTCAGCATGCACTATTTTGATTGTTTGAGAATCGTCGGAACACGTTACATGACCATCGATTATATCTTCATAGGAAAACATTTAACCAAATAAATTGTTAAAAATGTTAAATTGGTATTATTAATTCCACTTTATAAAAAAACCTGTGAATTTATTGTCACGAACGTTTAATCAACTTTTCCCCGTCAATAGTCATTAATTAGTACGTAATAAATTGATCATCGTCAACTGGCAAAAGTTTTTCAAGATTGTTTTTTAATATTATTTTTTTGTTTTTTCAATTACTAATTTCTTTTCATTTTGCTGTCAATATCCTAGGTATTTATATCCTTTTTTAATGAGTGGAATACTAATTTATTTAAAAAAATCTCTTAATAAAAAAATCTTTTTTTAATAATCCCCAATTAAGATGGTATTTATAAATATATTAAGTTTTATTTTGAGTTTTTTGGGGCATTAAAAAATATTCGCCTACGCCGTAAATAACAAACGCTAAATACCATCCATACAAACTGTGTCAATGAAAAATTATCCAAGTATTAATTTGATAGAGTTTGGCTGATCGAGATGGGTCATAAAAAATATTTGGAATTCACTGCAGGTCGAATAATTATGTTGATAAATGTATGGGTCCTTATGAACAGGTCCAGATATTAAGGGCTACAACAAAAATATTTGGAATTCACTGCAGGTCGAATAATTATGTTGATAAATGTATGGGTCCTTATGAACAGGTCCAGATATTAAGGGCTACAACAAAAACATTCGAAAGTCATTTGAGAAAAAAATGCAAATTTTTATAATTATTCGTCTATCAAAAGAATTTTACTCAAGTCCGAGGCTAGGATTTCATAATGGAATATGCTACATCTTCGATGAAGTGAAGGCTTCGTCAATATCCATAATAATGAACTTACTGAATTAATGGAATTCAACCCATTCTAATGACAGAGGAGCTGATAGTCTTGAATTCAAAAGGATTTCAAAAACTTTTGACGCCTTTTGAGGGCAGGGAAGTATCTAAATATTTTCTAGGCATTTATCTAAAATATATTTAACATATAGTAGAAAATAATCAATACTCAAATTCGATAGGTTCAGAAGCAAAGTATGACGTTTCTGTAAGATTATGACTTTTGTTTACTAATTTTAAGATCATTTATTAAATAAGGAAAAATATACACTTTTTTTTGTGGAAATATTTAAATCAATAATTTGATTTTATTATATGATATACACTTTTTTTTGTGGAAATATTTAAATCAATAATTTGATTTTATTCATGATACTCGTAATCTAACAACTCTTGCATAACTAAAGCCTTTAGAATGATACGTCTACATATGGAATGATATTGGTTCGTTTGCTCTCATCCTTCTCTCAAGAAGGTTCAAGTTGGGAAATTATAATCAAATATAAAAAATAAACGACAATTTGATTCCAGTGACTTACTTTTTAATAAATAACAGAGACCGCTAACCAGATAATCTCTAAATACTGTTTCGGGTGTTTTCTAAACCAGCACCATTGGAGTTAATATAGTATAATGATTACATCATAATAATGTAGATATGTTATCTGCGCTAACTACCATATATCAGTCAGCATTACCGGTGCCAATAAGCCGGTCAAAAGTGTATACTTGAAATTCATGAGTAACCAACGGATTTGAATACTTCTTTACTGCATTTCAATTGAATTTAATTACTAGCAACTATAAGTTATGATATATTTTATAAATCACTTGAAAAACAAAACGCTATTCCTTTAAAATATATGTATGCAATTAATGTCCAAGTAAAAATATATATGGTTATGATTGTGACTTAGTTTATTACTGGTATTGCAGCTCAATTTGAGGAATTCGAAAACAAGCTCACCGAAGGATTGTAACAGGATGCTTGAAGCCAACAACAGTGAAAAAATCTACGCACCAGATATCAGTAGCTGAGAAAAACAAAGTGATGAATATCTCGTTCGGAGTCTCGGTCCAATGGTAGGACGCCTTACTCCTTCATCGGATAAGTTTTGACTGATATGATATTTAATTGGATATTTTGGTTCCTGTTTTAGGAGACGGGGAGGGATAGTTTTTATGTAATTTTTGATGAATGATTATGAGAAATAATAAGACGTTAAATACTTGTATACATGTGATGTTATATAAATGATATTACATACGAATATACATATATTTGTGGATGTGCGATGTCACACACGCTTATATATATTAGATGGGTGGTGAGAAAGAAATGGAGGTGAGATGATGGTGAGTAAATCATAGGATGTTGTATATAAATATGGGTATTTGGGGAGACGTGTGTGACTTTTAAAAATATATTAATACATAAATATGGGAAATACGCGATTGCCTATGGTGGGAGGCTGTCGTCTGCCGCTTGAGGTGTCGGTGTCGGTGTATAAATAGGTGTAGAAAATGGTGTAGAAAATGGTGTAGAAAATGGTGTAGAAGACGGGGGGGCATTCGGAGTGACGGGGTCATTTGCAGTTGGGGGGGGCGTTTGCGGGTGGGCGGGTGCGGACAATAGATTTTGGACGTGGGTGCTTGTAATTGGTGTTCGCGTTGTAGTTTCCGAGATTTTGTATGACGGGGTTGGGATGTCTTGATATTGAACTGTAATGCGTATTTCGGAGGCAACGTGTGAGTTTCCATTTGAGTCCTTCGTTGTATTCGAGGGACTCGCCCCCCCGCCTCAGCTCTCTCCAAGGGCCAAACGGCACCGTCTTCTCTGCTCGCGACCGCGCAGAGACCTTCGCCGACTCTCTAGCGAATATCTTCTCGCCAAATACAGATCTCTCAGACCCCACTCACACAACAATGGTCGACAATGCAGTTGTCAACATACTCAACGAACAAACCCCCCCCACCTCAGACTTCTTCTCACCACGAGAAATTCAAACAATCATAAAAAATCTAATCAATAAAAAAGCCCCCGGCCCCGATAAAATCAACAATTTCACTCTCAAAAAACTCCCTAAAAAAGCCATCTGCACCATTACAGCCATCTTCAACGCCTGCCTTCGACACAAATTCTTCCCGACCCCGTTCAAAAACGCCGATGTCATTATGTTCCCCAAACCGGGCAAAAGCCACGCCATCCCCGAAAATCACAGACCGATCAGTCTGCTCTCCACCCTAGGTAAAGTGCTCGAAAGATTAATCCTCGACCGTCTCTCGACTGAAATATACGCGCGCAACGTCATTCCAGAATCGCAACACGGATTTATGCCGATGCACTCGACCAACCATCAACTTCTTCGCGTTGTAGAGCAAATTATCAAATCCTTCAGAGCCAAAGGGCTCACGACCCTCCTTTCGCTAGACGTGGCCAAAGCCTTCGACACCGTCTGGCACAACGGACTCGTATACAAGCTACACAAGACGGGTATTCCACTTAGACTAGTGCAAATCATCGCCTCCTTTCTAGAAAATCGCTCCTTCTCCGTCAAAATAGACGGAATAAACTCCTCCCCGCGCCCCATTCTGGCAGGTGTGCCCCAAGGTGCACTCCTGTCCCCCATCCTGTACAATATATATACGAGCGATATGCCCCAATTTTCTAACGCACACTGTATCACCGCGCAATACGCCGACGACACAGCATTCCTCTCATCATCCAAATACGAGTCCGACTCCCACAACCGACTGCAAGACTTCATTCCCATTCTGGAGCAATGGTGCACAGAATGGAAGATCAAAATAAATCCCTCCAAAAGCACAGCAGTCCGCTTCTCACGCAAATACATCGAACCCGTCAAAACTCTAAAACTCTTCGGCCAGAGCGTCCCATGGACCGACCACGTGAAATACCTAGGCCTCACCTTAGACAGTAGACTCACGTGGCGCAAACACGCCCTCATTGTAAAAGCAAAAGCTCTCGGAACTTTAAAATCATTATTCCCATTGGTCGGTAAATTCAGTAAATTAAGTCCGCGCACTAAACTCCATCTTTATAAAGCGATCATCAGACCGCAATTGACATACGCCCTTCCGGTATGGGGCTACGCGCCGGTAACCACGATAAATCACATTCAAATCGTTCAAAACAAAGCCCTCCGCATGATATTAAACGCGCCCTACATAGTTCGTAACTCTAGACTCCACGCGGACACCGCACTCGAAACTATCCCCGATCACATGCGAGCTCTGGCCGAAAGGTTTTACAGTTCAATATCAAGACATCCCAACCCCGTCATACAAAATCTCGGAAACTACAACGCGAACACCAACTACAAGCACCCACGTCCAAAATCTATTCTCCGCACCCGCCCACCCGCAAACGCCCCCCCAACTGCAAATGACCCCGTCACTCTGAATACCCCCCCGTCTTCTACACCATTTTCTACACCATTTTCTACACCTTTCTCTACACCATTTTCTACACCTATTTATACACCGACACCGACTCCTCAAGCGGCAGACGACAGCCTCCCACCATAGTCAATCGCGTATTTCCCATATTTATGTATTAATATATTTTTAAAAGTCACACACGTCTCCCCAAATACCCATATTTATATACAACATCCTATGATTTACTCACCATCATCTCACCTCCATTTCTTTCTCACCACCCATCTAATATATATAAGC
Source organism: Odontocerum albicorne (assembly GCA_949825065.1). Lineage (NCBI taxonomy): Eukaryota > Metazoa > Arthropoda > Insecta > Trichoptera > Odontoceridae > Odontocerum > Odontocerum albicorne. Next base: position 44,600,218 of record OX463849.1, read on the forward strand.
GTGTGTGACATCGCACATCCACAAATATATGTATATTCGTATGTAATATCATTTATATAACATCACATGTATACAAGTATTTAACGTCTTATTATTTCTCATAATCATTCATCAAACAAATTACATAAAACTATCCCTCCCCGTCTCCTAAAACAGGAACCAAAATATCCAATTAAATATCATATCAGTCAGAAATTATCCGATGAAGGAGTAAGGCGTCCTACCATTGGACCGAGACTCCGAACGAGATATTCATCACTTGGATCGAGGGACTCGACGAAGTCAGACCATTTATCATTTCGGATCTGTTGTAAGTGGAATTTTATTTTTTTTACTAATCTGTTATATTCTGCTTTATACGAGGGGACAGCTGTGCGTTGCCACAGCTTTCGGATTTTATTTTTCTCCACAATCAGCGTTTTGATGTGTGGAGGAAGGGGGAGTTCGGGTTTGTCGGCGGGTAGCTGAGATGCAACACACCTATTAAGAGTAAAATAGATGGTCCCCAGCCAGAAATATCAAGATTAAAACTAGTAATTTTTTCATGTTGGATGCAAGACAATACGAGTACTGCGAGTACTGACGATTCCTCAGGATAAAGTGCGTTATCTGATGTGACAAGAAAAATATGTGACGAATTGCAGAGTTTCCGAAAAATATAGTACAAAGAGACATAACATGCTGTGTTGGCCTTTTCGGAGAGCCATTAACGAACCCCGAGTAGGGGTGATCAAAATTAATTTGAAATTGCAGAGATGAATTCATTTGAACGAAAGCTGCATTAAATGTGATTGTAGAATTAAAAAGGACTCACAACATACTCGTATGCTTATTTGACTGAACATCGGGATTACACATTTGGGTACTTTGACCTTCTACTGGAAATAAGTGGCATAATTAATAAATAATTGATGGTCCGGACAAAGTAATCAATGTGATAAAAATAATGAATAAATTATATTTATTTATTGGATATAATATAATATATTTTTTATAATTTTTACGATCAAAAGATATTAAATATTATTTATTTATTAAGTATATTACGAAGGTTATGTTTTGTATTTAACTCATTATATTTAGAGATTAACGCTCATTAGATTATTAAAGCCATCATATTTTTTAGATTATTCAAATATTTGTAAATTAGAAGAATTTATTCTACAAAATTTAGTTTTACTTCAATCCTAATATACTATGTTTTATAAAGATAAAATTCAACGAATCATATTTCTTTCCTTGAAAATTAAATAAGGTTACTTTATTTAACTAACCGTAAAATGCGGTTGTAGTATTTCCAAATTGAACAAGGAAACATTTTGACTCAAAGAGATACGAGTATGCAAAATACAAGAAGTAGAGGGCTTAAAGATAATTCTAAGCAACTCAAGCCAGAGGAGACATTTCAGAAAATACTCGTATTACTTCATTTATATTACATTTTCAAGATTTTTTGTTAAAAAAATATTAGAAATTGATTTTTTTCTTGTTTTTAAGCCTTTCACCCATCAAGACTGTTCTTCGGCTTTATACAGCCATACATCGAATGCCCATAACCCGTGTTCCATAAAGTAAAATAGGAGGCACAGTACAAAGTGGGTGATCAGGGTTCTTGACGTTAGTGCCACCTGATATGACTATGAAAGCAAATTTGTGACAGGCATATCCTGTTGCATAAAGGACAAGGAGCTTTAGTTCTTGCTCTTTTTCTGTGTCTTCTTTCACTATTGGGTCACTGATAACTAGCAACAGTTCCACGCCATTTGGCTCTATCCGCTGTTGTTTACTCCCAGTTGCGCTGAGCATTAATGCTTTTAAGCGTCTCATGCAGTACGTCCTTATATATCTTGAGCTGATCACCGTGCCTCCTTCTGTCCTTCGTCAGGTTCCCAAAAAGGATATTTCTTAGGAGTCTGCACTCAGACATAATATACGAGCCACGTATCCAAACAAACGCAGGGGTGCACGCGACACCAGAATCTCGATGCTACAGCAGTTCTAAAACTTTATAATTTGATACTCTGTCATGTGATACCTTTGAGTCTTTATTATTTGCCTGAAGTGCTTCTGATGGTATTTTTCGAGTGCTCTAATATGTCTTCTGTTGGGAACCCATGATTCGCATCCATACATTAAAGATGGTATGATTACGGCTTTAAAGCCCAGAACGCTCGAGAAGCAACGCTCAGCTTATTCTGATTCTCACCATCATTGTTTGTTTTGTCCTTAACAATACTCTATCCAAGTAATTAAAATTCTGCACTGATTCTATGATCTGTCCATTTACATTGACGTTTAGATGGAGGTTTTTGTTGGATAGAATCTTGGTCTTAGAAAAAAAATATTTGAGACCTACTGATAATTAAAGATAATCAAAAGAACATTTGAAATTTTAACACATACAAATAATGATGTATTATTTTCCCATATTTCATGAATTATTTTCCCGTATTTATTTTTGAATTATTTTCCCGTATTTCATGAAACCGTGAAAATCAGAATGAAAAACTATGTATGTACAATTAAGCGATTAAATTAAAAGATAAGTAAAACTTAAATGAATGAAAAACGAATGCAATTGAAATATAGCACTCAAGTTTATTTTATCAGTAGAGTGTCAAACAGTTGAATATATTGTGGTTCACGTCGTCCTCCTATAGACCACTTATTTTCTGCATATTTATATTGCGTGACAGTTTATTTTCTTAAATATTATTATGTTATTGTTTGATGTACGATACAAATATTTTTTGTACTTTTTTGAATCCGATAAAATTATCTTTATTTCTCCTAACATATTTCTCCTAATATGTTGTAATCACTTGAAATGTTTCATTTAAGATGCGATAATTATTGCGTTATTTTGTTTATGTTAGCAGTGTATTAAATAAAAGTAAAAGGTATTTGTTAGTTTTGAATCATCGATACTCGATATATAACATAAAGATTCCTAAGGAAGAAAACGAAATGTAAAAGACCTGACGTTCCAGAACAAAGGCAACATATAAAAAAGGAGGTGGAAAAACTACTTACGTGAACTAATATAACATTTGTTGGAGGTGATAGAAGATACAAAGTTATGGCGAAAGGGTAGATTGAGATAGAGTGTGAGCTGAAAGCCTTATAACGTTATTGAACGATATGCAAAAACATAATTCACAGTTTTTATAGGATAATAAATGCTACATTTTCGCGAACTTGGTAAAATTACGAGAACGGAGATTAATATACGGAGATAAATCACTTAATATACTATATCTATAGCACTATAGCAAAAACGCAATATCATATAAATATTAAAAGCTAAGTATATATAATATATCCAATATCACTTACAATAATCAATATTAAAAAAATCCGTATTTTCAACAAAATTAGTTCATCTTTATTAATTTCATTATTGGTAATAACTCTTAGTTTTTAATTTAAAAGACGCTCATTAAATCATATAAATTAAAAAAAGGGATATTAAAAACAATGCTTGAAGATTCGCAATTTAACCAAAATAAGGCTCGTATCAAGGAAATAGACTTTGAAATGGTAAAAGTTAAGACAATATTGATATATTCATGAACTCAATAGCTTTGAAATCTTAAAAGGGGTTTCATGTTTGCACAGAACTTCGTTATTTTATTCATAAACTTGTTTTAATAATGAGTTTTTTTCATAGAGCATAACTTAATTCAATGTTTTTTGTTTGCCTTTTTATTGATATCGCTGGTAGTACGCAACACAAGTCTAAGATTCAGAGTATAGTACATCATAAATGATAACAATTTGATGTTTGTCATATTACAGCGACACAAAAAAATATTTACATCCTACGAATATGTGAACTTTATTACCAGTAAATATTTAGCTCACATAGAAATAGAAAATGAGAAGTTGATTTGCAGGCTATCCTCTTTGTCTAGGAAGGATTCATTTGCATATTATTTCCGTTTCTTTTAACACATTCACTGCGTCGAACACGGCTCCCGTGTCCATACAAATATTTTGTATGGACACGGGAATCCTTGAATGTTTAGTGCACTCATAAACGTCTCCCGATAAGGATTCGTCGCCGGTTGCATGTGTTTTGAAGACACAAAGGAATACACTTGTATTTGATGTTTCAATAGAAAGTAGAATTTGATTTTTTTAAAAGTTATGGGTTTTCAAAAATTCGCGAATTTTCAGCATCTCTATGACATTAAATATTTTATACGCAGTGAACGTGTTAAGATACCTGTGTTGTTCAATGTAACATAAAAAAAAAAACATAGTAGTTATTATTTAACACGTTCACTGCCAACAAGTTTTTCATAAAATATAAAAAAAAATTCTTTGTTTTTAAGTTATATTTAATAAATTATGTAGAGATATGATTATTTTATTTACTTTGATGCATTTTTGTGGGTAATTATGAGGATTTTTATGTGTCAGTCACATGTGACTGACAAAGCGCCAACGGAAAAAAATTACGCGTCGCGCGCCGTGTCAGTCATTCTGTCAGTCACGTGTCTCTCTCTCTATCTCTGCCAGAAAACCAATCAAGAAGAAACTGATGTAACTTCGAGACAGAGACGGCAGAAACATGAAATAAGGTGCAAAGAAGGTCCAGTAAAATCAACAAGAAAATATTGCAAAGAATGTTATAGTGAGAATTCAAAGAAACACGGGAGAAAATATACCAGAAGTAAAACCATTCAAGTAAATACTTATTGTCCTCTATGCCCAAATCAGCCGCATTATTGTTTGAAATGTTTCAATAAAATACATCCCTAATATTTTTTTTACAGAAATATTTTTATGATTCTTACGTAAAATTTTGATGTCTTACATATTAAAATAACACAAATTTCAATATTTTTATAATAATTATTCATATGTAGAAATTGTTGCCTTGTACATTTTTAAATATTTTGATTTCCGTTTTGATAAATTAATAAAAACTTAATATTTGTGATTTTTATTTTATTTCAATATTTTACTTCACTTTATGAGCTTGTTCCCACAATCATTTTAATGAGAATTCTGAGGCCAAGTTGCGGTAACATGCGTAAGGGCCGCGTCAAGCAATCCCAGTAACGTTTAACACAGAACTCGTGACTGACAGCACTGAATGGCAAGTTAAAGTAGGTACTCAGTGTCAGTCACTGGTGACTGACATACCCCCATTGGAGTATTCCAGTGTCAGTCACCCGTGACTGACAAGGCGGTCAATGTGTTAATGCAATCACAACAATGTGTCGAGAGCACGATGCAATAACCAACTTGAAGCTAGATATATACTCGTATTTGGTAGACCGTCGCTATTTTTGAAGTTGTCGTGTATAAGAGTCGATGTAACTAACATATGAGATTTAAATGGCATATTTTGATCATTATACTAGTATGATGTATACTCGTATGTCTTTTTAACTGTTCTAATTGTATGATATGTTTATACGACGTCTGAGATGAACACTTGTTATTGGGACATTTATTGTTTGCGTACTTAGCGCATTGGAACGGATCTACAACTATTACCAATGAAAGATTTACTGTACGAGTATGTTACAATTTGATCATTTCTTCTCCCTATATGATATTCCTTTTTATTCTTCTCAAGTTGGACACTTACAATACGCGTATTTTTTTAATATCACTGCTAGTTTTTTAAAGATACTTTTTTTAACTATTGATTATAATAAAAATATTTCATTGCAAATTACTTATAACAAACAAGTCCTAAATTTAAAAAGAAAAATGACATAATATCGTTCTTCAATATCTAAAAATAATTGCGTTCTCCCATATAATCCCCTTTACTTTTATAATGATAGACATTTGAAATACACGTATTTTCTTTATTGTATCAGTTTTTTTAAAACTACATTTTTTTACTACTGACGTATTAAAATATCTTCAATTTAGAAATAACTTAATAACAAACACGCCCTAAAGATTAAAAAAACGATACTTAAAGCTATGCCATATCTGTTTTACTCTCTTCATAAAACAAATCTAGATTCCAGTCAAGTAAATGTATTTTTTTGTGATGAATAATATTTTGAAAACCTCAACAATATTAAAATCTAAAAATAAACGTTAGGGTATGGTAGAAATGGAATTACATTTAAAGATAATCGACCTATTCCCTTGTATTTCGCAAAGTTTTGCAGAAGATATGCTGAATATTTTATATTTAATAATCTGTTTTTCGCTTAAAATATGACATTCTTTAATTCTTATTCTGATGTCTAGAAATGGAAATATACGGTCTCAACATTAACATATATTTAACTATTACACGTTTATTTTTATCGTTTTGTGATGTGTATTTTAATTTAGTATGAAATTCTTGTTTTTTTATTATACTTGGTGACTGGCGTTAATGGCATCATCTTAATTTGATATGTCTCTAATTTTAAAAATAGTAAAATAACGAATTTATTTTCAATGTACGAGTATTATTTGACTTGTTATATTCTTTTATTGTGGATTAAACCAATATATTTTATTGGACACTCGGGTGCTTCTGACTTATGTGCAAAGTTGGACCCTTGTGATATCATTATCAATATGTCGAAGCAAAAGCAAAATTGCACCAAATGCTAGTAGAAGAAGTTTTTCTATATTTTCAGTACCTTAGCAATTTCTCGTGTCGTACAACGCTGATTATTCTCTATATGATATAATATATCGTGGTTTGGTATCGGCCTTCTAGGGCGAATACCATTTTCGAGTGTCGTATCACCATTACGGAATTTTTAAGCCACATGCGAAACACATAATAGCTTACTGCATCATCGCTATACCATTGAAAACATAGTTTTTTAGTTTATGTCGCATTTCTCCCGTTGCAGTAAAAATGCACCATCCCCAAAATCGAACTTATATTGTTCCATCTTTAAAATGACACAAAAAAACAACTCACGCAATTTGGGTAAACAGTGGCCGAAAAATTAGATAAACTATTAGCTTTCATAATAATATACATTCAGCACGATTGGAACGAAGTTTGCAACGAAAATTTTGTCCTTGCGTCATCTATCCGAGAAATACGAAACTACTTTTCTGACAAACCAGTACTGTATGATTTGGATAAAAATCTGTGGTTATTTAATAACTCGACAGAAAGAAATCAGTCTGTTGAACCAATAGATCTTGTTAGCAAGTGATTTATTATATTGACACCTTAACGTGAAATAACTCGACAGAAAGAAATCAGTCTGTTGAACCAATAGATCTTGTTAGCAAGTGATTTATTATATTGACACCTTAACGTGAAATTAAACTATTTGGATATAATATAGTCATAATGTTCACGTATTGTTGTTTATAACACATATTTTTTTATTAATTCAATTATTCCATGGTTAATGACGCAACAGTACGAATTTTCTATTTTCTCAAATTTAAATTAGAAATATGTTCTTGATTAAATCAGAAGCATGTACAAATAACTTTTTTGAATTATCTTAATAGACTGTCGACAGTTTCTATAAAGTTCAATAATACAGTTGTAGCATTGTAAGCAATAGAAAAACATAAAGTCAGATGTGAAACGGTCTAAGAGTAAAACCAGTCCGGAAGTGATCCGCCAGAAATCGAACCTGGAGAGCCCGTTTGCTAAGCTGGCACGGTGAACGTTAGACCACGACCGTCGACTATCTATACCAACATCACCGAGACCTACCATCATATCTTCTAATTTGAGAAAAAAAGAATAGAAATTTCAGAATAAATTCTTAGTTTTAATTGTCTGGTAGACTATGAACATTAAGCCTGTTATCGATGGTTCAAATTAGTATCACTGTCAAACTTTATTTTCGATGTATTTATCACATATTGAGAAACGACATTCTTCAATATTTAGATACAGCTTTAAGCTGCCATTTATAAATTCAAACATAAATCGCTTTGTTTGTAATATTACCGGTGCAACTGACTTCGCGTGCCCTGTGCAAAGATTTATTTTTGGGCCCCTTAAGTTTGGGCCCCTTAAGGTAATAAAACATGAAAGATTATCATTCTTATTTAATAGATGATCTTATTTTTTTGATTAACTTCCTAAAACTCCTAGCAGGCATTAGAAACGAAAAGAATGAAAATGATTTGGAGGGCAACATAAATAATCGGATATGACTCAATCTTAACTCATGAAAATCCAGTAGTCTATCAAGCGGAGTACCAGCTTTAATGTTTTATATTTAGTGCAAGGCTTCTTACTTAAAGTATTGAAAATACTATTATTATATATGACTTTTTTTGTCAATGTCATTTCAGGGCTCCCTTCGCCCTGGCCCCTGTGCCTATGAACCTGTTGCACCTGCCTAGTTACGGCACTGAAGTGTTGTTCGTTATGTATGACATAAAACTCTACAATTGATTGATGCGTGAATTGATGATACTTAATGAAAAATCGTCCTTTGAATTACTATTTGTAGGTATCTAACTGCCTACACACGTCAAATAAATTAATTCTGGGATATTTTTACTTAGCGAAAACACTCGTACATGTTAAGTAAAACTGTTTATTTTTGTAAAAGTGCTGAGATAATTATTTTTCGGCTGACAGATTAATCATTGAAATGTTATTACTCAAACGAGATGTAGATAATAGGAAATGTAAAAATAGGAAATAAAGGTTTTTGTACTAAGTTTTGTATGCGCTTCTGTTAGTCATTTTTTTTCTACTTCCAAAAAAATAAAGCAGGTGTATACAAATTTATTTAGCCTTTAAAGATATTAAGGGTGTAAAACTTGCGTATCTTGTGATTAGTTAATTTAAAAATTTACATTTCACGATGCTAAATGATAAATATTTGTTCAAGACTAGTGTTATACGAGTACATAGCATTAAGAAAGGAATGAGAGAGTGTTAAATGATAAACAGAAGATCATGTATGGATGTGGGCGAGGCGAAAACTATGTGAATGATGGAAAAGCGTGGAGATCTATTCAATCTGCCTATCTCGAAAGACGATGTTTTATATTTATGTATTCTTCACGCAATATGGAGAAGTTTTAGTTTATAAACCTATTAGTTGTAAGTGAGGCTTCGTATTATTTAAGCATAAGCTGTGAGTGAGAGTGTTTTGTAAGTGACATACTCTCACCACGGTGAATTACTTTAATAAAGAAAAAAATATGGACTTGTTCAGTTTACGAGCGAGACTATATTATATACATACTCGTAGACAGGATTTTGCGAAAAAAGGTAAATATGCTGTAATAAACTAAAGCATATTTTACTCTTTTCTATGTACACAATTGTTTCAAAATGAAACTTACTAATATTTTATATTTATTCCAAACAATATCATATTGTAAAATTATACACATAAAATTAATTATGGTTATTCAATATCAATATTGGCCAACTCGGATCTAGTTGGTAAGACGCTGGTCTTCTTCCCGGAGATTTCAGGTTTGATTCCCAAGGGTGTTGTATTGCATTGTTTTATAGTTTCGCTGTATCTATTACAGCCTAGCGGGTTAAATGCCATATGCCAATCTCTTACAACCAACCACAAACATGTTCAAGAGGTCTGAAGTGAAAACCAGAATGTACCCTTTTTTTAAATAGGTACCGACGGGGATCGAACCCACAAACTCCGAGTCAGAAGACAGGTGTCATACCAACTAGTTCATAAAGTCAATCGATATGGTACTCATAAATTAAATAAAAAACTTATAAAAAAAGGTCTCAGTCTGATGAACTAGTTGACCTGGTTATAATACTCGTGAGCGCTATAAGTGTGCGGTAATATTGCAAATATGTACGGTGACAACTGGCGATAGTTGTGACTACACCAGTGATTCGAAAGCCCAAAGGCCCGATTAATGAGGCTGATGTTGTCTCCCGGATACGCTTTTCAACATGTATACACCACCAATGCGGATATATGTTGGAATAACACGAATTAATAAAATTAATACAGAGTGTGACAAAAAATGTATTCACGCTTTGAATAATTATAAATGCAGTATTTATGTATTTATAAGGGTATACCATAGATTGAAATTTATAATTAAAGAAGACAGACGTTAATTTACGAGTATTTACGTTATTACAAGTGCTCTAATTGTGACCATTCTGGTCCATGCACTGCTGGTAACGTGGAATCACAAAGCATTTGATTTCGGTATTTCGACGCACTCTCTTTCAATGGCTGCTCTCAAATAATTAACGGTTGTCGGTTTTGTGCCATAAGCTTTATATTTGACGAGTCTCCATAAAAAAAGTTCATTGAAATTGTATTGTATCAATCACACTTTCATTGCGTGAAGTACAACCTGGCAGGCTTAATGCCATATGGCAGCCCCTTTCAACCAACCAGAAAGATATTAAAGTAGCCTTAAGTGAAAACCAGAATGGAATCCTTTTTAAAAAACGCCCAGGTTCTTGCGGGATTTGAACCCGCAACCTCCGGGTTGAGAGACAGGCGTCTTACCGACTGGGTCACAGAGCTCATCATGAAATCTGGGGAACGCGTGGGATATTCATTTCTACCTCTACGCACAATCCACCTGTCCGACAAATTTTCAACAAGATAGCCAGACTCTCAATCACGATGGTAGTGTAGAGATGCACCATCTTGCTGGAAATAAAAGTCCTCTTTATCCATAAACTCCTCACGAATGCGTGGTATGACAAATTACTGCAGCAAAATCAAGTGAAAGGTACGGCGTAAAGGTGTGAATACATTTTTTGGGACATCCTATATTTAAAATTATGTTTACTAGAGACGATTCGAAGATGGCGTGCAATTTTCCAAATAATGTGTTCACATCGTTTTACCAACTAGGTCACGACCTCCGTGGAATTTAAAAAAATGTCATTTTTTTAATTTAGAAAAAAAATCTATTCTGACCAAGCTAGAGGTCGTCCGTAAAACTGTAAACGATATTTTAAGTACGATGAAGAAGAGTATTCCAAAACGGTTTGGATAGTATAACGAAATAATGAAGAGAGACTGACAAAACGGTTTGGATAGTATAACGAAATAATGAAGAGAGACTGACAAAACGGTTTGGATAGTATAACGAAATAATGAAGAGAGACTGACAAAACGGTTTGGATAGTATAACGAAATAATGAAGAGAGACTGACAAAACGGTTTGGATAGTATAACGAAATAATGAAGAGAGACTGACAAAACGGTTTGGATAGTATAACGAAATAATGAAGAGATTGACAAAAATATCGTATATACAAAGCAAATGTGAATAAAAAGAAGTCCAAGGAGAGAATGGTTGGTCCAAGGGAATGATACTTTGAAAGCGGGACATTTTTAAATTCAGAGAAATCGAAGGAGCGTTGTGAGAAGGTGTTGGAATCGCAGAATGTGTACCGTAATAGAAAATTAGAGCCCTCCCTTTTCTACCGACCCCACTATGGAAATATCGTGATGGTATATATGTGCTTAAATACAAATAAGAAAACAAGTGGCTTTTAGCTATGAAGAATGGACTATGTATAGTAATTAGCTTCAACGAAAATAATTTCAAATTGTGTTGGAGGTGCCAGACACTTCCGCATATTTTTAACTTTATATTCGTAGCAATCCTTGAAAATATTTACAAAATACTTTTGTTAAGTGATATGCACAAAGGGAAAAGGTAAAAAGGTAAAAAGGTTTGTTTTATGTTTTCTTCTTTTTTATGCTGCTCTATCAAGATAGATCCACCAACAAAGGATGTTTTGTTGCATTGCTTTTTTGTGTTATTCTTGCGAGTAAAAAGCTTTGTAGTCAAATAACTCGAGTAACATTTTTCCTCATGAAAATTCATATTTCCAGATGAAAAAATAAGATTTTAAAATAAAGATGTCGTATTTTTATTTTAAATATTTAAAGCCTTATTAATTTTTATCAAGATATACTTCAACACACTTTGTTGATAAAGAGGATTCAAAGTCAGTAAACATATTAAATAAAAACAGAGGAAAAACGTTAAATTGGCCAAACAAATTTGATAATGACTCATGTACATGGATTTTTTATATAATCTTGACAACCGTTGCCTATTTGGTAAGATGTCTGTGTTCCGAACCGGGGGCCGCAGGTTTGATTCCCGTTGAAATCCAAATTTATTTAAAAGGTTTTCACTCAATATGTCTTTAACAACGTTCTGTTTGGTTAAAAGAGATTGCCACATGCTCACTAAGTTGTACTGTATACAACGAAAGTGTAATGCAATATTATAATAAATTCGATGAATTTAAAATACATGAAAAGCTAACATATTCAAAACATCTAAAACCAGAAGCATATTTGCGCGTTATCAATGGTGTGGTGGTTAGTAGATTTGTTATTCGTTATGCTCATTTCACTTGAATTTATTTAGTTTCATATTAAATTCATATGATACCACTTAACATATCCGGTTGCTTTGAAAAGTGTGGCCGGGAGACAGTATTTTCTTCCTTCCAAATAATCCAGCTTCCGGGGTTAGAATCATTGAAGTAGGCACGTTACTCACAGTTCGTCATCGTACGTATTATAAACACTAACTCCATCGTACATGTTATAAACTGGAATGGGACTGTTTATTTTGGGTACCATTGGTGATCGAACTAAAAATCATGGGTAGAAAGCAAGCACTTCAGCACGAAGGTTACTTCATTTAGTGGCGCTTGTATTATAAATAGCCTTCTAAATAAATAAATAACTATAATACTTTGTTTAGAAACTGTGCGATACAATCAAAGAAAAACCTGTTCTAAAAAAAACGACTTGTTTGGTCGATTTTTTCGTAAATTAAGATGCCTTTGTAATTATGTCAAAAGGCAATGTATGGTTTTTTTATACACAAAAATATATGAACTTAATTAAGATCTAAAACAAGACAAATGCAAAAAATAATTGTACTCGAAGGAATGTACTCAAGAATTTCTCACCTAGAATGAACCTTGACCCGAGATTAGGTAAACCTTTCTTGTATGCGGGTTCTGTTAGATTTATGGAAGGGTGGCAAGCCTCAAAATATTACGGAATATTCGGTATTGTTTATCTTTTTAATCAAAATAAATTACGGAAAACGTGGAATGATAGAATCTTCATCATTTTATGTTATTGAGAACAGTTTCTTTCTACGGATACTAAAAACAGTGATGGCAAATAAATAGAATATTCACGAATTTCGACTTCGAATGACCAAGCAGTTAACTAGTCAAAAGTGCAAAGTGTGCATGGAAGAAATCGACCGAGGTAAACATGACTGGATAAAGAGAACCAGTTTACGAAAGAAGATCAAGTGAGAAGTATGAATTTTAGATAATTGTGCTTGATGAGATGTGTAAATGTGAAGGAGATCAAAGAGTTTTTTTTTTCATTTTAAAGTTATAATTTTTTTCATCCCTTACTGCTGGCTATTTTCTTAAATCTGAGTTTCCTCAACTACCGTATCAGATTTTTCTATTTTTTATTATATTAGGTTATAATAATCTATTGTAGATACCTGTCCAAATATCATTCAGATAGGTGTTGAACTAAACATTCCTGCACTCGCACCACACCCCTTGGCTATTTCTCTCCGGTCATAGAAGTTTTAATGACAATTTTTTTGCTTCAATCTTGTCCCTTCACACTGTCGTATTTTTTGCTACCATCTGCACTTTTGTGGTAATGCGATGGTAATCGGTACAAAATTTTCTGGAAAAATCTCCAATCAGCCTTACACCGATTCATCTTCAGGCAAATCGGCTACTCCGGTCTAGTGGCGTCAAAGGATAGCTTTGTCGCATTCGAAATTATCTGTGAAAGTACTGACAACTTGCTAGGCTGTTTGAACTTAAGGTCTTAAGCCGCTTTATAAGTATATTAACTGCGCTGCCGATCAATTTAATTCTCCCGGACCTCAAGTCCGTCGTCGCTACTATTCTTTTCACAATCAGATGTGTCGCCACCGGAGGATTAGTCCTTTTGGACAGTTACTTCTTCATTACTATGTGACATCACACTCAGAAAAAAAATATATATATTTCGATTTTTTAGTATAGGTCGCGCTGGATGGGGACTTATTTTGTCCTCCATAACAGCGAGGGCGGGGGTGGGATTGAACTGAAGTCGCAGACCTTATTTTGTCTCAATTTATTCAAGCGCTCCTTCGATTAATCTTCAGTACGAAAGAGCGCTTTGAAGGTTTTCTATTTATAATGTAATTTGTTAATATGATTATTTTATCTTCTGTAAAAATATTCTTGAAAACATGTGTATAAGAAAAGTTAAATAAAATTCAGAGCATTTCCCGAAATCTGATTAGCAAGTTTCGTATAGGATCAAAACCCATCATGTTTCGTATAAAATTATAGATAAAAAATCATACTTGATATAAATACTCGTGAAACATAGAAACGCTCTCCATGACCTAGTTAGCAAAACGCCTTTTTTTATCCGGAGGTTGCGTGTTTGATTTCAGTTTAGGGCCCGTTATTGAAATGGTTCTTGTCAGGTTTTTACTTTACACTTCTGAAACATCTTTTTGACTGGTTCTAGGACATTACCACAAGCCAATACATCCTCTAGGTTGTACAGTGTACAACGAAAGTTGAATGCAATTATTATGTTTTCTTTATACCTAAAGTAGAAAAGCTGCCAATCTTTCTTAAAATTATAAACATATGAATATTTTAACGTAGAGGGAAGGTGAATGGAGAATAACATTATTTCGATTTCAATCAATTGAAAATCCTTATCGAAGAGTATTTACGTGTTCAGAAATTTCAGACGAAACTTCAAGAGTCAAGTTAAAAAGTTATTCTTGCCGCGATGAATTGAATATATTTTATAGATTTGCTTTGTTATTGTTCTTATTGTGTTTATTCTTCGACTGTTTTTTTATTATTGTATAAGACTGTTTACATGGCATTGTTGAATTTTAGTTCCTTTTTGTAATCTTTGACAGTTGAATTAAATTTAAAAAAAAATGAAACAAAAACAGGTTTACTATCACTGTCTAACATAAAATGAAGTGTATTTGCAAAAGATTATCTGAAAGGAAATGTGAAGTTATCTAACATAAGAAGTATTTTTTTTGTGTTAGAGGCTATTTTTGTTAGTTGGAAAATCACGTATTCATACACGGGTATAATATTTGAGCACCTTTTATAAATATTTATGATGTTTTGATTTTGTGAAAATATTTATGTTTAAGTGGTAAGCTAAATTATTTATTAAATTGTTAAATGTTTAATGTTAGATTTGCTTTAAAATCTTTGACCAATAATCTTTTAAACAAAATTGTATCTTCGAACAGAAATTTATAAAGAAGAGATTTGAAGAAACCATGGTAACAAATTAATGAACAATAATATATATTTTTTTGTATTCCTATTTTTGTATTTATAAAATAGGTAACATTATAATAATTGTAATTCTTTCATTACATATAATTCGACTTGATTTATTCCCATATGAAAATCTCTTCCAATCAACCAGAAACCTCCGTGACCTAGTTGGTAAGACGCCTGTCTTCCAACCCGGAGGTTGCGGGTTCAAATCCCGCTGGATCCTAGATTTGTAAAAAGGATTTCAGTTGTCGTAAAAAGGAGTTCAGTCTGGTTTTCACTTAAGGCTACTTTGACAACTTTTTGGTTTATTGGAAGAGATTGCCACATGGCAATAATCCCGTCAGGTTGAACTTTATACAACGAAAGTGTAATACAATACAAATATGTTACAATACCGTAAATGGAAACCTAATTTAAATACTTTTTTTTTTTAAGAAAACGGATTACAACATGAAAAATGAATACTAAAACAAATTAGTACTACCTATATACATAGCTATGCATTGATATGTTTTCCTCGTAATGAGTCTTCAAGATGCAAATATCCCTAAAATTATGTCATGTTATATTGAGATGGATGCAAAGCAGTTTTAGATTCGTTGAAGTTTTATTGGTAACAACTGCAGACGGATAAATGTTTTTAAGGAGCGTTTTTCGCGGTTTTGGGTTAAAACAAAGTGATTAGAGCATTTTCGAAGCCATGACCTGGCGTTGCAGAAGAAGCCTGGAGACACAGCAACGAAGTGAAGATTTGAGCCTTGTCCCATCAACTCCACTTTTCAACCATCATCAAATCCAGTCGACATGCATGCTTTATTCATGTACTATATATAGACAGTAAGCGAGCGATCAGAATTGTACGTGAGGAAAAAGTAAAACTCAACCAATGGTTAGACATAGATAACGCTACGTGGTAATGTCTCGGATGATACAGAGAAACAGTATAAAGGTGGGTCAAAAGATCCAAGACTATCCGAGACGGTATCGTTCTGGAGGTAATTGAGAAAATGTTGATTATACTTGTAAAATGAAAAGCTATTTTAGACATTAAAAAAAAAACGATATTGTTTGCTTTTGGATTTTTTTAAACTTGTTAGTGAACATGTTAAAATTATTCCGATCAACCAACTTATCTTCTTAATATCCATAACATATTTTACAAAAATAGAAAATATTTATTGAAATTCAATTTAAAAAGTTACAATCTCTGAACAAGGAGCACTAGAGGTAATGTATTATTAGTTTAAAGATAAATAAGGCAGCCATATGAAAATCAGGATAAAAGAGTAATCTGAGTAATACAATATTTTTGAAATTCTCTTTGAATGTGATTAAGGATGGAACATATCTGTTAACTGGTGGAAGTTCGTTCCACAGTCGCGCCGAGTAGACCGTAAATGACGATGGGTAAAATGATAAATAAATATAATGTTTATTTTCTAACTATAACTTCTAAATATTCCAAGTATTAAATGCTATTGACTATTGAATTCCAAACGTTAATGATACATAAGTGCTTTTATCATTGTCAATTAAAGGCGAAAGGATCCAAGTTAACTAAGCTTGCGTCCCAAAGGAAATGTTGGGATCTGAAATAACTGATGGTTTCGTCGCTAATTGAAGCAACCTCGTAGAGAAAATTATGATTAATATCTTACACGTGTAATAACTTCCATTAAAAATATAACTTATCCAACTTAAATAAGAGATTACGCCGATAACATTATCTCAGTAGCGGAATAATAAAATAGTTAAGTTAAAGATTTGCAATTAATGAACATTTTTTTATCGTTTCAAATATTATCAAGCAATGAAACTTATTCATATTAATAAGAAACAAAAATCCCCAATGTAACCAATTTCCTAACACTTTTTTCCTTAAAAAGTATTTTCTTAACATTTTTTAAAACCCCTGTACCAGTTAAATTTGCAAAATTAAATTGACTATTGATTAATCGATATATTGTATAGAGGCTACCATTCTGGAATGTAATGTATAAAAAATGGAAATTCAACAATACTCGTAAATGAAAAATTTGTATAAATTAAATTTTCGATCGTTTTACATTTGTCGAAATTAGACTTTAAGTATCCCTTTAATGATGAATTATTTTTTCTTGTATGAACAATAAAAGACAAATTTATTAAAACTTCTTGAAAAGTCATCCAAAGATTCAGATGGCTCTAAAAAAAATAATAACATTCGTATTTTTAACGTACACACACGTACCTTTTACAGAATAGATCACTCACTGAAAGTTTAAAAGACCATACAGTCTATATGCTTTACCCTCATTTTATAAAGATATTTTTCACAAAAAATTTGTTGTGAATAAAAAAATATTTAAATGATAAGCACAAAGGAACATACTCGTATTCACTTAGTCTTGATAAAACACAGATATTCCTTCACTTTTTAATGTATGAAACATTAAATAAAATGTTGAACGAAAATAGCTATTAATGCATTTGTGGACCTTCGACTACACATCCAAATATCTTATTTGAATATTGTAAACACATACTCGGGTCGGGTATAATTGATGTAGAAGAAGAATAAATCTTCTTCAATTTAAGACATTCGGCGCAACCAAGTTATCATGAAATGGTGATCATCAGAAACGAATAAACGAAGTTGACAGAAGAAAAAGATTTTTACAATTTTAAATTTTTTTTATTTGGCCCTTAACTATATTTTTTTTAATGTTTTATGGAACAAAAATGCAGTAAATTTTGTGCAGAAAACTAATGGTGAGTTAAAAATAGTTCAGTAACTTTAAATTGAAACCGTACATGGCTGAAATTGGTTTCTTCGCCACCCTTACTTTAGATTATGTTGATGTTTCAACGAACGCTTTCGTAAGTCAAACCACATGCTCAATCGACATTACACTTTTAATGCGCCTTTTATAATATTATACAATATTATTTGTAACAGACGACTTCTTGCAAATCGATTTATACGTTAGCATCTCTAGTTTACGTAATATTTTCAGTGTTTGAAAAGCTGGGATATATCTACTCGTATAGTTATATGTGTAGTTATTTTTTGCGAGAGTTAGATTTATGTTTTATAATACAATTCCCGTGATCTTTGACTTCCGTGGTCTATTCGATGAACTTGGCTACCTGTCATCCAACGCAGGGATTGCAGGTTCGATTCCCATTGGTATTAAATTGTTTATCAAGAGTTCCAGTATGATTTCACTTGAGACATCTTATATATATTTAGAGTCGGTTGGAAGAAATTGATATAAGTTCATGAGGTTGTATTTTACATAGCGAAAGGGTAATACAATACGAGTACCATATGGCTATAATAATTCAAGCCACGTTTTGTTTATCGAGAAATATAAGAAAAATAACCCAT
Organism: Odontocerum albicorne; assembly: GCA_949825065.1. Lineage (NCBI taxonomy): Eukaryota > Metazoa > Arthropoda > Insecta > Trichoptera > Odontoceridae > Odontocerum > Odontocerum albicorne. The sequence goes on from OX463849.1 coordinate 44,618,850, forward strand.
CTTTGCTAAAACGTTTTAGAATAAAAACATATTATTTGTAAATAAATATTGAAAGTATACGATGAATGAAAGACAAATTTATAATACGAGTACATCAAATCAGGTCAGGGTGTTATTTTTTACGATAATCTTGGGCCAATATCACGACCCGCAGATTCCCAAGAATCTCGGGTTAAATATCTGCATTGCATATAAATTTCTCGAAATGTGATACTTGCAAACGAAGTTACTCGTCGAGGAAAAACATGTTCCCCGCTATTTCGCTGCTTTAAGGATAGTTTGAAAATGAAAAAAAATATGGACCGAGGCCGCAACAGTCTAGACAAGTTAAATTGGTTCTAGAAAACATGAGTCTTGATGACGTGCAAGGAAAAATATATTATCTTCCCACTCTCCCGTGGCTTGTACGAGTATATATCCAAGGGTGCATTTTAGCAAATATACCGATTTAATGAAAGAAATTATACATATTTATTATAAAGAATGTCTGGAGAGCACAAACTCTTTTTGCTATTTTATTAGTATTTATAATGTTTATTTGATACGTGAGATCAATGCGAGTATGCCAACACTTTTAACTGTATAAAAATGGTGTAAGGAAACGATCCATAATATTGTAACTAAGAACGAAAAATAATACGCAACAGGACATATAATAATCATAAATACTTCTAATCTTTTACAGATACAGGAAAACGTATATAGTAGAGTAATTTTTTATAGTTTTTATGCAACGAGAAAAACACCAAATACAAATTCTGCTGAGGTGTTACATAAAACAAAATTGTTTACTGAAAACCGTATCACAGATAAAGTGAAAAAAAATATTTACTTAAATGACGGTAATAATGTTTATGTGACCTAGTCGGTAAGACGCCTGTCATCCAGCCCGGAGTTTGCGGGTTTGATTCCCGTTGACACCCGTTTATTTTAAAAAGGGTTCTAATCTGGGTTCCTATAATATCTTATCTATCTTATCTATGGTTAGCTGAAGAAATTGCCACATGGCAATAGACCCGCCTAATTGTGTTGTATACAACGAAAGTGTAATACAATAAATACATTGCAACGTTTGATGTTTGCCAAAAATAAATACTCGTATGTTGAGAGAAATTGGCGATATGTTTAAGTCTTGTAATGGAGCCTTTCTCAATGATTCTGTCAAAAAGTACTTAAACTCTCGATTCCTATTATCCTTACTCTAAATAGTTGGATACGTCTAAAATAATATAAAAACTGGAAATATTTAAAACAAATATCTTTTGATTTTAAGGATGTATTTTTTTAAACAATGCACCCCTATTGATTAAGATTGATATCTCATATTTAATTTGAGTCAATACGTAATCTGATTCCCAAGATAAACAAATCTCCAGAATAATCATGATAATCTGTTTAAGGGGCGGGGCGGAGCGTTCTTCATATGAAAACAAATGATTTGTTACGGAATGACTCGAAAAGAGAAATAAGAGTTGAACACCGGAAAAACCAGATAATTGGTTTCGTCTTATTTAATATTTAATTAGTTTTGTCAAATAAAGAATGTTATCGATAATATGAATTAAAAAATATTCAAGAGTTAACATTTTTTATTTTAAATAAAAAATATCGTTTGATTTTTTGTTCCACGATTTAGAGATTCGTAATCTCATCATTTTGCAGCCCGCGGGAAGAGTGAATTGTAGTGAATAATTAGTGTAAACCCTTTAATTACTGATACGGCAGGGACTATCTAGACAGGGAACTAATTGAATAAGATAGTTTCAATCGAATAATACTCGCGAATTGATCAAGGGTGCGGTGTTGTGATTAATCTTCAACAGAGACATCTATTCCGGCATTTTGTCGGCGAATGTCGAAAAGTCTACGGAGGAGATTGTGGAACGGGTTGTTAATTTCCGTGAATTAATACAGTGCACCTTCACGCGGTACATACTGGTAATTTGATTTCAAAACTTATCAGGTTAATGATAATTTTCGCCAAAAGAATTAAATAATAATTAATAATCGGTAAAAGTATCGAACAATATATTCATGTTCTCGATAATATGCCGGCAAAAATCTAGTTTGCTAGGGTCACGACAAATGACAGGCCAACAAACCTATGTTAGATCCATATACATAATTTGGGAGTGTCCACTTGAAATGGCTTTTCATTTGTATGTCTTATTTTTTCATGTGTTATGTTTACACATTCTATATACTTGTCATGTAAAAATAATAATACTAATCTCGAGCCAATGCGAATCACCCCACTGAGGAATAAAAAATAGAGATGCTCAGAATGGTTAATAAACTCGCAAGTATCACTATTCTGACAGTAATGCTATAGAAGGTCTGTAATTTGAAGTTGTATTGTAACACTTTCATTGTGCATATAAAAGAGAAAATGTTGAAAGGCCAGAATTTGAAAAAAAACACCAATTTTTTATCACTATTGAGAATTGAAGCCAAACTCTTCGGGTGGAAGTCAAACTTTCTAATATACTATTGTGTAATTAAGACTGTTTGAGATTATTGTTTTAGAAAAATGTTAAAATCAATATATTAATTAAAATATTAAATGCGAGGATCCAGTGATCACTTTTAGGGAACAATTAAAAAAACTTATAGAAAAAATTAATCAAGTTCTTAGTTTTCTGCTTATACTTGAAATTTGTATTTTTGCTAACCTTCATGAGAAAAAAGCTTTTATGCAGAATGAGAAAACAACTTTGAAGAAAACAAACCATTTATCAAGTAGTAAATATATTTGTATGCGTACGTATATTATTTTTCAACTGTCATGTTATTTAATGAGAAAATATATTATTTTCATTTGCTATCTAAATAAAATCTTTTGATTCTCTCGCAATGCATCTTATAAAAAATTTATACATTTATTTTATAACCATTTCAAAAGTATTTGTCCAAACATCGCAAAATAAATTAGACGTTGATCATGAGAATTATTAGATTATTTTTTTTGTTTCTCAAAATTTAAAATGCAGCTTCCCAACCAAAAAATAAAGCTTTAAATTATTATGGAAATATTTTTTTCAAAAATTGATTATCAAGTTTTATTCTCTTGACCCTTCCCCTAATTTAATAATGATACAGACCATACCAAATTTTATTCTTTTTGCTATTTCTTCGAAGTCGCAGTCTTTCAACTCTTCTCTTTCCTTCCGTGTGTCTACCCAGGATCTTTTTTCTCATAGTAGTTCATACCTCGAATTATTTCAATGTAAACCTTTTCGTTTTATTATTCAACTTTTGTAAATCTTGAAACTGATCAAGGCAACAAGAAAGTGTTTTGAAACTTTTACACCTCTGGTTCGATTAAGGTGTAATTTCTAATCTCAAAATTATAAGTGTTATATAAGATATTATAAATGTTAAATTAAAAGAATCGATGTTTCGTTAACTGGTTGCATTATTTACTTCAAATAATTAACTTAATTTATAACTCGGGCGTTCTATACAATAAGACGATGAGAGACTCATTTGCATACCAAGACTGTACATATCATTTTACACATCAGCTTAACTGTGGAAATAAACTTCTAACAGTTATAATAGTTGCATAATCCTCAATCACGTTCGAGAGAGAATCGAAAAAATATTACGTTATTAAGAATACCCTTACATACATATTTCCCTTTGCTTCCTTTGCTTGTTCTAGAACGAATTCCTTTACTTTCTTTTACCATTATTCTTTAGAAATAATCTATTTTTTAGAAAATTCTGTCACGGATTAAAACTAATTTATTTATCCAAGATAATCCTGGTGGGTTGGAAAAATAGCTATATAGGAATAAGCTCACCAGATTAACGAACATATAATATAGCGATGGACGCAAAAAAATAAAGAAATAGTAAATCTTATCAATAATTTTGGCATTTGGATATTTTACAGATTCCAATTATTAGCATTTCAGACTACTCGTATTAATACGCAGCTTTTTAAGTGACATGAGTTAAATATTGTACTTAAGGACGTCCTGAATAAAAAAATTGCACACTGCATTCCAAATTAATTTTAAACATACAAAAAATGTTTTTTTTACCTTTAACCCAACACTCGTAAATACTATAAAGCGAAACTCTGCACAATTGCTGAAATTTTTACTGAAAACATTATGAAAATTGTGTTTATACTGTATTTGATGAAAAAATCCTTTGTTATTTAATATTTTCATTATCCATTCATTAAGAGACTTCACCCAACCTCGTCCTTGTAAGAAGGGGATTATTTTATTTCTTCGCGTTTTTTGTTCCATCCCTGTTGTTTCTTTCATGGAAATAAATCAAACGAAGGCCAAAGAATGTACACAGGCAGCAGCATACCAACATTTGGATTTTTTCGCCACAAAGCGTTAGTGAGAGTAGTGGCAAAAAAAATCTGTCAAATTCAGATGCGTTTTATTTGCGAAAAATGTGCTCAACTGTTAACATGTGACACGTGAATCGCACAATTGCTGCAAATCTTTAAAAAAGACAAAACGTTGTTTACTGGTAAGCAAATTTTGGGTTGAAAGACAGCCATTTTGATAATTCCTAAACTAAATATAAAAGTATTCAGTGGATTTGAAGAAACTTTATAAAAAACGAAAAAGTTTAAAGAAATATAAAAATATCACAAATTCTTTGAAAATCCGTGCAATAAAACCAAATAATATCATACTAACAGGTATTACCTATAAATATGTTTATGAAAATAATCTAGAAGCACGAACATTTTATATGTTTCAAGATTAAAACCCCATGTCCGTGGAAATGTAGAAATATTAAGAATTCGATGACATGAGATAAGGAGTGCACAATGCCTAAACTCTTTGTTTATATTTACGAGTATTCTTTAGTTTGTGTATGTATCACCATTTGTTATATTTGTTGAATCTGTACAACAGTACGAGTAGATGAATTATGGGATCGAATAAGTTTTACGAGTACATGTTATATTACATGCTTTTGTGAATTTATGTTAAGAAAAGTCTTTTGATATATGTGTATACTACTATATACGAGTATATATGATATGTGCTTTATAAAAAAAAATATTGTAGCATATCAGTTTCTTTTTTTACGTTAATGTCATACTCGTGTTTGGAACACTGAAATTTGGTGGGCGGGTTATGATATTGTTATTCAAAATATTTCCAAGAAGAAATTTATATTTTCTCTATCGCAATAAATGATATAATTTAAATAAATGTATCAATTTCATACCCAAACATTACAAAGACAATAAAATAATAACGTTTTCAAAAAAGGAAAATGTTCCTACTCACGAATTCTCAGTACATATTACGCAATAAACGTGAGAATAAATTAAATGAGGAATTATTAAACTTTGTAGTTATGTTACTCATATTATAAATAAGAGTCTTTCGTCATTTATTTTGATTACGTAGCAATGATAATTTTAAGAACTAATTAGTTTTTCATGAAAGTCAGAATTATTTCAGGATCAACTTGAATGGTAATTTTTTTTCTGTTTAAATTTTAATTATATAAATGTAAATTCAGTATTTAAAAAGGGGGCATTGAGATGATTCGTTGATGTTAAAATAATGAACGATAAAGTATTTACAAAATTAATCTAAACGAGTAGTATAAATGGTACGAGAAATTATGAAAAACCTAAAAAAGTGGCACGGCTAAATTATTCAAATTCTGAAAGAGGAAGAGTGAAAATCCTTTATAATAGGATCGTATGCCTGATAAGGTATCGCAGAATAGAATGAAATAGATATATTTTCTCTCTGCTTACCTCTATAGGGGCATAACGTGGTAGTGAAGATAAAACAAGATTTTTTTTCATATTACTCATTTAAAATGGTGACACATATTGAAAAATGACACGTGAAGTAGAAATATGTTATGATGCACCTCATGTCGTGTTGTTACTCCATAAATTCAAAATATTGTATGAGTACACTCCATAAATTTAAGGTTCAAATGTTTATAAAGAAAATCCCAAAAAGTAAGTCAAAAACTTGATACATTTTTCTAAATCTCAAGGGAACAGTTTTACAATATTTCCATGCTAGATTTTTATTTTAAAATTGAATATACACTGAAAATATTCTATACACCGTAGTATAAAGTTATTCTGGATTACTTATTTAACATAAAACTACTCGTATATACATTTTATTTCATTGACGGTTTATTTATGTTTAATTATGACTAAAAGTTTATTTATGACTAAAAATCCGTTTTAAGATCCTTGAATACTGAGATATACATAATATGTTACATGTTGTTGATAATATTTATGTCCTAAAATAAATGATTGTGTCCAAATCGATTCAACAGGGCGGGTGCTTGAGCTGGTTCTGTAGCACGGAATGGACTGCCTTTTAGTGTAAAAGATATGGGTGGCGTGTGCAGCTTTAGGAATCACTTGAAGACAATCCTTTTTGGGAAGTCTTATCAACATTTATGATTGTGTATGAACACTACACACATACACTTTCCTACACCTAAAGCCGAATGTGTCACTATCACATATCGAAAGATCTACAATGTTTTTTTTTGTAGTTAGTCTTCCCTTGGAAAGTTTTCAGATGTTTTCTTTTTAAATATGTTTTTCCGGCAATATATAGAAGCGGAGAAGTGCCTAATGTAATGACCGCAACCACTACTTTGCTCTCTTTACACTCAACTTTCCTATATTTATTTTGTAATGTTTTTAATCTGTCAATAAAGTGAATTCGAGTCCCGAGTTTTCAGCGCGCTTCAGGAGAGTCCACTGTCTAAACGGCGCTATATAAATGGTCCTATTTGTAACATTTATTTTTTATTATTTGAGTATTAAAGGAATATACTAAACCCACATTTTACATGTTTCGAGATAATTGAGGCAATGTGAGGTCGCTTTTTATGGGCTTGTATAGAATGATATTTTCTCTGATGAGACATACAATAACATTTTGCTATTTTACATGTTTGCTATTTTTGCACATACTCGTATATGGTATAAGGGATTGAGGTTATTTAGTTGTTATTTTAAAAAGTGATCATTTGTTTATGTTATTTTTGACACTTGATCGTTCTGATAGAATAAAATCGCTTTTTGTACGAAAAATTGTGTTAAATTATTAAAATTTAAAACATGTTTATCTACGAGTGTGTTGTTGATAATTATATGATTTTTCTGTTTTCATTTATGTTTAAATAAAACGTGGCATGACCAAATTAATCAAATTTTTGAAAGAGTTAAGCGTGAAAACTTTTGTATTAGATGTGTACATATGGCGAGGTGTATGGACGTGGCAGATACGAGTATTATGAATTTTATATATGTTATCTTTGCTCATCCCAATAAGAATATGAAATGATGGTGATAACGATAATGACATGATGGTGATAACGATAATGAAGTTTAAATTATTTTCTTGTTATTTTTATTACAACGTATTAGACACAATGCCCAACCCATATTTTACCCGCTAGAAGCATGTGTGGTATATCAGTACCAGTTTGAACAGAATTCAGTCTTGTTTGTGCTCCCTTGATGATGAAGTGAAATCCTTGAAACCGGCAGGGTTATACCGTTACATAAAGTGTAATAAACAGTGTTTGAAAAAAAAAACAAATTTCAACTTATAAGAAACTTGTTAAAATAAGTTTGTGACTGAAAAATCTGTTGAAGTTTTATTGATTCTCATTTTTCACCATATGTGGGTCATATACCGACACAAGTATTAGATATAGTCATCCACCCTCTTTTATTTCGACTGCTCGACATAGCTCACGCCGTAATCAAGTGTGGGTATACATATTTTTTATTTACCCACATTCTTTCGATTCTTATACCCTACTTCTTGTTTTTCGAGACAAATAATACCTTCAAAAATAAACTTGGTTTTTTGAGTAGAATAATTATTTTTGATATTTCACGGTTCATAAATCCAAATACTTTTGGAAACATTTTTAAATAAATATACAAAATGCAGTTTGTTTTAAAGATTGCCTCTCTAATAGCACATCATAATTTTAATAATTGTATTTATTTCTATAATTTAACAGACTAACGGTCACTAGACATGATTCGTAAATAAATTGCGTGCAATTTTCAAAATATGCATATTTTTTGTAGAGCATGTAATTATATTTATTTACTTCGTCTACGGTTGATACCCACTTGAAATGGATAAACTAATTTCAGTACGCATGTTTCAACGAAATTTAAACTATTAAAAATGTATGAAATATATCATCATATCTAGCGGGAATGAATTATAAATGTTTTATTTAATAATTTGTTTCGTATTACATTACAACATAGTTTGTATAAGTTATTGTTTTTCTAATCATATTTTTGGTTGAGTATTGTATTGTATTACAACTTCGTTATACATAGAACATATAGTGTTGTTTACAACTAATCAGAAAAATATTCAATGGTCTGTTCGTGAAAAAAAAAACAGACTGAATTACTTGTACTACGGAGTGATCGGTGTCAAATTTTCAATTATGAACTGAAATTATTGTACTGCAAACCTTTTTAGTATGGTGTGAAATGATCATACGAGTACTATTGGCCTTTTTGACATGAAGGGAAATGATCGTACAGTAGGCTCATTGGTATTAAGTGAAATGATCGTACTGTGGGACTTTTTGGTAAGAAAAAAAATTATCGTGCCATAAACCTTCTAAAAAGATTCGATTTAAATAATTTTCCTTAAATAAATATATTCAATGTCCTTCGCCTTCTAGTACGATGAAGAAAAATGACTTACTACTCCTCAAACTGACGTCTATTGTTATAGTTATTGGTATTTTAGACAACAAACGTAGACACGATTAAAGTAATGAGACATTCAGAACCGCTGCCTTGCGCTACATTAAGCTATAAAGTCGTCCTATCTCAAATATAATCACCAGTTTGGTCTACAATTTATGCACTGTTCTCTTCAATTATCAACCAAACGCCGAGAATTTCAATGAGCACCCGTATTGTTTGTTTTTAATGTTGTTTGTGAAATTGAAAAATTATAATTTTATTCGTAAAACTGCATCCACGTTACCGATTCCGGTAACTATTATTGAACAATCTTAAATTGACTTTCAAGTAACATTTCAATGAAAAACATTACCGTTATTTAAAAATTGTTTCCCTAATTTACTTTATCACATTTTGTATGTTTTCTAAATTATTTCTTAGTTAGGAACTGTTGACTAAAATTCTATCAAATGACATTGATTTCGTTCAACTACTGTTAAATGGGTTGTAGAAAACATATTTTTAAAAGGGCGTAAATTTCACTCATTACAATCGACTATTTAAAGTGTCATAAATAATATTATTTTACCTTAACGTGAGCAAAAAATAATATACAATACATTGATCAAAAATAAATATACGTCAGCCAAAATGTATTGTACTTAAACCAAAAATCAGTAAACGTTACGAAAAAATAAATCACGTTGATCAAAAATAAATATAAGTCAATCAAAAATGAATGTACCATGTCATGGATCAAAACATTTTAATGTATCCAAGATGAAGTAAATTGTTGTAAACAATAAACCCGCCAGATATACGAGTACTTTGTTTATAAAGAATGAAAGTAAAAACGAATATACGTCCAAAACCAACAATAAATGTCATACACAAAAGAATGAAAGTAAAAATAAATATACGTCCAAAACCAACAATAAATGTCTACCAATAATGAATACGAGTACGAGTCGTTTTTACTGATTTCGAATTCGAGAGAAAATAATTTGATTTAAAATTCCTGATATGGGGTCACGTAACCAATAAAAATATAGAAATAAATACTCATCTTAAAAAATAAAATTCTCCGCGTATAAAATTTTCATGACTCCAGTTTACACTAAGTAACCTTGGTATCGTCAGCATATCTCAACCTTTTATTTCCATCCCAAATAGGAATATCTCAATAAAAGCGCTTTATTACAGGACGGTCCGAGCTATGAAAGCAGGCAGCAACCGACACATTGTTGACACGAGTAAATATAGGGGCACGGACGTGTGGGGACCATGTGAAACCTTACAGCTTAATGTAAGGACTGTGACAGTTTGCCACAATATTTGATCCTTATAAACTTCTTGGTTAAGGATCAACTTTCTTTTGAATATAAATATATTCTTGTCTATTGATAAATGGTAGGTTGGTTTTTAATTCAATGAACTCAAATTATTATTAGGAATATCAAAATTAAACGCTTGAATAGTTCTATATACATTAATTATTTAATTAGTCAAAGCAGTATTTTGGTACCAACTTTTATGCATGGGAGTAAACGTGGAAAATTATTGAAAGGAACCGAATTAATGTTGTATAAATGCGTGCACTGAGAAGAATTCATGTGGTGACAATCTATAACAGAATACGTAATGAACTGCTTAGGGATGAATGTGAACTTAAGGCTGATGTGTTGAGTAAGATAAAGAAGAACACTCTGAGATGATTTGATCATGTAGAACGAATGATTGAAGAATGACTAACAAAACAAATATATAGTGCATATGTGAGTGGAAGGAGTGGTAGAGGAAAACCAAGGAAAATATGGTCTGACCAAGTGAATGATGTTCTAAAAGAAGGTAACTTAAAAAGTCAGTAAGAGTTGTATGAGAAGGTCTATGGTATATGTAGAAGAGGCGAGAATGTGTGTCGAAATTGGGAAGTCTGGGGATATGACTTCTCTGCCTCCCCCAATAGGGAAATGCCATAAAATGGCACTGGTTTGCTTTCCTAATATTCTTCTCTCTTTGTACTCAATTGAGAACCGTTGGTACTACAATAAATTATTGTACTACAATAACTAGAAATATTTTAGAATTCTGATATCATAGGTTTAATATTCTCTTTAGGATGATGATTGTAGCCAAAATTGGACTTTAATGTATTATTGAAAATTCACTTACTACGTGGAATTTATAAAATTTGTTAAGTTAAGAAGCTTTCTCAAAGAGATTTTTGTAAGGACAATTTAACATTAAGTAAATTGCGCAACGTTTTTAAATCAAAAGGAGAGAATGACATTTTTTTCATGAATATTTTTGTAATTTGATAGTGGCTTAGTATTGTATTTGTCCTTATTTATTATTACTAACACAAAACGAGAGTTGGTGAGAACTGGTAACAATACTCGCATACACTAGACATACGGAAATATTTCAAACACGTAAGATGCCGAACGGTGAGCTACTTGCTTACTACAGTGGTTCTTAACCCGAATGCTCGATTATTGGGGCCGAAGAAAATATTGTATCCCGTACCTTCTCTTTAACATATCCGTATGATAAATTCACATATGTTAAGGGGTGCTATATAAATAACTTTATAGAATTCATATATGTTGAGGGGTGCCATATAAATAACTTTATAGATGGTGTCATTTTCAAAAATACTTTGTCAGGTATTCATCTCGTGCCATTTTATATAACATCGTCATATACAATAAAAATTTGCCGACAATATTATATAAAAAAATGTATTATCTATAAAATTTAGTACAAGAAAATATTAAGCGTCACATATAATCAGAACATTAATATAAAAAATGTTTTAGTAGAGTAAATAAATATTATATCGAAGTATCATATTTACAAACACAGAGGAGTTGAATCACATTAACAATTATTGACAACCTGAAATGATTGTACGTATAATTGCTAGGATGAGTAAGGAATTGTGATTAAAAAAAATGTGAGAGATTTTTCCTACACAGTTGAACCGAGACTTTTTTTACCTTGTTAGTAAGCGGTGATAAATTACCCAGAATATCAGGTTTACCGATTTACTACCGACGAACGAATTCCTGACGAGAAAAAGGTATTATGATGGTAAATTGTCCCATATCCGTTCCTAAAGATGAAATTCTGACAATAGTTCCACAAAGTCAACAAAACTTAATATGCCAATTTCGTATACCTATCCTTGGCATTGAAACGAAGAAAGATCGTTCTTTTTCTCTTTTCGCTTTTCATAGAAGTTGAGTGAAGGTACTCGTTAATAACGATCCAAATTATCTGGGATGAATAATGAATGGGAAGCACGTTTTCACATTCCTTAGAAGGGAATGAGACATTTATTGGTTGAGAATTGGAATCACGTGAATGTGAAAACGTTTACAAATTTTATTTTAAAGAGTAATTTTTAAAAGTACATTTAGAAAGAATATCATATTTTTATGAGGAATGTTTTGCAAATACTCCATGTTTTATACGCGTATTATTTAAACTTCGTTTAAGCGAAAACTCTGGCACATTTAATAGACACTTCAAAAACATCAGAAAATTAAAGTTATTTGTATTTTTTTTCGTAATTTGTTTTACTCAATAAATGCAATAATGGAGCAGACTAAAAACTAGAGCGTTACGCAGAATGTGGGGGAAAACAATGTGTGACATATTAAAGAATGAGGACATCAGTAAGATTCATTGCTTAATATGTATGATAAAAATGAGCAATGAGATAGTTACGAATGAATAATGAAATATTCAAAAAAATAATGTAAGTAAACAAGTAGTAAAGAACGTATTAATAGTTTGGGACGACTTAGAAAAATGTAGCACAACCAAATAAATCAAATTTCGAAAGAGGGAAACTCCTATTTAAACCATGAGGTGTATGGACGTGGCAGAAGCGCAATATACGTATGTGCCGGGATAGAATGAAGTGGAGATTTGTTCTCCCTGCTTATCCAAATAGGATGATGATGAAAAACGTATAAATTATTTTAAATATCAAAATATAGGAAATAATAATACATGAATTGGTAAGACGCTTGTCTTCCACCCGGGGTTTCTGGTTCATACTAAAAAAACAATACCGGTCTGGTTGGAGAGCTCGTCTAGTAACGATACTACGACGCGTAGACGTGTGCGAGTGTTATTACCTCTCCACGTGCAGTGAATACCCATAATCCGTAACGAGTACCATATAAGGCACAATACAAAGTGGGTGATCAATTGAAGCGAAGACAATGTCTTCTCTACAGTCTTCAACTGTTCGCACAATGAATTCGAATAATTTGAAGGAGGGCCAAACCATTGAATGAATTTTTATAAGTGTACGTACACACGATCACGCCGTATCCATGTTGGGTAGGCACATATTTCACCGCTTCTATATTCATATACCGTCTCACACTCTGCCTTCTTTCAAATATCATTAATTTAATCTAACTACACTTTCCTTGATCTACTTCTACCACACCTCCGCTCGCATTGAATAATTGTTTTGTTAGGTTTCTTCATGCACATGTTCAATATCACTTCATTCCGGATCCTGTCATGCATTATTACCGCATGTATTCTCAGTGCACGCATTTCTACAGAATTTATTGGCTCATTTAAGTATTTTTCTACGGTTAATTTTTTACTTCCATACATCAATGTTGGTACTAGAATACTGTCGTGGACTATCATCTTAGCAAATTTTGATAATGTTTGATTCGAGTAAATATGTTTTAGTGCCCAATACAAATATTCAATTATTTCATTTTATAAAATGTTATTTGTGTTGAATGAATCATTGAAAAAAATAGTTTAATAAAAACTATAATAAATATTCTTAAAAAAAGTGTATTTAATGTAAAAAATTGACACGCTTTGTTGCAAGCAGTTAAAAGCTTCCTTATCTCGGGTTCAAGCTATCTCACGAAGACAAGTTCTCGTTCCACTTAATGTTTGGAAGTCAACGGTTAAGCTAATCGCTTGGATCTGGTTTGGGTAATGGGTTAACTTACGACAGAGCTTGGCTATGCATTGCGTTTACAGACCTTAAGGAAGTTACTAGGATATAAATTTAAATTAATTTCACATTAAGATTCACTAAATATATTTCAAGGGAAAATATTGAGTTGTCTGAAATTATGTCGTATTTTTAGATCAAATTCCAACACAAAATTGCACCAAATATTCGAGAACGCTGGTTTTAGATATTTTCAATATCTCAGCAATCTCTCATGTCGTAGATCAGTGGTCTCCAAAGTGGGGTACGCGTACCCCAGGGAGTACGCAAGCCGATACTTGGGGGTATGCCAAGTGACTGAAAATTTATTGAAGGTGAACATATACTACTTTGTAAGGTATCATTTTATATGATGGCAAGAATTAAAAACAAATACCGAAATAAATTAAACTTGGAACCGGACCTTTGTATCGCAGTATCTCAGAAAGCATCAAACCAGATTTTTCTGATATTATGAAACATATACAGTCACATTGTACACATTAAGTTCTAATGGGAAAAAGTAATATGTATGTAAACTGTTTAAAATAAATAATTTGTAATAAAATAAATATATTGATTTTATTTAAGACTGCCATTTTATCAATGACTTTTTTACTTATGTATGTATACATATAAATTTATAGTACGAACCCCTGTGTATATTAAGGGGTTCGCACTATAAATTTCTTCTATCGTAGGGGAACGCGATAAAAAAAGTTTGAAGATCACTGTGGTAGATCGCTGGTTATTTTAGATTTCAAAGTTTTGATTTAGTCGTCATCAGTGGTAATCGGTCTTCTAGAGTGGACACCAACTTTCAGTATCATATCACCATTACGTTTTTTTAAACACATGATTGCTTACACCATCGTTATCATACAGTATATATATATTTATGATTTGTGTCACATTTTTTCCTTTGTGGTAGTCAAAAAGCACAAAAAACAACTTATTTTGTTACATATTGAAAATTACGCCAACAACGAATGGCGTTTTGGTAAAGAGGTACAAGTCATCAATTACTTATTTGTCAGTTTGAAGTTTTGCAACTCTTGTATTCCTGAAATACAGACCTCAGATAAATTTTAAAGGTAAACTTTGAACACATAAATTATTTATGTATTCAAAGTTTACCTTTAAAATTTACCTGAGGTCTGTAAGATATTTCAGGAATACAAGTGTTGCAAAACTTCAAACTGACAAATAAGTAATTGACGACATATCCCTCTTTACCAAAACGCCATTGGATCGTTCTAGCAATTCAGGTAAACAATGACCGAAATAATACGCTACACATTCTAATAATAAATATTTAGCACGTTTAGAATGAAGTAAGCAACGAAAAAGGTGTCCTAACGACATCTCTTCTTGAAATACGAAACTCTTTTCCAAATAACTACACGTATCGTTTCCGATTTTTAAAAAAAATATGTCTAATAATGTAAAATTCGAAATTTTACAAACAAACAGTAAACTCCAATTTTGAGTACAGAATTGCGTTCAATATACGAGTATATGATTATATTTTTGTTGCATACAATACGATCTGGTAACTTATTACTACATTGGCTATTAATTTTTATACATTAAAAATATTGTTACAATAAATTGCTTGAATGTGATATTAAACAGCAAATGTCATATTTTTCTTGGTTTCTATCGGTAATCAAACCCATAACTACCCTCAAATGAAATGGTTAACCACTAGACCATATAAGTCGTCAATGATTGTCACCATAATGATATTTAAGATCCATAATAGATCATTGTTATTATACATAAAATGAGCCGAGGACCTCCCATCTAGATTGTAACTAACTATTATTAGATCGGGCTATGTTAGAGCTGGAGAAATAGGCATGAAATGGGTGGAGCGAGAGAAGATAGGCACTGGCGAGGCAGCAGTCCCGACCCAACAAGAGAAGGGTAAGATAATGATATTGATACAAGAGTACTATTGAACAAATATTTACTTATTGTGTTAATAAGTTAACCAGAAAGTTTTGTGAAGGACTCCAAAATCATGAAACTGAAAACAAAACTTGATAAAAAATATATATTTTACGAATTACATTTTTACATACATAACAAATCATTACGTAATGTTGCTTTTGGGTAACGCAGAGAGGACAGATCTTCATACCTTTCTATACATCTTGCCTTGTCCACATTTATACATCTCGACAACTATGATATTATGGGCAGTGTCTTAAACTTCTTAGCTTTCCCTCACTTATCTGCGTCGACTATTTCTTCGCTATACCTTATCATCGCTCTTCATTTATTTCTGACAAACAAAAAATGCTTCAAAAGTCTTTAGCAACTCATTCCCGTAATGTGGCCAAAACATCACTTAAATACAATAAAAAATAATTGGTTGGATCAAGTGTATGATATTTTGAAATAAGGAAATGTAAAAAATCTAAGAAATCATAGAAGTTTTATAAGAAGTTGTATGGATGTAGAAGAGGCGAAAGATACGTGTCACGGGTAGAAAGTGAGGCGCTGTCTCATGTCTGCCTACCCTGACAGGGAAATGGTGTGATGGTATGTATGCCCATCTCTCGAAAATATACCCTCATCCCAAATAGCAAAATTCATCAACTTGTTATAATATTGTTACAACGATCAAATTACTAATAAACAAACACGGGGCAGAAGATATGCTATTTATTAAATATGAAAGTAATTTTTAAAGGATAAATAAATTGATTCCAATAATCATTTTAATAAAGCGTTTGTTAGTGTCTATGAGATGATTAAATAAAGTGTGAATAAGCACTTTGTCTCTAAGGAGAACCAATCCGAAAATAAAACGGCAATTTCAAGCTTATTAATTCACAATACAATAGATCAGTTCTTGGAACTCGTACAACAACACAAGTGGTACGCAAGTACGCGAACAATTTGCTAAATGAGAGCATCAAGGATGTTGCCAAATATTTTAATATTGGGTCCTTACATGTGAAATTGGCGTTTTGTTTGGGAGGAACATAAAGTAGATTTTTTTTTAATATAATATATTTATTTAATCAAAGTATGTACCATTGCTATCTATGCACTTTTGCCATCTCATAGGTAGTTCATCGATCCCTTTACTAAAAAAACCATTCGGACGGGAATCAATAAAATCTTTGAAGTCGGTTTGGACTGCCCCATCGGAGTTGAATTTTTTCCCTTGCAAGAAGTTATCCAAATTTCGAAAAAAATAGTAATCTGTTGGGGCAAGGTCCGGAGAGTACGGTGGATGTCTTAGACATTCCAATTGAAGCTCTTCTAATTTGGTAGCCGTCTGTTGTGCAGTGTGTGGTCTAGCGTTATCATGAAGCAGCAGTGGCCTAGAGCGATTAACCAGCCTCGGTTGTTTAGCAGCTAGCTTTTCCATCATGGTTTGCAGTTGCTGACAATAGACATCTGCCGTAACCGTCTGGCCAGATTTAAGAAAGCTGTAGTGAACGACACCAGCACTAGTCCACCAAACGCTCACAAGTAACTTTTTTGGAGTCAATTTTCGCTTGGGGCATGGTTTGGCTGGTTCAGCAGGGTTCAGCCATTGCGATGAGCGCTTCCGATTATCATACAGGATCCATTTTTCATCACAGGTAATGATTCGATTCAAAATCCCTTCATTATTGTGCCGGTTGAGTAATGCAACGCAGCAGTCAACGCGCGTTTGTTGATTTGCTTCACTCAATTCGTGAGGTACCCACCTTTCAAGCTTTTTCACCTTCCCAATTTGCTTCAAGTGGATTAAAACAGTTTTATCACTAACAACGCAGCCTGCAGCTAACTCGGACGTGGTTTGCGATGGATCCGCTTCCACAATAGCCTTCAATTCTTCATTATCAACTTTCTCCACGGGGCTTGTTCTGCAGGTCGAAATTTCCAGAACGAAAACGTTGGAACCAAAAACGCACTGTGTTTTCTTTTGCGGCACCGTCGCCATACACATCATTAATCCTTCGAGCCGTTTCTGCAGCACTGGTGCCACGGTAGAGCTCGTACTCGTAAATAACGCGATATTTCAAGTTTTCCATTTTGTAAACTGAGTGACGCAAAGAAAAAAAACAATTGAGGAAAAAACAAATGAATTATAATTTTCGAAACACAAATACTTGAGTAAATAGCTGTATAAATTTGAATTTGAAATTCCTAACCAAAGAGAAGATATTTGAGATCAAAGTTGCCAGTACGGCAAAACGCCGGTTTCGTATGTGGGGACCTAATATTTACTATGTTATATGTTTGTATATATAAAAGTATTAGGAGAGAACCACTAGAAACAATAAACCGTTTATTCTTCTAAACATTGTAATGAATTGTTTAACACTTTTTTATATGACAAAGGCTATAAATCTAGTGAGTTCAAATTTACTTTTCCGCGATGAAAGAAATATTATACAAAATTGTAAAGCTGAATAAATACATAGCTAAAAACTCCTCGTGTTCTACTTACCATCTGCTAAAAAACACTTGTTAAAATATTAACAATTGTGTTGCATTTCTCTGTCGGTGAATACATTACAACCTGGCTAGTGTATTGCTGTCTGGAAATCTCTTCGAACCAACCAGAAAGGTGTTGAACAAGCCTTATGTGAAACCTCATACTGAAACCCTTTTTAAAAATCTGGGAACCAATGGAAAGCGGTTTAGCAGCCCCCAATTTGGAAGAGAAGCGTCTCACCAACTAAGCCACAAAGGATGTCATTCTTTAAACATTTCTACCTTTTGAAAAAACTCTTTAAACTATATTATTTGACAATACATTTTAAAGAAGTTCTCTATATCAAAAGTTTGGTTTCACTGAAGCTCCACTTCAAATTTGGTTCCTGCTGAGGCATAGTGGCTAAATTTATTAAGCTCTATGTTGCCCTGGATTGACCTCATTGCCAATTTATTAAGCTCTATGTTGCCCTGGATTGACCTCATTGCCAACATTTTTGTTGGTTGCTTGATGATTACGAGGTAGCTTGACGACAGGAACAATTGATGTTGTCGGGTAGAGGAAGTTCGTAAACAGATTAAACGAATAAGTTCAGAAGAATTGATCGTTATACAGTACCAACGTGCCCGTTAATTTCCTTTTGTTAGACAATGTTGTCAAGTTCAAAAGCTTTACCAACTGTTTACTCGTATAATTCAATTCCTCGCGAGGCATATGCAATATATAGTTTATAAACCTAAGAAATCGACTCTTCACTTTCTCCAATCCATCTACGAGTATGTTGACACCGTTGTAGGGTGACTAACACACTAGAATTTTAGTCAATTATTGTTCTTACAAATTATATAATATATATGATAGACATCCCTACATTCTCTAAAAACAAATCTCAGCAACATAATATGTTACCCCAAGAGTGCTCAAAAAATTTATTTAAGGTTTCGAGTTTAAGTTTCTAAGCGGTATTAGAATTATTCATTCAGATGAAGACGGCTTGAAACTTAAAAGGAACTGGCAGTAACCGTACCCTAGATAAATGATATCCCACATATGGTATAATACATTCCTGGTATAATGTTTTTTTTAGAAAATTTGTCCTGTAAACTATCTACGAGTATATATAAGAAAAACTAAAATACATTATTTTTCTTAACACATTCCTCGTCCCTAACTCCTATACAATTCTAATCCCCATTTTCCTTGAGATTTTTCTTTTGTTTTCATTCTTGTTATTTAACTCTTAGTAAAATATTAGTTTTCATTAACTACGCTTAAGACACGGTTAAGGTTACTGATATCCATCTAATGGAGAACAGAAGCTGGTTTATTGGAATAAATTGCATCAAAGCAACAAATCCACAAGATGTACTCGTATTTGCAATGCAGAGTTAAATATATAAACTACTCCTTTCCAAGATTACTTAGAAAGCTCAGTCGACTTGTGATGGACGAGGGTTTATACGAGTAGGTTCCTCTTATTGTCATTTCACCATCACAGTCTCGAAAAATGCGAATTTATAAAAATATATTTTTTATTAAATAACAATAAAACATCGTGATCTTTCAAATTAGTTAGATGTTGTGCATTCAGAATCCTTCAAATTAGTCAATTACCATATTCATAGGTGGCAATTCGGTTACATGGCGCCATTTTTCTTTAGTAAGATCTCGCAGAATATAAGGATTTGAATAAGGTATTATTTAAAAAAAACATGACACTATGAATCCATAGAAAAAGCGTGCGATATGACGCCTTTGGGACCCTGACTCTGATTACACTTGGGGGGCGAGTGTGATGTGATGAAGGTAAGATTTTTTCTTTGATGGGTTTTTATTTTACTGTCTTTGATGCATTAGGAGGTGTTTTATTTTATTATACTTTGTTTTTAGGTAATCCCTCTGTGTTTTATGTTGAATTGTGGTTTTTTTAAAGGTGAGATTAAAAATTGACCGGATTATAGACAAGAACTAGGTACGGGAGGAAAATATATTGATAAATAAAATAATTTTATCTTCTGATAGAACAATTTTCCAGTGAGGCGTTCTAGCAACTAAGTCATGGATGGCGAAGAATTGATCATGGCAAGGAAAATCAAGTAGTTTATTTCTTTTAGACCATAAACGCAGTTCAAAATAGTAGAGAAAAGAAAAACGATCAAATTAATGAGATATTTTACGTAATAACTCTTCATATTTTCCGTGTAAATTGTATATAATAGCACATTTATTTATTAAGGCACAATCATAAATTTAAGTTTTCTTTAAGTTACGGTATATGGTTTGTCATTTTTTTAACTGTTTAATACAAACAAATATTTATAAACATCACGTGATCAACATATATTCGCTTTGAAACTTTTTTTATAAGGATTTTTTGCCAAAATATACCCGATAAAGTGTATTGCACAAGGTGGATCATAATTTACCTCATGAAAAGTCGCGATGACTTGCGACTTTCAAAAAAACAAAATAAATGATATTATAAATATTGAAAAAAATCTAACGGAAGCCAAAATTATTGAAGAAACCGAGGCACTCGGAGTTTTCATTTTCTATATGTTTAGGATAGATTTAAGAATTGTTAAGGACAGATTTAAGAATTGTTAAGGATAGACTTGAGAATTGTTAAGAATTGTTAAAGTAAAAAAATGCGAAAATGTAAAAAAAACCTTGTCTTTTTATATCAGATTTTATTTGATAATACGAGTAGAGGATTTAATACACATTAAAAATTATATGAAGACTGAATCAGGTTTTTACTCAAAACAATAAAAAAACCACCATTATACGCGTTATACTTAAACATATTTACATAAACTTTGCAGTGTTAATGATGGTTGTAATATTTTAAAAGATTTTAACATTTTCCTTTCAACAAGCTAAACACTCCGGACTCCCGGGAAGCCATCGCTCGTTAACCCTGAGCTTTGTTTGGATTCACCCTCTTTGTGTTGTGCCGTTTGATGGGCCTCACTTTGTTGCGAGCGAATTCGAGATAACTTAAGTCAACGGCTTGCCGTAACTAAGCTTTTCTATTTCTACATCTAATGGATTCCTCATAATTGGAAGAATATCGAGTACAATACATGTACTTGTTTCGTATTTTAAAAATTGATTATAAATGGAAGATGTTTTAAAATAAGTCATTCAAAGTACTAGGTTGTATAGTATTAATTAATTAATAATTCAAATTTAAAGATATAACATAAAGACGAAGCTTGGACATAGCGAAGGATTAACGGAAGCAAAATACACGCGATAAAATACGACCTTTATATCATATAGAAGTTGGGTGAAAACAATGGATGGTAGAATGAGAGAAAACAAATGAAGTACTGGATATGATGGAAAGAGTTTTGAGTCGATTCGACTACATACTCGTAGAAAGGATAAATAACAATGAAAGAAGTACATTTACTGAAATGGATTATTCTACTTCTATGAATACATAAATACTGTCGATAATTATGACTGCGGCTCAAAATGTATATATCTTGTTACTTTCAGATAATTCACGGCGCAAATAAGATTTTATTGCCTAATTCTAGGCATGGCATATTGACAAATGGAATTTTCGTACAGTTTGAAGGTGAAATTAAAGAAATCTATGAGACCTGATTCATTTAATTTTACTATATGGCTTTACTGGATCCACTTAGTGACCAATAACTCCTCCAAGGGCGTCTCACACACACGCACCCACACGCTCACACACGCACGGACGTACGCGCTCAAGCACGCACGGGCACGCACACGCTCGCACACGCACGCGCTCGCGCATGCCCGCACGCTAAATATTTTGCTGGTTGTATCTCATTTGCATATATAATTTATTCCATATGCACTATTTTGAAGTACATACATACAATTATATCAAGACGATTAACGTTATAAATATAAATACAAGTGTAATTAACTAATTAAACTATCCTTTTTTGAATTTTTAATCAACAATAAACGTGATATTTCACCTTAAATGTTTTGTTTTAGAAAACTATAATTCAGCTTTTTGTTCCAATTTTTATTTTTTTATGGACAATGTTTTATTTCTAGCGTTAGTAAAGAATTAAATATTTTTTTTCGAATGTATTCATAATTAATTAAACTTTTATACTATGAATTCATTTTGTTGAATGATACTCGTGATTTAAGTGCTCTTTATTTCTGGCGACGGCCGTATTCTAGTTAATTAAACACCTGTCTTCCAATAAGGGGATTGAGAGTTCGATTCCCTTTAGCACCCATTTTTCGAAAAGGGTTCCTGTCTGGTTTCCATTTACGAACTCTTTAAAAAACTTTATAGTTGGTTGGAAGAGATTGCCACACAAAATATACCCGCCAAGTTATACTGTACATAACGAAAGTACAATACAATATTTCTCAGAATTCGTTCATACATAGATTTTCATTTATTTATTTTACACATGACAAGAAATATACCCAATTTGCGAAAAAACAACAGGCAATTTAATTTAAACACACATTTTAATGGATCTGGGTTTGTTGCCTTTCATTTGTCGTGTCCCCACTAAACTAGGATTTTGCCTGTATCTCACTGAGGACATGTATCATGAAAAAATAAATCGATACTTCTTTCCGATTTTTGATTATATAAAACCCCGTTGCACATTCTCATCAACCTGACAAACAGTGACACTCAATTACATATGTATACATCACGCAAATTAAACCCCTCACACTTAATCAATTCCTCAGATATCTATGGTACAGAACAAAGGGCGATTACCCAAAATATGCTCACCATGCCGAACTTCTCACGGTGTGTAACTATAGAAGCCTCGAAACAAGAAGGCAAAAATCCATTGCGATATTCCTAATAAAGGTTTTCCAAGGTTGCTTTAACTGTTCCGCGATTCTAGAAGCACAAAGTTTATATGTACCCAATAAATATAGCCGTGCAAGGAATCACCCTCTGTTCTACATATCAACTTACAGGACGAATATCATGGCTAAACACTCAGTCACGCGCGGTATAGAGATATTGAACCAACTGAATGACACGGTTGATATATTCTCGGTACCATCTAGCAGTATGAGAAGAATCCTGGCTGATATTATTCCTAACGAATAAGCTAACGCTAGAAGCAGACCCTCTTTGTGTAACAGGAGAAATCCGTGCAAAGTGGATAAAAAAAAAATCCCTCCAGACAGAGCAAAACGTTCTTAAATCAGATTGTTTAAAGTAAAATCCGAGCGACTTCATACAAACTCAAATATTTATTTTGTACAAATTCATATAGATCGTATTCAAGTTATTAAAACAAAGTTGGTATTTTTTTAAACATAAAAAATGTCGCCTTTAGCTAAAAAAATTAACCAACGGACGACCCACAAACTTAGCAAAAATTCAAAATGTTCGTTGGTATATAGTATTTTTTAATCTTGAGAATGGTTCAACAAAATTACTTTCCTTAACCGAAGTCAGGTTTTGCTTCAAATTCCTTGTGCAATCTTATTCAGCTTGGCGGAATTGGTAAAAGGGTCGAAGTAAATGAAATAGAAAATTGTCAGGCTAAAGGAAGTTCTGCAATTTTGTGTTTACCTTATTGATTTCTCTACATCAATAGGATACAATTATCCTTCAACACTATTCGACAACTGAGACTACATTCTTACTTGTCGACATTTCTTCTTCTTATTTTTGCTACAAATATGTGATAGATATAAATACTTTAATGTTCTCGGTTGAGATATTTGAAAATAAATCCCAATTAGTGTTCTTACAAGTGACAGTTTTATATGCATAAGGAATAATATGAAACATTCAGGTTCAGGATCCAATGTAATGTTCAATTTTCAAAATACAAAAATCAGGGCAATTTCCCGAGATTCGTTGGACATCTTTGCACCAAAATTTTTGTCTCAATATATGGTTCCAGTTATATCATTTTGAATAATTTTCACAAATAAATAAAAGTACAGCGGTATTTCTCAAATATGAAACAAAACGAATCCAAAATAAAACACCTAAGGCTACTATGGACAATAAAACATCTGATATTACTATAGACAATAAAACACCCGATTTTACTATAGACAATAAAGTACTTGATATTACTAAAGACAACAAAACCCTGATATTACTATATACAATAAAACATCTGATATGTCTATAGGCAATGACTTAAAAATGCCGTGACATTTTCTGAACGGACCAAATTGTAATTATCACAACACTCATT
This sequence comes from Odontocerum albicorne, assembly GCA_949825065.1. Lineage (NCBI taxonomy): Eukaryota > Metazoa > Arthropoda > Insecta > Trichoptera > Odontoceridae > Odontocerum > Odontocerum albicorne. Next base: position 44,643,200 of record OX463849.1, read on the forward strand.
ATACGAGTACTATATATCATATGTGTATGTCCTAACATCAGGTGTAGAATAGTTAGTGTCAATAGTCTTGTTATTAAGTCTTGAAATCCTGCATTTTATATCTTATTTTTATCGTATAATACACCCGATATTATTTAGAGTTGTTCTAGAGCTGTATATATTTATAAATAAAATAGCGATAATTATTTTATTCTAGCCAGTGTGAAGAATGGAAAAGCCAAAATATAACAAAGGAATATAATACGAGTATATGTTATATTATAACACCTGATAAGCATCATAATATAAAGGTACAAACTTTTCGCTATAAAATATTTCATACAAAATAAAAACGAGTTATCACGATGAGTCTAAAGAAGAATACTACATGTAAATCTAAATTAGAATACTACATGTAAATCTAAACAAGAATACTACATGTAAATCTAAATAAGAATACTACATGTAAATCTAAATAAGAATACTACATGTAAATCTAAATAAGAATACTACATGTAAATCTAAATAAGAATACTACATGTAAATCTAAATAAGAATACTACATGTAAATCTAAATAAGAATACTACATGTAAATCTAAATAAGAATACTACATGTAAATCTAAATAAGAATACTACATGTAAATCTAAATAAGAATACTACATGTAAATCTAAATCAGAATACTACATGTAAATCTAAATAAGAATACTACATGTAAATCTAAATAAGAATACTACATGTAAATCTAAATAAGAATACTACATGTAAATCTAAATAAGAATACTACATGTAAATCTAAATAAGAATACTACATGTAAATCTAAATAAGAATACTACATGTAAATCTAAATAAGAATACTACATGTAAATCTAAATAAGAATACTACATGTAAATCTAAATAAGAATACTACATGTAAATCTAAATAAGAATACTACATGTAAATCTAAATAAGAATACTACATGTAAATCTAAATAAGAATACTACATGTAAATCTAAATAAGAATACTACATGTAAATCTAAATAAGAATACTACATGTAAATCTAAATAAGAATACTACATGTAAATCTAAATAAGAATACTACATGTAAATCTAAATAAGAATACTACATGTAAATCAAAATAAGAATACTACATGTAAATCTAAATAAGAATACTACATGTAAATCTAAATAAGAATACTACATGTAAATCTAAATAAGAATACTACATGTAAATCTAAATAAGAATACTACATGTAAATCTAAATAAGAATACTACATGTAAATCTAAATAAGAATACTACATGTAAATCTAAATAAGAATACTACATGTAAATCTAAATAAGAATACTACATGTAAATCTAAATACGAATACTACATGTAAATCGAATTAATGGATATACAGAATAACGGAAAACATGTGAAATAGGATTTCATATAAGTTTTCCGATCATGTTAAGATCTGTTCTGATCGATGCATATGGTTCAAAAGAGTAATACAATAAGAATAAATGCCGTGAACTCTTAAAAAAAGAGGATGACAGTAGAACACCTTTGAGGATATAAATATACCTATTGTAAATATTATTTTAAAGATTTAAATAAATGATTAAAAATTTAACTCATACAGATAAATTGTTGTTTAATATTTCTTGGCCACAATTGATCATAAACTTGGTGTCACAATGTTGTGTGTAAGTTAGTTTGGACACCGAGCGTATTTTACAAATATGAACTGCTAGAAGATATTATACTTTTGTAGCATATAGTACAACCTGACGTATTTATTACCACGTGGAAACCTTGAACAACCAATCAGAAAAATATAAAAGAGCCCTTATATGAATTTTTTTTTTTAAATATTGGACTTCAGCGGGAATTAAACCCACAACCCCCGGATTGGAAGTCTTGTATAATTTTATAAATTTTTATAACGCTTTATATATTTTATATATAATATATTTTTTAACATCGATGATAATCGTTAAATGATATTTTGTACCAATATTGACTGACGCATATTTTATCTATTCTGATAAAATATATAAAAGTTTTTTATGAGTTTAAATCTATCTCACAGTTTTCCTGATTATCCGAAAAATCTTTCTCTATTCCAATAAACCGAAATGAAAATAAGTGAATTCTCGGAAGCCAATAGTGACGATTGAAAGTAATTGAAATCCGAACAAATATCTAAGTAGACATAAAAGTATATTCTATAAAACTAAATTGGTTTAAGGAAAGTTTAGTTCCTCGTAACATACATCTCTAACGGTTTAAGTGTTTCACTACATAGGTGTATAAGTTAGTATGCACCAATTTTCAAAATAGTAATTTCACTCGATTGAAATATTCACTTCTAAATATAATTTTTATTTAATTGAACATGTAATTTTTACATATTACGCCAGCCTGGGCTTTCTGAGCCGTGGCCGGTTGTGTGCTTGTATGTGTGGTATTCTGTAGGCTATTCTTTCTGAGTATAGTTTTGTATGAGTCATGATGTTTTAATATTTGTTGTTTTGTACTTATGCGCACTTTTAATTCTTATTTTTTTATTTAAGTATTGTTAACTTTTAAATTGTCCAAATTGAACATAAATTGTACAAATAAATAAATAAATTTCATAGAAAACGGTAGAGTGAAATAAACAAGAACTAATCAGCTACATAGTAAAAGATAATTTCGTAAAGCTTCTTAAACTCTAAAAAAACATTCATTTTACAAAAATATTACCTCACTTCGTATGAATTACGAACACTGATTTTCCCTTGTGGAAAATATCAAAGATAAACTGAAGAAAAAGTGGGGCGAAAAACTTCCGATGGATTAATTCATGCGCTATATTGGGAGCCAGAAATCTTTAGGTAAATAATAATTTTTGTATCAAGTGGCTGTACGAACGATTCAAGCGATTAAATACAAAAAGACTTCGAGTTTTTGTCCAAATAGAGAAACTTGTGTGACTATCAAAATATATAAAAGAAATTTAGTCTGATTATGTAAATTATAATTATCGAAAGGTTTTTATAGTTCTTGTAAATAGAAACTTATTCAAAACTTAACAATATTTTTGAACACATATAGCAAGATTTTTACACCTAAACCAGTATAGAGTAACATTTTGTAAAATTCGATCTTTTGTCCCTGTTTGGATCGATACACCGTTTTATGGAAAACGTAATGGATCTTCCCGCTCAATTTCAATGTTGAGTAGCGGTATAAAGAAACCGAGCCCAGAGATATATTAGACACCATTTTATGAACGGGTTTGTCAATAAGAATGAGGTTTTTTTTCATTTTTCTGTAACAAAAAGTGTCTCTTTGATAGATAAAATTAATTGTTTTAAAATAGTTCGAGAGCCATATTAAAACGACTAAGACAACAAAGCTCATTGCTCACCTAAGAATCTACAGAATACATATAACTACGAGTATAACATACTCGTACACCCACGTACGAGTATGTTATACTCGTAGTTATATTATATATAGTTATATTATATATAGTTATATACACGTACGAGTATGTTATATTCAAACAAAACGTATCTTCTCCAAAATTATATTTGTTTCAATGGTCTGATCGGGTTTCTTAGTTTGTTCATCAATATTAACATTTAGTTGATATGTGCTTTGAATTTTAATTACTGTATACATTTGTAAATTTTGCAAGATTCATACATTACTCGTATACTCATCATAAGTTATGTTATTGTAATTATCTTGAAAATCAAAATATTTTTATTGAGTTTCAAGTAAATAGGAACGTATGAAAATTTACATTTTGTTATAAAAATAAATGTAATTTTAAGACCAATATTGTATCAGAAAATCCAAATCGTTAAAATTTAAAAAAAAATGCATGGAAAGCGATAAGTCAACTTGATTTCTTTGTATAGTATAACAGTGGCACGTAAAATATTCTCTGGAGATTTCTGAATTAGAGTAAGAAAAAATATCTTACGAATCAATGCATCAAGGTTGTTTATTTTTCCCGTAAAAGAACAAAGTTTAATATTATAATCAAGTATTTTCATACGAAATATAATTCTAATATACTTCAATTCATACGAAATATAATTCTAATATACTGTGAACAACTTCAAAAATTTCAAGTGAATTTTATAGTTTGATTTTTTTGATACATTTTGTAAACGTCCGATGTGTGCAAATGTGTTGTTTAACTCTGTGTATTTCCATTCCAACTTTAATCATTCCCGCCTTTGTCGACTAATCCATTGAATCAAACCAGAAAATTATGGACTCTTTCAAAATGTTTTATTTGGGCGCAACAGTTTGACTACATAACATTTATCCACTGGCTTGTATTGTGTACAATAAAACTGCAAAACAGTTATTTGAGAATAATATTTAAAAGAAGAGATATTACATATTTATCAGTAAATTCGTATTTTTGTTTGAAATAAATTTATTTTTACGCTGAATGTTTATTTTCCTTGTGTTAATTGCTTCTATATTTACTTTAAAAATAAGCAATACTTTGGCAATCGAACTAACCATTGTATTATGCTTTGTGAACAATGTAAATCAGATAATAATTATTGCACGAAGCTTCATCACCTGGCCTGAAAATTCGGAAAAGAGAATGACGTCATTTCACTAGAATATTTATAAATTTTAACTTAATTATTTTGGAGCATAAACTAACTAATAAAGCTAGTTTTCTGAATAAAAATAAAGCTAGCTTTCTGAATAAAAATAAAGCTAGTTTTCTTTTTCATCTTCATTTCGCCAGTCATCAAATTTAAAATTTGTAAATTGAATATCTCATGTTTTTTTTTAATTATATGCAATCTCTCGTAATTCCGTTTAGATTTTCAACCATTTTATAGACAGATAACGCTTGTTCGTGTATAGGTTTTGACACATCAACCCTAAAGTTCAAATGCCAAGGAGCTCTGATAATTTACTAGAAAATTTTTCACATAAGATGAATGCTAGGCCAAGTAGTAATAACCCAATCGCAATTATATTTTAGGAGGTTTAGAAGGCTAATAAAATGTATAAAAAAGGAAAATCAGCCGGGTTTCCCCTATTAGATAGCCTCTTAATATGTCTCGTACTGAGGTGGTGGTTTGAAAATTTGGATGTATAAGAGTTTTAACGTAGATTTTGGGACATATAAAGAAAAGAGGTCCTAGATGGAATGATGTAATTACCGCGCCATTTGGAGTGACAGGTAAACTGTATATAAGAATGATGATTGAACACGTGAGTACCGAATCAGAAATGAGAGTATGAGACGTGCAAGGTGTGTTTTGGATGGGTGAGGATATACAGGAAAGATTTGCTCTGATGATTTTCATGGAAATATTATGAGGTAAAAATAAAAATAAAACTATTCTTTGTGTTCGTTTATCTTGAAAAACCGTACAATCTAGTAAATTGGGCCAAATTAAGGGATATTTTAAAAGAATGTAGATGGAATTGCAAACTTATTAGATCGATTATGCCAACGTATGAGCAAATTACAGTACGTGTCAGATTGTTGACTGAATATTTTTATATAAAGAAAGGTGTCAAAACAAGATTGTGGAATATCCCCTAAGTTCTTTAGTATTTATATAGTTTCGTGTGCAAACGAGTTGAAGAGAGAAACAACAGGCGTGAAAATTTCCGCGTTAGTCGAAAATGATTAGTTGATTGAAATAATGTATTCAAGAGCGTGGTCGAAACAAAACGTTGTCTTTGATGTCATTAATTGAGCCTTCGGGTTGAGAACCACTGGAGTGATAATTCATTCGCAGTTATTAATCTACGTGTTTCTATACATCAACATGCGGAGAGGTCAACAGCACTCGCATACGTCTAACGTGAGCGATTATTATTATTAGATGAACTCGTTTACCAGACAAGGGTTTTATTTTTTAATTTATTTAACATCATCGGGAAGACTACTTTTACTAACATAGCTAGGTGACGGTTGTCGTGCATAAGTTTTTGTTACGTATGGGAAACAATTATATATATACTCGTATATATATATATATTAGAGGAAGTTAAGAATCTTAATGTAACATATTTAAAGGACAGTAAGATGGAGAAATATATTCAAAGACGTGTTGCTGCAAAAAAGAAAGTCTATGACGAATTAAGTACTGTTTTTTGCCAATAAATTGATTGCAAAAACTTCAATTATTATTTGCAAAGTGTTGTGTTCTTCGTTCTTCTACGTATCGAAGTTAAGCATGGTATTGATGAAAAGTTATAAGAGCAGAATAAATAAAATAAAGTAAGTAATAATCAGAAAAAAGGTAACTGTCAAAGATGGATATTATAAGCAGAATTAAGACAACAAATTATGAGAAGTGGCACAAATAGAGAAAATGAGTGTCGATATACTTTGAAACAAATACTTTTATGTGAAATGAATGGAAAATCAGAGAGAAGGAGACCGAGGAAAGAATGGATCGAGATAGTTGGGAAAATTTTGACTGAGAAAAAGTATGAGAAAAATAATAAAATGTACAGTGACATAAATAGGCGTGAAAGAGGCAAATGTAGTATGCGTGGATAGAAAGGTGTGGAGATCTATCCTCTCAGCCTACCCCAGAAGGGACGTGGGCTGATTGTATATATATAAAAAAACATAGCAGACTTGAGACGTTATTGTATTATGAAATAGTGCTATACGGATTATCCCAAACTTATTATATACTGCAACGATTATATTATATATGAACACTACGTACATATAACATACTTGACTCCACTTAAAGCCGAATGTGTTACTATCACAAATAGCAATATTAACAAAGGTTTCCTAGTAGTTCGTTTTCCTTCGGTAAGTTTTCTGCGGTTTTCTTACCAAATATGTTTTTATAAACATACACATGTATGCAGATGTGGCGAAGTACCTAATCTAATGACCAGCCACCACTTTCCTATCCTTACATTCAATTTATACATATATTTATTTTGTAATATTTTTAATCATAGGTTTGAGTCCCCAGTTAGAGCGTTTTGAGGAGAGTCTGCTCTCTAAACGGCGCTATATCCTGAAAATTGACCGTTTATATTATTAATATTATACAATTCCCATTCGTATCCCGATTTTCCTGTTCATTTTTTTTTTTGCTGTGTGCTAAATTTTACTTTTCATCGTTTACTATACTCGAGTTCAAGTCACGGAAATTGAAAATAATCTATTATGAATCAAAATATTATAAATTGAAAACAATCATCGAAGCAATAAATCCGGTAGATATATTATATTTGCATGACAGTATTAAATATATATTTTTGTTATTATTATTTTACAACATACACAAGTTAGCGAAATGAGTTTAAAATGTTCACATTTTGAGGAGAGGGTATCATCACACAAACTAATTTTGTATAGGAATTCTTTACAAGTCATTAACATGCACAATGACTTGAGAGATTAATTTAAATAGCAGAACATAGCGAAGAATTCTCGCTATAGTCGTGAGGTAAATCTTTAAAATGAATTTGCGGGACATTGTTACAAGTGCTCAGTCTCCAGAAATGATTTCACATCTCGATAAACAAGGAGGTGATGAAATGCGCAAATCGTTCAGACGTCATGAGAATTTATTCATAACCTACTACAAGGAAATCCGTTTGACTCACAAGGTACTCGTATATCTATATAACATACGTCACCATACTCTGGAACTAATTATCAGGAACCGTATCCGCGCACCCTCACTAGCTTGCTTTAAACAGCGATTTAAAAATCACCTCGCCTCTTTTCAATAACATAGCGTATTTTTCCTAATCTCTAATTCTTTTCTTTCTCAACTCCTATTCTTATTCCCAGTCATCGTTAGCATTAAAAATATTGGATATTGTTTTTATCTTATTTATATATGATAAATAATGTGTAAATCAAGTTTGACTTTCCATTTGGATGTTCAAAACTTTGTATCGTCTCTCGCAATTGATGTCTCTTGTTGGTTGCTTTGAAGAGATTGCTTCGCATTTCTTTATTTATTTTTTATATATAACCCTTGTATCCTTAGTTACAGTGTCAAATGAATAAAAATATACAAATCAAATTCGGACCTCATTCATTTTGGCAGTTCCTCGAAAATCAATCATTCTAGAAGTCCTGAATTCGTCAGCTCTTGTAACGTATCTGGCCCAAATCAGTATTTTTTATTTCATCAAGAGGACTATATTGGGGTGTAAGAAGATTTCCCTTAACTAATGATTTGTGTATACCATATAGTATATTTGAAATGTTGTCCTCACCAGTCCTAGTATTCTATGCTGAATTGTGTTTTCGAATACTTGGAGATACTTTTCTCGAGCATTGTGGTACTCCAAATCTCGCATCAATAGACAAATTTGGCTCGGTTATCAAATTGCAGATTGTGATTTTCTTCAATTTTCTGGATAGCCACCTCGAGAGTAGAGGTCCATAAATACTCTATACGCTGTGTTTGGTCCAGACACTATTTCAATGTTTTTTTGTGAAAAGAGTTCCAAAATACTTTCAAGGACTCGATCATTTCATAAATCATTTCTGCAGAATGGAGTTTAACATTTAGTAAATATTCGATTTTAGCTTATTTGACAATGCGATTGATCCTTCTGTCGTTTCCTTTAGGCAGACGAAAATATTGTCAAAGTGTATTTGGCCATTCCAGTATGGTCAAGTCAACTGTATAGCCAAATATTTTAAGGCTGCCATTTCGGCTGATTCCTTGATATACTCGTACCATATATTCCCCCTCAATGACTATTTCAACAGCTAGATTAAACAAGGCACATGAAAATGGGTTTGTTGTTTCAATTCAGCGCTGATGTCCGATATTTTGTCGTATATTATAATTCTGATTATTGATCTCACTGTGTACATTTTGCTAGTTTTTTTTGGGAAATTAAAATTCATAATTATCTCGAAGTGAACGACTGATGGTGAAAATTATTGTTATATTCTCACATCTTCTGGAACATATGTCTTTAGCTAAATATTTTATCGTAGGTGCTTCAATTTTTCTTAGAGCACACTGGAACTTGCCTAGGATGAATTCTGCGTTAGAGGTGATCGTGCTAATAATTATGTTTAAGAATATCATATATGCTATTGATAGCTTCTGTACGGCAGTTCTGTAGTTATCACATACTAACTTATATATTTTTAAATGGTGGGCATATCAAAGCTTCCTTCCACTCTTATCACATTCATTCCTACTCTCATACTTTGTCCGGAAGGTTTTACGTTTTTGATAATGAAGCGATCGCGTAATTATATAATTAGCTTAGTTTTCTGGCTATGGAGCCCTGTTATTCTTTAGTCCTTTGAATATGTATTTTATATCTTCAAGACATGGCAAAAGGGGTTCCACTATATGAACTGTTGGCCTTGTTGGATAAGTACAACATGGAGGATTTATTGCCACACGGTAATCTCTTCTAACAAATAAAAAAAAAAACTAGTGTTTAAATAAGCCTTAAGTGAATACTAAGGAAAATATGAAATAAAGGCGTCATACCAAGAAAGCAACTCAGGTCTTCGACTAGGTCATGGAGAGTTGGTGTTTTTTCGAATGTTTTCAAAATGTGTTTTCTAAATGCTAAGTATTTATTTCTCATTCCATTTGTACACTCGGGTAGTTCGAAAATATATATTTTTATTGTTGAGAAATGAATACAGTTCATTTAAAAAAAAACACTTATTTAATTATATTTTATGTAGAACATTCAAAGGTTTCTCAATCAGAAAAAATAATTTATATTTTTTTTGGAAAGACTACATAACTGAACTTATATTTGGAAAGACAATATATTAGTTCAGTTATTTTTCTGTTATTTGATTTGTTCAAATTCTTTTGAGTAAATATTTTTTGTAACATAATTTAATTATTTCATCGTTGAATATAAAATAAATTCACCGATTCCTTATTTATTCATTCGCGTTTTTTTTTCTATTTACATATCGAAGTTCTAATACATTTTTTCCAGTTTTTTTATCAATGTATCAATTAATTAGAAGCGTTTCAACTCTCGCCATGTTTACCTGTAACATATATGACACCTCTCCTCAACCTCGGCATTTCCAGGACACGAAAGTCCGCATCTACTCATTTTCATCAACTACGTCAGTTAAATTACCAAAATAATTCATATGTGACACTTAATTGCCACTTATATTTTCAAGTTGTCACTTTTATTACGAAATCATTTTATTATAGGTTAGTTTCAATGTATAAATATTTTTAAACACTCGTATATGTAAGTGCCATTAGTAGTTATTGAAAAGATAAGAGCACATATTATATCTACGTATATGTAAGTGCCATTAGTAGTTATTGAAAAGATAAGAGCACATATTATATCTACGTATATGTAAGTGCCATTAGTAGTTATTGAAAAGATAAGAGCACATATTATATCTACATATATGTAAGTGCCATTAGTAGTTATTGAAAAGATAAGAGCACATATTATATCTACGTATATGTTAGTGCCATTAGTAGTTATTGAAAAGATAAGAGCACATATTATATCTACGTATATTTAAGTGCCATTAGTAGTTATTGAAAAGATAAGAGCACATATTATATCTACGTATATGTAAGTGCCATTAGTAGTTATTGAAAAGATAAGAGCACATATTATATCTACGTATATGTAAGTGCCATTAGTAGTTATTGAAAAGACAAGAGCACATATTATATCTACGAAAGGCACAAAAAATCATTTTTGTCGTGATCAACATAAAATTTGGATCGGAAGAGGAACATTTACTATGAATAAAAAAGGCCATCTAAAATTGCGGAAGACCCAATAAAAGATAAGCTTCGAATGTAGCTCAAGTGAGCGAATCAAAATGTTATTAAATGGCACGATCCACTATGCTTACAATGAGCGCTAATGTATGTCCACAAAACATTAACCACCAAATATTTCCGCTAATCGACAAATCGTAAAGATCACGTTAATATATAATAATAATAAATCTAAAGTGATCGTAACATTGTGAGTAATAAGGAATGATATGGTCGGAGAAGTGGTTTTAGCTTAATGCATGGCCTGTGTAGCGGGCATCAGTGTCAGTGTCAGACTATTTCCGATGCTTGATGGAAAATGAATTCAAGTTTTCAGTTTAAATTGTTTATTACAAACTGTTTCAGTCGCAATAGTCGGAATCCGTGTTAGTGATGAGTTGCCATTATGCAACTAAAAACATTACATCTAGTAGGTTTTTTTATAAGATAAGCTATGATCTATATTTGCACAAAAAATCGCATATTTCATGCCTGCTGTTTACAGCAAAAAATATCGAAAATTTAAGGAAATGAAAATTAAAAGTTTTTTTCAATAACATTAAAAACGAGAGAATTTTATAAGTTCGAAAATAATTTTGCTGCATCATAAGTATAAGTATTAATGACTAATGTTTCCTACTGCAAAACATGTTTTCGCTTTAAGGATTTTTATTTGCGTCGACATAAAATAAATGTATTTTTTTAGATTTGAAATAAAATATTACCAATTTTGTACGAAGTGAATCTTTAAGCATTTTATCAATCTATTGTAAAATACATTCCTTAATACAAATATAATTATTTTAAGTGAGACTCTAGTCTGGAAAAAACCAATGTGATCTTTGATTTTACAAGTACGAGCATCTCGGATATACCATACCATGAACATGCACTCAGAATGTTCTCTTAGGTAAATAATGAACAATTTATAATTCACCACTTTATAAAAACGAAGTTGTATAATGGGTAAAAAATATCCTTGTTTACTAAGTAAACCAGGATATTGTGAATAATTTCTCATAATTAACTTGAAAATGACCCGAACATACTCGTGCTTGTACATCTGTGCTTGAAACATTCGATATACGAGTACAAGGTCTCAGATCTAAATACGAGTACGTCACAAAAGTGACATAATGGAAATGGATATATTACAATATAAAAATCAAAAACTTTTGGAAACAGTTTCATTTACACAAATGATCATTTATTTTTTTCTTATTTCAAGGGAATTAAGGGTTACTTACTTGTTGAATTAAATTTTGTAACTGTCAGATTTTAATCAGAGTACAAATACGTATGAGTAAAAATTTAATGCTAAAAATGACGAGTATTAGATGTATTGATTGTCTAGGCACCTGTAAGACTAAATTAAAAAGGGAATGTGTACAAAATATTGTCATATGAAAATTATCCAATTGTTCATACAATAATATCTTGAACAAGAAAACAAGAGTTATGAAAAATATTTTAGAATTGTGAGACGAGCTCACTATTTTTGTTGAAAACATATTTATATACAATCGTATGCGAATTATGTATAATATATGCGATAAATACTACGTAGAATTCAAGAACAACTAAAAAGAAAGATTAGCTGCACAAACTACCTAAAGTTTAAGTTAAGGGATGAATACTAAACCTGTCCTATTCTCCATTGAGTATGTGTTACGAGTATATTGCTTCGATAGATGTATACGTCTTTAAAAAACAACACGCTTTGTGAAACGTAATCAGTTGAATTTTTTGGTAATCATCAAATCCCATTTTCGAATAACACACTGCTCAATACTAGTATTGTCACAATAAAACTATATAATAAATATTTCACTGTTGTAGGGAGTTTGTTCAAGCTTTATAAATTGAACGCATTAATCCACAACGGTCTAACCCACATTTACCTGATTTGAGGAAATGTAGCTAAGCTTTGTTCGAGTTTGTCGCTGAGCTGCTTGAACTCTAGGTCTTAAGTTGCTTTCTTAGTATATTTACTGCACTGCGAATCATTTCCATTTTCCAAAATATAAAAAAGGATTTGGTTCCAAATAACACAACACAGTGATTGGTGGTGGGATCGAACTTAACTAGATGGATTTTTTGGATTTTTTTAGACTTGAAATTCTTGGATTTTTTTAAAGACAGAATTAACCACAAAACACATATTTTTACTGCTTAATATTTTTCGCATAAAGGATTATACAATGCTTATGTGTTATTAATTCAAAACACATCTGTTTATTATTTAGATTTTTGTGTATCTAAAATCGTTTATTGTGTAAATAATAAAGGTATACTCGTATTTAGAAGGTACGATCATTTGAATAATTAATTTATTTTAATAATTTACTTTAATTTCAAGTTACATGCACAATTGCAAAAAATAAACGATCATTATCTTGATAAAATGTGTAAATAATTAGAACATTATTTTTTATTTTCGTTTCTTATCACTTCCTAAAGCAAACTTGGAGAGAATGAATAAAATATATTTTATGGCGTCATACCCGAGATCAAAATTTTCCATCTTATTTATACACTTTAGGGAGATAAGTACTTTACTTTTAAGGCTCATCCAGATGATACTATTCACTTAAGACAGAAGTCAGTCATAAAAAGAAGCTTTTGTGCGATTTGTATTGAATTTAAAAACAAATTAAAATAACATTTTTTTCACTTCCAATAGTAAATTTGCTTTGATTTAGCGTTTACTGTTTGGGAGATGCTGTACAGCCATGGAAACACCCTTGGCGTGACTCAGGTCACGGAAAAATACTAAAAAAGAATAATGAATTCTATGGGGTCTCAAGACGTGTAACATAATACTTAGTTCACACCGGCACCGTACACTTCTGACTGTTTATTTGAATTTAGCGAAACAAACGCTCATTAAATATGTACGAGTATTATACTGAAAAATTTCCGACTCATGACCTGGATCAATTTCTTCCACGAAACTCTACGCCCCGCTTTCTATATGCGAGTATTTTATACTTAGTAACTTCACCTCATGGGTGAATGCATCCTATTTTTCAGACAAGACTATCGAACATCATTAGCTTTCAATGATCCATCCCTTTTGGGATAGCGTGACCGAAAAGTCGACTAATCCTTTGCAAGCACTAGGAAAGGATTTTGTGAATGTTTCTCTCGATCCATTGGATTCACAAAAGTTTAAGCCATTACCAAAACTTAAAAGCAAATAAAATTTCCTTTTTCATTCCGTATATACCATAAATATGGGAAATTTGAAAAAGTTTGGACGAAAAGCGGCTGAATACAGATAAATATGTAGAGGTTATGGATTGCAACGAATGAAAATGGATAGTTAGTAATTGAAACCGTGAGAGACCATTGTTCTGCAGAGCTGCATTCTTATCGACTCAAGAGGTGAATGGAGGATTTTCATATTAACCACCAACACTAAGAAAACAACATAAAGATTTCGTCATTCAGTGATCCTTAAAGAGAATACAAAGAAAAAATATTATTTGCCTTAACGTTAGTAAATAGTCCTTTTTAATTTTTTCCCCTTTATTTATGTAATTGTCGTTATACTCGTATGCTCATTCAATTCTTGATCTCCCTTATTTTTTACCTTTATTTATGTAATTGTCGTTATACTCGTATGCTCATTCAATTCTTGATCTCCCTTATTTTTTACCTTTATTTATGTAATTGTCGTTATACTCGTATGCTCATTCAATTCTTGATCTCCCTTATTTTTTCCCTTTATTTATGTAATTGTCGTTATACTCGTATGCTCATTCAATTCTTGATCTCCCTTATTTTTTACCTTTATTTATGTAATTGTCGTTATACTCGTATGCTCATTCAATTCTTGATCTCCCTTATTTTTTACCTTTATTTATGTAATTGTCGTTATACTCGTATGCTCATTCAATTCTTGATCTCCCTTATTTTTTCCCTTTATTTATGTAATTGTCGTTATACTCGTATGCTCATTCAATTCTTGATCTCCCTTATTTTTTACCTTTATTTATGTAATTGTCGTTATACTCGTATGCTCATTCAATTCTTGATCTCCCTTATTTTTTCCCTTTATTTATGTAATTGTCGTTATACTCGTATGCTCATTCAATTCTTGATCTCCCTTATTTTTTCCCTTTATTTATGTAATTGTCGTTATACTCGTATGCTCATTCAATTCTTGATCTCCCTTATTTTTTACCTTTATTTATGTAATTGTCGTTATACTCGTATGCTCATTCAATTCTTGATCTCCCTTATTTTTTACCTTTATTTATGTAATTGTCGTTATACTCGTATGCTCATTCAATTCTTGATCTCCCTTATTTTTTCCCTTTATTTATGTAATTGTCGTTATACTCGTATGCTCATTCAATTCTTGATCTCCCTTATTTTTTTTCCTGCTCTTAATTAAAAAAAACTAAGTTTAACGTTTCCAGATTCATAATTTGGTTTTTATCTCCCCATTATTGAAAAGTACATTATTATATAATAATAACATGAAAAAGTGTTTTTAAACATAAAAGCTTTCGTGAGAAAAATCAGTATCGGGGACCTCATTCTCAAAATGTAATGGATTAAAAAAATTGGACATTTTATTATTCTATCTAATAACATTTTTTATTGCCGAGGCTATTAAAGACGATTAAGAAATTTCTCATGTTTCGAATACATTTTGATGTTACGATAAAGTTAAGTTTTTAACTAAGAAATAATCATTTCATGACTGTATCGTGAGTGGTTCAGGACAATAAAGGCGAAATAAATTAAAACTGTAATGGGTGACAGAATGACCTCAAATGTTTTAATATGACGTACAAGAATCGTTGTTTTTCGATCAATAATTTAAAGTTTTCTTTCATAATAGTGGTGTTCCTTTAGAGTTCATGGTGGGAAATCGAGTTGTTATTTCGATATTCATAATATTAATGGCATTAATGTTATCGATGGTTTGGAACGCAATTAAAACAATATTTTGTTATTATAACATAATATCCATAGCAAACGTTACGCAGAATATATATTTTTTTGTGAAGTCTTTTGATAAAATTTCGGTACTACTTCGCCTCGTTGGAGATGAAAGCATCTACATCTACCATAAATGGGGCACAAAATTGATCAAATAAAACTAAATCATGGTAATTGATCGAAACCATTAAATATTCGTATAGTGAAATCATTTATAATATTTGGAAATCAACCATGGTTTTTTCATCTTGGGTTTACAATTGCTGATAACAGTGGATAGTAGAGTGAAATCAAGAGAAGAATAGAAATGGAAAAAGTGCTTTGTCAAGGCTGGAACTGATTTGAAGAAACACATCTCTTGAAGAGTTTAAGTACGTCTTGTCAAAACCCTGATTTTCTCAATATTCCTCTATGCCTAAGAAACTTGAACAATGCGAGAAAATATCAACAATAGGCCATTTCGAGATATGGTGCTGGAGGCGATTGTTGGCTTTTTTATGAACAGGACGACGAACAAATATGTATATTTTGGAAATGTTACAATAGTATCTCTGAGAGGTTTTCAGGATTATGCACTCGTCGCATTATTTACGAGTAGTTCTTTAGTCATATTTCACGCAAAGGGTGCGTGGATAGAGTCATAATCGCTGTAAATGTAGAGGGTCGCAGGAGCAGAGGTAGGACACCTATGTTATGCACTGAAGTGATCAGGTGATGAGTGTTATGTGTTATGGGCCTCTTTTACCACAGGACAGCGGAATGGTGAGATGCTGAATGTTCGTAACCTTCACATATAACAATCTCAATGGGGCTCACGTTCTTCAGCAATGAGACCATGACGAAGAAGAATACTACGAGTATTACCCGTAGCATTAGACAAAAAGTTCATTTAATTCTAAGAAAATGAATGAAATAATTCAATATATGTTAGTAATAAATTTGATAAAACGAATATTATATCCATAATTTTATGTTGCATTACGTATTCCGCGCAGGAAGAAAGATTGAACATGAATATTTGTGTTGAAGTCTTATATGTATTGGATAGAAATAATATACTTCATATCGTATCTATCCACTTGTCAATATATTTAAATACCACTTTCTGCATGAAAGTTTATTAAAAAAAATACTCCTCCAATGAAGGGAAATATGTAATGTTTTTTGACAATATGTCTAGAAAAATAGCTGAAGCATTTAATATTGTATAATGTTTCAAAAATCTTATTTTCTATTGTAAAAAAGTGTGATAAAAATACATGTAACAAAGTTATCACTTATAAATATCTGAAACAGTAATAACATTGTTGTGTTTTGACTAATTAAAGTAAATAAAGTGTTATTAAAACAAAACAAATATTCATACTACAAGGACATAAAAATACACATTAATTACATATGAGGAACCATTAAACCATAAAATAATGTAACACGTCGAGCGAGACTACCATTCGGGTTTATGAAAACGTGGAAGTAATCACTGACTACTATAAATCGATACTTAAATGTCATATTCTTCTCCTTCTTCTTCAGCCGTTCTGGATCCATCTCTGGATATATAGATGAATCCAGAATGTCATATGCATCAACAAAAATCTTTGAAAAACATAACATTAACGAAAATACAAAAAATATCATAAGGTCACATGTGAGCATTGAATAAAGCTATAAAATAAATTGAACACAGTCGCTTTAATAGATGAGACTCTGAAATAAAATACAGCGGGTGATAAAGAACTATAAAAAAAAACAATTATATATAAATGAGTTAAAAGCTTACCTTCTGATAAAGAAAGGGTTGAGTCAAAGCGAGCCATCTCTCCAGAGCCATCACGACAGCAATGCAGACCGAGCCAAGTCCAAATATCCTCAGCACAACTATTAAGACGCATAACCACCTGGTTTCCATTATTTGAGGGAAGAAACTTGGTATGTTCATCAAGACCATCATACCGACTAAGGCCACAAAGTCGTTAATAGCCAAACTCATCAGCATCAAAACGTGCTTCCTATTTCTTATCTTCTTATCACCTCTACATAAGGTCATAATTGCTGCAAAGTTTCCAGCAATGCCTATCACATAGCTAATTCTTAGTAGTATAACCCATGCAATGGAGGCCGAATGGTTAAGTTCTTGGGTACTATTTTTATGTATATAATCGAAAGTCGTACTATCCCATTCGCTAGAATTCTCCATGGTTATTTAGTATGCACGCTTTTAACATAATATGAATTAGAAATGAAATTTCATATTTTTTGCAGATTTATATAGTCTAGTATTTTGGACACTTTCTGGGTAGCACGTAACACCAATTTCACAGTTGGACATCAAAATCGTTTAACTTGTTGGTTCAAGTTAATAAAAATTGAACTCAATTTAAGTAGATAAATGTTTACACACAATTTATAAAACGGTGGATAGGTATTCTTTACAGATTTCTAAAACACTATTTGCAAATGTTTATATACAACATAGTCACTGGTTAATAAACAAGTCACTGGCTAATAAAAACATAATTTGAATGTATACGTGTCATTTTAAAGGTTGACAAAAGAGACGACCATAGGTCAACGTATAAAAACGTAGTTGGTTCGTTATTGAGAATTGTACAGAATCTAAAATATTGACAATATTAATAAGACTTCGATCAACTCGTTAGTTTAGTTGAAAAATATTTGATATGTGACATGATAAGTTCACATAGAAAAGTGAATCGAGTACCATATTGTAGTTTGCATTAATGTTGAAGAATGTTGGACCTTCGCCCGACGCCTCCTGTCAATCTTCATATTTTAGGTCATACGTTATGTATTCAGTTTACAGTGAGCATTCTGTTTCCACAGTATAGTATAGTGCGACGGGCGAGACGCCAGACAACTTGACCCATCTATATTATTACAAGTATTTAGTTCAATATCATCTTTCGTATCTTTTATTTAGGTAATTTTTGCGAAAAACAAGGAAAGTAAAATTAAATTAGTAATAATTTTAAATTGATTTAACACAGTGTATTATAACGAAACATTTCAAGACATACCATATGTACATTAATATTGTTTATTGGATGATTTATTGCCACATATACATTAGCGG
>OX463849.1:44662176-44708706 GCA_949825065.1 Odontocerum albicorne
AACCTGTGCCTGAACTAGGACGGGGATTTAATCGGTATAAACATAAGGGATATATCATAGTGTCATACAGGTCGGTGTGGAGGGCTCTAGCTATATTCAGTCCCGACCCGAAAGGAGGATAAATATATAATTATAAAGCAAGAAAATATATACAATAATTAGAAATGAAATATTGTAAAAAGATAATAATTAAATACGACAAGATGAAAGTGACGTATCATTGGCTTGTTATCGAAAACGAAAACCAGTTATCAAATAATAATGTTTGAACCATAAGATATTAAAGTTTGTGATGGAAACATATGGATAAGAATATGAAACGCAAGTACTCGTAAGTACTTAAATATACGAGTATAAGCTTTCGTTAACAGAATCCTAATACCGAAAATCATAATACTTTTTATTAGATCTGTTTCTAAATTGATTTGAGATGTTTAAATGTAGTTATAACTCCCAGTAGTTTCCTCTGTTAACTGCGCCATTTCGGAAAAGTTGGGAAGCCGTTTATTTCTATACACTGTAGAAGAAAATTGCTACTGGCTGGTCTGACGCACATGATCAGAAGATTTTACTGAAAGGAGACAATTTGTGGCCAAGCTATCTTTACCGCAGGAGTTAAAATGTAATGGAGTGGATATAATGTGGAATCACTCTGTTCCAGAGGTTCAATAACATTTAATATTCTTGACATTCCATTCGACGCATTACAATATCAGTCCAAAAGTGTCTGGTTGCATTTAAGTGCGAGGT
This sequence comes from Odontocerum albicorne, assembly GCA_949825065.1. Classification (NCBI taxonomy): domain Eukaryota; kingdom Metazoa; phylum Arthropoda; class Insecta; order Trichoptera; family Odontoceridae; genus Odontocerum; species Odontocerum albicorne. Next base: position 44,662,927 of record OX463849.1, read on the forward strand.
GTATTGTATGCAAGAGAACAAAACAAATAGCTACACACTCCAGACAGACAGACGTACACAATGAGTTATCTGAATAATCAACCCAAAAACGCGGACACAATCCAGTGGTGTAATTAAACGGCAGCGGTATTCAAATTGAAATTATATATTATAATAAACAATTCCGTTTATAATACATATATTGTTCTCAAAGCAATTTCATATATCTCTCAAAGATGTCACAAACCTGCTGAATATATATTATTATGAATAATAAATAACAGTCTAGCATATTTTTGGCCATTGTTTACTCAAATTGCCCGAGCAGTTTTTTGGGATCATTTTGATGCTTGATGCTTTATTACTACCGCGAAGGAAAAAATACGACACAAACCAAATAAACGATATATACAGTATATGGCGAAGACGCAGTAAGCGATCGTGTATATCAAATGTGGGTTAAAACATCCATAATGGTGATCATGTCACTAGTTACTGCGGATCAATCAATGGAGTAATGTGGGTTAAAACATCCATAATGGTGATCATGTCACTAGTTACTGCGGATCAATCAATGGAGTAATGTGGGTTAAAACATCCATAATGGTGAACATGTCACTAGTTACTGCGGATCAATCAATGGAGTAATGTGGGTTAAAACATCCATAATGGTGATCATGTCACCAGTTACTGCGGATCAATCAATGGAGTAATGTGGGTTAAAACATCCATAATGGTGATCATGTCGCTAGTTACTGCGGATCAATCAATGGAGTAATGATACGCATCGTATTTATCGAAAGGTACTTGATTCTAACCATAAAGAATAATTTTGGATGTATTGTAATACGACGTAGTAGAGGCATACTGTCACATGTTACTACGTGTGGGACAGAAAACTCTGAAAGAACTTTAATGACTGAACCACTTTACGATCAATTCTTGTACACTCGTTAACTTCCATATGATAGAATGAATGAGTAATCAATGTACAATATTATATTATAACATATATTAAAGTTGTAATAAAAAAAAAGAAACGGGCTGGATTGTGTCACAATAATGGAAAAATCGCCATGAAAAACCCATGTTTAAACAAAAATGATGTTCTATGTTTTCCACATTTCGCTTTGTCCAGGTTTAAAAAAAATATAAAAAATTTCCTACTGTAGATTTTAGAGAAAAATTAGAAAAAGAAAAACTAAGACAACTATATGTTTATTAGAGAAACCTTACCACTAAATGTAAGTAAAATATTGTTCAAAAAAGTATATAAAACAAATTAATTCCTTTTCTTAAGAGAAGATAATATAATTCTGATGTCTTACAAGGGAATAAAGTCATCGTGAGTTTAACTGAGAATTTTCACCAGATTGAAGAATTTCGGTTATATGGTGGGTCTCGAAAATGATGATACACAGAAAAAGCCTGCGGCACACAAAAAGGTACTTCGGTTTATCGTATAAATGGATCAAATTTGTTTGAATCTGCATTCAAGCTTATTACTCCGACAGTCACTTCTCTTCAATATTTTTGAGAACACTGTACGAGCTAAAAACCACCCCCTGCACGTAATTTCATTACTAAAGGTAAACCTAATACAATATAATATTTGCATATTGGGATGTTTTGTTAGTGAATGACAATAATGGTAAAAACCTAAATAAAATGTACTCTAATTTAAAGGATGCCCAGGTAGTGTTTAAACAGAAACACATACAAAACTAAATGTATACGGTCCTACTAGTGATTGATAACTTGTTTGGAGTTTCGGTCCGATGGTAGGACACCTTACTCCTTCATCGGATAAGTTCTGACTGTTTTGATATTTTGGAAATTTTGGATCTTTTTAGGAGTCGGGAAAGGATAGGTTTGTGGTAAATGTTTTGATTTTATGAATGATTATGAGAAGTTATAAAACGATTAAATACATAAATAAATGTGATAGTATATACATAATATTACATAAGAATATACATTTAGTTGTGTCGTCACACACGAATATATTGAATGGGTGAAAAATAATGGTTATGAATAAAATATAGTACGAAAGTGAATATAGTATGTAAATATATATAGGTAATTAAGTGGATAAGGAGACGTGTGTGACTTGTATAAATATATTAAAAATGTAAAAAATGTTTATTGAAGGTGGTAAATGTGGTTGCCTAAGGGGGTAAACTGTCTTGCGGAGGAGCTGTCGATGTAGGGGAATCCAGAGTGACGATCGGTGGGTCATTTGGGGGGATGATTACGGTTAAGGAGTGGGGGTTCGGAGGGGCGTTTCGTAATATTGATTTCGGGCGAGTGTGTCTGAATCTGGTGTTGGCGCTGTAGTTATCTAAGGATTTTATGATTGGGTTGGGATGACAGGATACAGAGCTGTAAAACCTCTCGGCCAGAGCGCGCATATGTTCGGGGATGGTATGTAGTTTGATATCCGCGTGGAGTCTAGAGTTACGTACTATGTAGGGTGCTTTTAAGATTATGCGGAGGGCTTTGTTTTGAATGACTTGAATGTGATGTAGAGTTGATTTCTTCGCGTGGCCCCAGACCGGAAGGGCGTAAGTCAGTTGAGGTCTGATGATCGCTTTATAGAGATGGAGTTTAGTGCGCGGGCTCAGTTTGCTGTGTTTGCAGATCAAGGGATATAATGATTTGAGTGTTCCGTGAGCTTTTGATTTAATATTATGGGCGTGTTTGTACCACGAGAGTTTACTATCCAAGGTGAGGCCTAAGTATTTCACGTGTTTCGTCCATGGTACGCTCTGGCCGAAGAGTTTGAGAGTTCTGACGGGTTCGATATATCTGCGTGAGAAGCGGACAGCTGTGCTTTTGGAAGGATTTATTTTGATCTTCCATTTGGTGCACCAGTGCTCCAAGATGGGAATGAAGTCTTGCAGTCTATCGTGGGAATCGGACTCATATTTCGATGAAGAGAGGAAGGCTGTGTCGTCAGCGTATTGCGCGGTGATACAATGTGTGCGTGAAAATTGAGGCATATCGCTCGTGTATATGTTATACAGGATAGGGGACAGCAGTGTACCTTGGGGTACTCCTGCCAGAATGGGGCGTGGGGATGAGTTTATGCCGTCTATTTTGACGGAGAAGGAGCGATTTTCGAGGAATGATGCGATGATTTGCACTAGTCTGAGGGGAATACCTGACTTGTGCAGTTTGAATATGAGTCCGTTATGCCAGACTGTGTCGAAGGCTTTCGCCACGTCTAGTGAAAGGAGGGTCGTGAGGCCTTTGGCTCTGAAGGATTTGATTATGTGTTCTACAACGCGAAGAAGCTGATGGCTGGTAGAGTGTAATGGCCTAAATCCGTGTTGCGAATCTGGGATGATGTTGCGTGAGTAAGTTTCGGTGGAGAGACGTTCGAGGATTAATTTCTCGAGCACTTTACCTAGAGTCGGGAGCAGGCTGATCGGTCTGTGATTTTCGGGGATAATGTGGCTTTTACCCGGTTTGGGGAACATGATGACGTCGGCGTTTTTGAAAGGGGTCGGAAAGAATTTATGTCGAAGGCAGGCATTGTAGATGGCAGTAAGGGCGTAAATGGCTTTTTTCGGGAGTTTTTTCAAGGTGAGATTATTGATTTTATCGGGGCCGGGTGCTTTTTTATTAATGAGATTTTTAATGATAGATTGTATTTCTATCGGTGAGAAGAAGTCTGTGGTGGGGGGGGTTTGCTCATTTAATATGTCGACGACTGCATTGTCGACCATTATTGAGTGAGAGGGGTCAGAGAGGTCTGCATTAGGCGAGAAGATGTTTGCTAGAGAGTCAGCAAAGGTCTCTGCGCGGTCGCGAGCAGAGAAAACGGGGCCATTTGGTCCTTGAAGAGAGCTGGGTCGGGAGGGCGTATTTCTAAGGCAGCGCGTTAATTTCCATTTGAGTCCATCATTATATTCGAGGGACTCGACGAAGTCTGACCATTTGTCATTGCGGAGTTGCTGTAGGAGGTGTTTAATTTTTTTGACTAATCTGTTGTAGTCGGTCTTGTAGGAGGGGACGGCTGTGTTTTGCCACAGTTTTCTGGTTTTGTTTTTTTCCATAATCAGTATTTTGATATGTGAAGGAAGGGGAAGTTCGGGTTTATCGGCTGGTCTCTCTTTTGAAGAGGATGTGAGAGCGGATTTGATGGTGGCTGTGAAGTCATTTATAGCGGCGTCTATGGAGTTCGTGTCGGGGAAAGTTGTCGGTATTTTGATGCTGCTGTCGACGTTAATAGCGAAATCGCTCCACGAGGTGATGTGTCGCGGAGGGGCTGTGGGCGAGAAGGGTGGGAAGCCATCCGTCAATTGAAGTAATACCGGGTAGTGATCGGATTGAAGCTGGTGAACAGTCGTGAGATCTGTTTGATAGTGAATGTCGTTATGGACAATGATGTCGATGACATCGGGGCGATGGCTGTCTATTAGCGGATAGAGGGTGGGAGACGTGGGTCCTTCCACGAAGTATCTTTTGCGGGAGGAAATTTCATCGAGTATATTGCCGTGAGTGTTGGGAGTGCGGCTGTGCCAGAAGTGGTGTTTAGCATTCAGATCTCCCGCCATGATGGTGGGGATATTGTCTGCGAGGAATGAGTCCAGTTCGGACTCGACAAGTGGGGAGGTAGGTGGAAGATAAGTCGCGCAAAGTTTAAGGGGGCCGTGGTTGGCTGTGTTCACCACGACGCATGTGGATTCTATGTAGGAGGTGGGAGGGGAGGGGATGCGGCAGTGGTCTATTGTGCTTTTGATGAGAGTTGCGGTGCCGCCTTTTCTGCCGATGAGGCGGTCGTCTCTGTAGCAGTAGTAGTTGCGGATGCTGTAACGGTAGCTCGGTTTGAGATGCGTTTCCGTTATCAGCAACACGTCCAGGTTGTGCTCGAGGAGGAAATCCTCGACCTCGTGTTTTTGTGCTCTGAGGGAACCGTTTGCATTCCAGAACGCGGCGGATATGTGTGATGGTTTATAGGTGCGAGCCATGTTCTTGGATGTAGTTAAGGAGGTTCATGGCTTCGGTGATGGCTGATTTTAGGTTGTTTAGAATGAGATCGCGATTTGGGGGGGGGGCGACGGGCGATGTGTAGTTTTGGGGTGTAGATGACGATAATAGGGGGCGGCGAGTTGCGACGTTCGCATATGACGCGTTGGAGGTGACCGGTTTCGATGCACTCTGGGGGGCGTTGGGGAATCGCCATGTGGCGTTGATTGCCGAGGGGGCGTTCGAAAGGGGGCGTTGGGGGGCGTTGGTAGAGGGTCGTTGGTAGATGCCATCCATGAGGGGGCGTAAGGGCTGCGGGGTCTGGAAGTGGTGTTGGGGAGCGATTGAAGGGAAGTTGCTCTTAGGGAAGCGTGGGCAGCCTCTGAAGTTGGCCGTGTGTGGGCCTCCGCAGTTACAGCAGGTGGCGGGAGTGTCCGCGGGCTTCCTGCATTCTGATGTGTGATGCGTTCTACCGCATTTAACACAGTTGGCTGGGGCGTGGCAGTTGCCGGCGGAATGGGCGAACTGTTGGCATCGATGACACTGGCCCATGCCTTTGCGCTTGTTCAGCTCCTCCACTGTGACTCGAATATCGAGTACACCGTGGAGTTCGGTGAAGATGCGCTTTGCGGCAGAGTCCCTTGTCATCTTGACAACGACCATGGGGAGTTCCACTCGATTTCGGTTTTTCATACGGTATACGTTCTGGACCGGGTAGTCGAGGGATTTAAGCTCAATCATTATGTCCTCGACGCTGATAGGGGTCGGTAGGCCACGAATGACGGCTAACAGGGGCTTTTCGTTCTCCAGGTGGAAGGAGTGGTATGGGATGGCGAGAGAGTCGGTAATGTGGACGAGGGAGCGGTAAGCATCGACGGTTTCTGTGGAGATTTTTAAATCTCCATTGGGCTGAACCTTCGAGGTGAAGTTAATGTTTTGAGACCTGAGTTTGGCTCTCAGGTCGCCGTACTTGTCGGAATTATGAAGAACGATGGGGGGGATGCGGTCTTTTTTGACCGGAAGTAGAGGTCGTACGACTGTATTTGAAGGTGGAGCGGGAGCTGCGGGAAGAGGAGGGCTGAGTGGGCCTCTCATCCTTTTGTTTGTTTGGGTCGCAGTGGCATCATCTGGTTTCGGGTTTGTCTGGGGGCGGACGAGGGGGGGGCTTATTTGAGACTGGAGAGCCCTTTTTCGGTTTTTGGCAAAAGATTGCCAGTCCATATCTGGAGTATCCGGGATGATGATTGTTGGTGGGGGATCCATAGTGGCAGAGGAGCGCGGTGGTGTTGGGAGTGAGACGGTTGGCAAGACAGTTGGTGAAACGGGTGAGGGGTTTGTGGCCGCGATCGAGACCTCACCTTTGTTGACGAGCTCCCGAAGGAGTTTCACCATCTTCATCGTTACTCTTTTGGAAGTGTTCTCCATATTGAAGAGCTCGATGGCTTCTTCGAAAGTGGAGATGGTTAAATCGGGGGATGTTGAGCGGACCGGAGACATAGCGGTTGATGGTGTAGGCGAGGCCACGGGGACGGAAGCGGGCGTTTCAGGCGTTGATGTTTTCCTAATGATGATACGTGGGGTTGTGATGAAGAAGTCCGACTTGGCGGACTTGGCGGACTTGATGGACTTGACGGACTTCATGATTGTTTAGTCGGAAGAAGAAATGAGCAGAAGAAGAAGAATAACGGTAGAAGTAAATGTATAAATGGCTGTGGAGAAAGTATAGGTAAGTTATAATAATAATAATAAGATGAAATGAACAAATAAATAAATGATAGATAAGGTTATGAAGGGTGATGTGAATGAATGAATGAAGTATGGGATGAAGATAGGATGGGAAGAGTTGCCGACCTTATTCAGATTTGCAACTCCGCCCGAGGAGTGGAAAAGAGTGAGAAGGACAGAACAGTCAGTAGCTTACTTGACGAAGAAGAAGACGACTGGCATGGACCGGAACTCGAAACAAATTAATTCACTTATAACTTTTTTTTTTTTTTTTTGGAGGCCTGCTCCTTAATGTATAGAAAACGCGAACAAAGTTAAACACTGGTGGCCGTGACGAGGAAATTGTTCATGCGCAAGCGCGGTTGATGACGTCACTTGGTGTGACGAGCGTGGGCGAAATGCGAAGCTTCGGTGAAGATGACACTGATTGCGACTGCGCGCGAGCACTATGTTCGGTGACAAACGGGCGTAGGCGACACTGCGAGCGCACAATTGGCGGGACGCGGGCTGATACGGTTGTATCTATCTATCGGAACGAACTGTGGAGAGAGCGCGTATGTTTGCGGGTAAAGGCGACTGCTCCAGAGCAGGTCCGTGACTGGAATGTATACGGTCCTAGAAGTTATACTCATTTAGTAGGCTGTCTATAATCCGTCATCGTGGCAGCTGATGCAAATGAAGCGGCTAAACATTTAATTACCAAGGCAACGTACTCACCAACAAATCTATGGTGAATATATCATCAAAGTGGAACAAGAACTGCAGCAATACTATGCAAACTATTCAACTGTGTAGCTCTATCCCGGAATGATAAGCTAAGAATTTCAACTCGATCATTAAGCCCGTATTTACATATGGATCAGAAGCGTGGGTCATCAACAGAATCTTATGGGATATATTTGGCCTAAAACAGGTTGCTGGATAGCGGGAACTGAGATCGAACGAAGATGAATGAGACATCACTTATATCCAGTGAAAGGGCCGTAAAGATTGGAGTGGATATACCATGTTGGCAGATCTCAGTCAACATGGTCAACGATAGTCATTCAGGCCTGACAATACGGATTGAAGTTATCTGGCAGGCTACGGCGAAATAATTAAGACAACGTGCAGCAAGTTTTTAGGAGGGTTGGAATGAAGGTATACGAGTATTGGGAATAGTTAGCAAGTATCCGATAGGCTCGGAGAAAAATCCTTCGGAACGCTAAAGCATTTTGAGAGTCATATGTAATAATATAGTAATATATTCATCTGAAGAGTGTTGAAATTATTTCGATTACAGGAAAAAAAGTTATAAAATATGTATATCAAAATTGAATAGTTCTTCAACTTGAAAAATCAACGTTTTATAAGCATTTAAGTTTATAATATACTAAGAAGTATAATATCGTATAAAAGTATTAAAAATATTTATGAACAACACAAATTCAAGTAAACCATATTTATGTCATGTTTTTCTCCCGCCGATAATAATATTTCATTTGAGTAGTTAAGTTAGGTGACTGTTAAATCTCCAGGTCATCGACTTGTACATGATATCTAGATAGATTTACAAAATAACGAGCCTATCTAATCTGACGAATTTTATATTAACCAAATTATTAAAAGTAAATAATACATCTTCCTCACAATATATAGTAAATACTAACATATAATAACGAAATAATAAAGAAAATATATGTAACTTAAGGTTAAGAAATATTGAAGAATATCTTTTAAAATTATTAGTAATGTAATAACAATGTAAAGCATATTAAAATATAAAAGAATATGTCAAGTAAATTTTTTTAAAGTGAATTATCGTTCAACAGGTGATAAATATTCGTTTTCAACAATTTTATTTATTTCTGGTACTGTATCTTGTAAAGTTTTATAACGATTTATTGGTATTTCTTATAGATTTAAATATTATTTTTCCAAACCTTGAACCTAAAAATGTCAATATATACTTATCAACAACATTTATCACATACATAATAATAATAATACTTTCAAAGATATATTACAGTTTGAGAATGAAGGATTGCTACGAGTAACATAAGATGGTGTGGTTTTATTTTGGGGGAATTCCAGCAGCTGGAAACGAATTCTATTAAAAATTATATGAAAAACATTAGTTTTTGATCAAAATTATAAACAAAAGTGGGAGCTAATGACTGAATGAAAAATATGACCTTCGATACATAATTTGTAAGTTAAGACTAAAAATATCTGCGCTTTCAATTTATTCCTCAAAATGTGCATACTCGTATAAGAAAACAATCAAACGGGAAGAAAATTTGTTCTCTTAACCGCGCTACATAAATTGTCCTTTGTAGTATTGTACGAGTATAACCATAGTAAAATCTATTTTTTAAACATCGCGAGGAAATTTAAAAGGGTTAAAAACGTATATAAAACGTTTAGAACGATTTTTTACTTTCCTTGTTTATATTATTACCTGTCTTTCAATCATTAAGTATCATTTAAATTTTATTCAAATTTACAATATTCTAGTATACTGTAAAATGTATCAATCAGTTTTACGACCTCTGTATTTCATATAAAATTTGTTTTTTTTTCGGTTACATCTCTGGTTGGACTTTGTTTTTATGTACGAGTAGATGCATTGAGAAGAGCAATATGCATATACATTTAAAAGTGTTTTGAAATGTGTTTGTTTATTTATTCCCTTTGATAAGGCCAAGGTGATAACTACCAATGGAAGATATGGAAATACTGTTTTTGTACGGCGATTACTCAATTTAGATATTGAAATTTTTAGTCGATTGTTAATTTAATATTTTAAGAAAATTGTTAACTTCAAAGCGTTTAGTTGTAACATCTAACATCTTGAATTAAGGAAAATAAATATGATGGTGAATAAATCCGAAAAGCTGTTTTGTCTTTTTCAGACACATTTCGTAAGAATAACATTTTCGTTACTTGATTCCATACGTGCTGAATGTACATTAGTTTAGAGCATTTTCGGCCATTGTTTGACGTCATTTTGAGATTGAACAAAATAAATTGTTACTTGTAGCTAAGGTTTGTATGAGCTCTTGAGTGTCGCATTTTTTGTTTTTTTTTTTATGATTATGTGCGGTATGTTGGGGGATGAACGTTTTTGTCTATCTGGAGTGATGAAGTGTGAGGGGTTTGATTCGCGTGATGTATACATATGTAATTGAGTGTCAGGTGGATGAGAATGTGCAACGCGGTTTTATATAATAAAAAATCGGAAAGAAGTATCGATTTATTTTTTCCATGATATATGTCCTCAGTGAGATACAGGAAAAAAACTAATTTACTGGGGACACGACAAATGAAAGGCAACAAATCCAGATCTATTAAAATTGTGTGTCCAAATTAAATTACCTGTTGTTTTTTCGCAAATTATGAATATGTGTTGTCATGTGTAAAATAAATAAATAAAAATATGCCGTTGATTGATGCTTTTTTCTTCTAGAAAGGAAAACGATGAGACACAAACAATATCTGGTGGGCTTGGAAGGGAATCGTCCATTACGGGCTACTTTCACATAACCAGACGATCAAATCGGAGAAATACTGCTCTCAATCGGATCAATTGAAGGTAGAAATTGAAGGGAAGCATCTAGAATTAGTCAATAGGAAGGTCGTCATCTTTCATTAGGACAACGTCACGTTTCTTTGTAGATCCGGAAAAAAATTGGTACAGCTGGGCTGGAATGTTATACTCCATCCGCTGTATTCAACGGATCTAGCACCCTCTGATTTACACTTATTCTATTCCCTACATAATTATTTGACGGTAAAACCCTGGAGACCTGGAAACATGATCTGCAGCAATTATTTGTCCAGAAACAGGCGCAGTTCTACGAGGATAGAATTTTAAAGTTGCCCGAAAGATTGTATAAAACGGTGCATACATTATAGAATAAAGGGAAAATTTGACCTAAAAATATGAAACTATTTTCCGATCACCCAGTACATAGTAATAAGAAGATATGTAAGACATGGGCAGTAATAATAAATCAAAACAATTTTGACTCTTAACGAGAATATTGTAAGTGAAGAGTAAAAAACATTAGAAGTGTTAATTCAATTTCCATACTGATTGGCCAGCTTAGCAAATGTCGAGTGATATGTCCAGTCGGTAAAGTGATAATGCTTCGCAACAGTACAGTAGATGCCTACATATGCGGTACGCAATCCTATAAATCTAAAAACTCAGGACGATCATTATGTAAATTTACCAGCTACCTGAATCTTTTATGAAATTGTTACATCTTTTGCTTCCCCTTTTTCATTTATCGAACCCCATTTTTTTTCCTAAGAACCCTAATTTTCTCCCTATTTGGGTAGAAAATTCTCCAAATGTCGTCCTGAGCTTAATACTTAAAGAGGTAGATTTGCTTTTTCGTGACTATGACTTTTAAGTATTTATAGATAAGAAGAAATGATTTTGATCAATTTAGATCTAACAAGTAGCGTGTTAGACCTAAATAGGCTTTAGAGGGAAATAAATCACTTCTAAAGTGCTTTTTTCCACAAAATCCAACTTAGCGTTACGATTAATGATTTCTTCTTCTCAAATTATTGATTCGAACCAGTTCTTCGATTTCGCTTTTCAATGCAATATTTCTATGATGACTTCTGTGGCTTATTTAGTAAAAAGCTTGACTTAAATCGGGGGTCCATTTCAAGTTACAATATTCGCACGCGCCGAATACGTGCAATGACTCCAGTGGGATGGAAATGATCCAGCTTGATTACTTATTCCGAAGACAATAATGTCTCCCGATCACGCTATTCAAAATGCGAGAATTATCAACTCCAATATGTTGAGGATACCATACTAAATAGAGGTAATGCAGCCGAAAGTACGTATGTTTGAGTAGTCCCAAAAAAGTTTCAGCCGTATAAAGTCCGCAAACTTGTAGCCGAAAACAAATATTTAATAGATTTAACAAAAAAATAATTTTACATAAAGAACCAATATTATTTTTGTTCGAACCTCTGACAATTTCCTGTCTTGGATAAGCTGTAAAGAGTATTATATAACGTAAGAGTATATTATGAATGTTTTATGTCAAAGTTACAAAATTTACAAAATGGCCGCCAAAGTTGCCATAAAATATGTCTCAGAGCTGTCAAATATAAGAATGTTGAATCTTGAGATAGTCGGTCGCCTTTTTTCGTTTCGTTTTAATTTGGTATCTTGATTAACTCACATTCAAAATATGGCAGTCGACGTCATTTTCATCGATCTTTAGTGTAAATCAAAAAATTGAGTACTTATTCAATAATTTTACATTTATTCAAATGGACCATTGAGATGTTAAGGTACCAATTATTTTGATTTATATTTAAATTTAAAGACTTATTTGAATACAAATTATTTAAGTTCACATGGGCGTAGGTACAAATTTTAAAATTTTATTTTAATTAAATGTAAGACTCCCTTTTTATGTTTTTAATTGGCATAAATAGTAATTTTGTCTAAATAGATTATAAAACAGGGATGGCAATTGATCTTTCTATTATTATAAGTCATTCTATCCTATAAAAAGGATGACAATTTAAAGGAAACAAAAGGGTTAAACTATTGTATTCTTACATAGATAAGGAATTTCGGACAATAAATTCAGAGATGTTCAGTTTATATAACACGTTTAAGGTAGATTTCGATAGAGAAGTACTACCTATTACAGAGAGTATTATATCGCAACTTGCGGAAAATGTCAATGTACTCGTACTTTACTTGATCATGATCAGGAAACTCTGGAACTAGCCTCGATTAAAAAGTGTATTTATTTATTGCCGAAATATAATTAAATGTTTCCAATGGAATGACGCAATTTGTTCGAGATAAATGGTAGAGTGAAAATATAAGATATTATATTGTTTTATACTTTCGCTGTATACAGTACGGTGTATCTCGGCGAGCTTATTGCTACGTGACAATTTCTTTCAAACAACCTTGCGTGTAAACTAGACTGGAGTCTCTTTTAAATAACTCTGGGTTCCAACTGGAATAAAACCCGCAACCCCCGGACTGGAAGACATGCGTCTTACCAACTAGGTCACGGAGGTCGTCGATGCTATAAACGGGAAATTCCTTTTTTTTTTAACACAGACGAAATCTATTTGATTTGTTGCAAGGCCTTTTTTATATACGAGTATATATAATATAAACAAACATTTTTTCATTCGTTTTGTTTATTTAACATTTATTGCATTTTGTTTATTTTATATGTATTTATCAAACGTGATTAAATTGTACATGATCAAAATTAAATAACTTTTAAAATGAAATTTGTGAACAAAAAAATTACTATAAAAATAATATCGCAATATTTTCATTATATTATATGTATGTCAATATTTTCGGCAATACACGAATGAATAAAAGTATATTGGAATTGTTCCACTGACTTTTTGATCGTTTGCCGGTTTTGCTCTTAACACTAGTATCCTTAGAATATTTTCTTCAGCAACCATTCTGAAGATGCCCGCGTGAAGAGCGAAACTGTTCAAGGATCAAAAAATCATTGGGACAAAATAAATAAAATTGTATTCATTTGCGTATATTATAATATCTGATCTTAATTAATGACTAAAAGTAAATTAATAACAATTATGAAGATCAATAAAAAAATACAAAGACCTAGAAAAACGCGGCACGAATAGAAAAAATATTGAATATTTATAATATGAGAGTATGCATGAAAAGGTGCATGGACGTGGCAGAAGTGAAAGATGTTTACCAAGAAAGAGTGAAGTGGAGATTTGTTCTCTCTGCCTGTCCCAATAAAAACGTGGCGTGATTGTGATGTAACCATCAGTTGTCGACCCTTTAACGACCTTAAACTTTCCTTAATATTCTGTCTATACATATATCATATACAAATCAAACTTGTTTTTAAAAAGTCGTGATAACATTCAACATAGAATGATGTCACGTAAACAACAACAAAATTATTGAGATTACTGGTGTAGTTTTGGACTAGTTATGTTATTATTTGTCTTATCTACTAGTTATTACGAGTATGTTTCCCTTGTGTTGATAAACATATCAAATGAAAGTTGAGCTTTCATATATTTTGATTATTTGGCATAAATGCAAAACAATTCAGATACCTATACTCAAACATACGTGGCACGATTTTTTATACATATTTGTTTCCGAATAATGGAGTGAGTTTGCGCACGTATGCTTTTTTTGTTAAGTATTAATCTCGTCTTTTAGCGAAAGTCGTTTTGCCTCCTTTACCATATGACTACAGCTTCATTGAAGTGCATCATGGCGGCGCGATTACGCGCTGGACTTCCGTGCGGAAGGTCGCCGGTTCGAACATCGCTTTGTCCTACTGCCCTCGAATTACAGATTTTTTTTATGCTTAGTAATCGAGGGTATAAGGATACTTATGACTTCGGTCATATCTATTATTTAATAAAAGATTAAAAAACATCCCGGTGTGCAACGACTCACCCACTCACTTAAAGAAACAAATAAAAAAACTCCACGGCACAGCTTCACTTTCCAACTGAATTACTGTAGGAATGGCGGAGGGATTTTCGATTTCGAGGTTCAGTTACGATGGCAGCTTCATTTACAATTATGATTAAATAACTCGTACTTATGATAGACGACTTCCGTTGTCTAGTTGGTGAGACGCATGTCTTCCGACTGGGGGTTAAGGGCTGGATTCCCGTTGGTGCCCAGATTTAAAAAAAAAAGGATTCTAGTCTGGGTTATCATTAAAGGTTTACTTGAACCTATTTCTGGTTGCAAGAGATTGCTTTAATTTCATAGGTTGATAGCTTAAAAATGTAGTAAATCTTCTACCTGTTTTAAATCGAATACTATTATTACAATATCTTATGCTTCCGTTAACATACTTGAGGTTCTCTCCGATCATGAGATGAAAAACTCCTTTGCATATCAACACACCACATCTCATTATACACATCTCTATTTAGGGGGTGCGGTACACCATCCTTATTTACGTTTAAGAGAGAATTGCAACATATTAGATTGTTCAGAATGTCCTTTTATCCTAATTTCCTTCGTTTCCCGTCCTTATCCTTGGACGAATTCCATTCAAGATATTAATAATTTTATTTGCTTTTCTTCTTGAATTGAACGATTTTTTTCAATAGAATCTGTCATGGATTAAAACAGTTGAATGTATCATGAATAAGCTAGCTGATTGGAAGAAACTGTTGTGCAGCAAAAAGCCCATATAACCACGTAGACAAAAGCACGTATAACCACGTAGACAAACGTATGAAGTAAAATAAAATAGTATATTATTTTGAGGTAAGCACCAACTATGGATAAAATACGAGTATAATAAATATTGTATTATATTTTAGTTGTATACTGGTACTGTTTATAATAGGTATATAAAATATGATTATGAAGACAAAATAATTCTATCAATAGGCATATTTTTTTCCCAAAATGCCGTAGAAAAGTGATCTTGGTCAGATTTATAGAAATTCAGTTTAACTATTTGTTATTGAAAACGGCATCGATTATCTTTATATGTTATATATAATTTCCATAAACTCATGGTAAGAATTTTTTTTCAATCATAATACATTAAAATCCCAATTTTTTATTTAAACAAAGTAGTTTAAACTATAAAACATATTATTTAAATATAAAATCACGATAAAATTAGTATTTACGAAAATATAATATTAGTTTCGAATTTAATTGGAATCTAATTAGCTTCGTGTTTGTTAGTTGATAATTATTCAACTTTTTTAAATATGTTTTTTTTAATTAATCAAGGTTAATGTGTCTTTTTTTAATTAATCAAAATTGTCTTGCCAAGAATTTATTTGATATTACGCTATCAAAATATTATATTTTTAACGTAGTCTCAAAACCTGTCTAGGGAATTGTAATGACCTTTTTTCGAGACGAGATGAATACGCAGGTAAAAATTTAAGTACCTCGACTAACAATCAACATTACTATAACGTAGAATCAATGCATCAGCTTTAGTTTCAAAATTATTAAGAATTCATTTCGAAATAAGCTCAAATAGTAAGAAATATCAAAGGAGAAAATAGCAATTATATATTTTATTTTCAAAATATAGATGGATTTTCAAAATATCATTTTTAAACTTGACTTTAAAGTGATAAATATTAAAAATGAAAAAAAAAACAGTAAATATATAAAATTATTAAGTTAATCAATACGTTAACACGTTTATTTTACTTTCCAGCTGTGGAAAATAAATATGAAATAGACATATACGTTTAGGCCATTCCGTATGCAAATCAATTTCACCATAATTTATTACGAAAACACGAGTTTCGAAAAAACTTGTCGGCTACTCACGTGTTTATGGTCCAACACAAATACTGACACATTAAAAAATTCCAAAACGCACAAATACATCCGATAGAAAACGATTCAAAAAGTTTCCGAGCGATTTTATTCATGAATAAAACTTTTCCACATTTTACTCGCAAATCAACAAAACACAAAAATTTGTTATTCAAAACAAAAACAAATTGGAAACAAACGAAGTACGTTTTTATTCGAAAATTTAAAACACAGTTGCCCTTTTGTCATTAATAATAAAATAATTGATTCCATATTTGAAATATTTAATTTTACTTTTTTTTATAGTTACAAGATATTGATATATCTTGCAGCAGTACGCGACCAGTTACACACTTGGATGTAAATAAATGTTTGGCGGGACGGGCATTGGTTTTGTAAGTAGGTACTTACCGACTTACCGGTTCCCGCCAAGCAGTGTTCAACAACACGAAGTGTTCGTTGTAATATGCAAGATTGATAGAGTTTGAAATTGAAAAGGAACGGCCGTTGACGAGACGACAGACTCGCTCGGATTCCGAGATACGACTGGTAGAGATAACAAGTGATACGGGCGTCGGTGCGACCCTTGGCGCGAACAGGGCAATTTCATCCTTTGAGCTGTATTATTTTACGTTCTGAAATCAAGTATCGGAAGCTGTATTTGCGTTAAAGCGGGAAATAATAATAAATTATTTAACAAATTTGAATCGTTTTAAGCTGCCGCGAATCGTAGAACACTTTTTGAAACATACATACATTGGTACCATATTTTACAGCATGGCCGAAAATAGTAATGATATTTTAATGAGGACTAAAATGACAGTATCAAGTATCATATATTTGTAAAAAAATTAACATATTGTTATAATATTGTAATATACTCGTATGTTGATTAATAATTTAATTAAAAGGTTAATTACAAATATGGTAAAATTTTATGGTAAAATTATTTTTACAAAATATATTGGGGGTTATTAAAAACTCCGAGGCAATTTACCTGTAGTGACAAAGTAACACAGTTTTCATTGATTCGAAGGGCATCCCTAAACATTTCTGAATTAGTGATATGGATATGCTAAAGAGCGGGGTCGGGGGACAAAATTATCTCCAACTCCAATAATCGAGTCATTGGCTTGAAGACCACTGGAGTAGGCACGCAACTCACAGTTCGTCATCGAATGTATAAAAAATATTTTCGAATGTGGAGCAAATACACTCGCACGTCTAAATTTTGTTACTGGACAAACTAAAACCAAACTGCGATTAATTTTTTTTTGCATACTATAGTCACTATAGTGAATCGAATTGGAATCCCTGAGTGGAACAAAAGCGTCTTACTAACTCAGTCGTGAAGATTGACAACATAACATCTCGCTGATTACTAGAAAATATTTGTGTGGAACAGAATATTTTAAAGAGTTTATTTAATAATAAAATACGACCTCTGCTGTCTAGATGATAATACGCTTGTCTTCCAGCCCGGGATTACGGGATTACGGGTGCGATTCATGTTGGAACACTATTTATTTTACAAAGGGTTTAAGTCTGATTTTCACTTAAGGCTTATTTAACTCCTTTCTGGTTAGTTGGAAAAGATTGCCACGTAGCAATAAACCAGCCAGGTTATACTGCATACAATGGAATTGTAATACGATAAAATATACCATATATTATATAGGCTAAATAATTTTAAAATAAGTTGTACTCATTTGCATACATATCATACATTCCTTCTCGCCGTCTCTCTATCTAGGAAGGCAGAGAGGACAGAGCGCCAGACTTTTCTATCGCTGCACACATCTTTCGTCTCTTCTATATCCATACAGATTCCCATACAACTCTTACGAATTCCTTACTTTTACATTCCTTATTTCAAAATCAAACCATACATTATTTTATCTTTCTCTATCACGCCTCTCGCTCGCATTTGTATATTTTTTTGTTAGTCTTCATTCATTCGTTCTATATGCTTAAACCATCTCTTCGTCAACTTACTTAATAATAATAAGTTTGAAGTTAACATTCATGGGATGCACCTTAACCCAAAAACACATATTGCAGGTTTCCCAAAAATTGATTGTGAAAATAATTAATAAACTTCCTGCTTGGTATCACACGGTGGAGCTTTTCAGAGAGTATCAGGTCTTGAACATAGCCAATTTACATCTCAAATCCATTCTCTGGCACTACCATCGAGAGGAAGGGAAGATGCAGACTCAGCAGACACACATGACACGCATGACAACTAATGAAATGTTCACCATCCCTAGAGTTAAAATCTCTTTTGTCCAAAGACAATATGCTTATTTGGCTCCCATTACATACAATGGCGTGCCGACTTCAATAAAGGAAAATGTAGGAAAACCATTTAGACGGTCGATCGGAGCGTGGTTGTTATTGGCACAGGATTTTGAGTACTTGGGCTTTCAGGATGAATGACGAGTGGAAAAGATTTGTGTGAGCTCGTGAGTGTGGGTTTCTTCTTGTTGTTTTTGTATTTGTGTTTCTGTGTATTTTTTGTTTTAATTTTAATTTTTATTCTTATGATTGTGTGTGGTATATTGTGGTATGAATATTTTTGGTATTTCTGGAGATGTTGTGTGAGGAGTTGAATTTCGCTAGACGTTTCCAGTTGTAGTTGAGTGTCACTGTTTGTCAGGTTGATGAGAGCGTGCAACGGGGTTTTGTTTTTGTGTAATTAAAAATCGGAAAGAAGTATCGATTTATTTTTTCATGCTAAATATCCTCAGTGAAATACAGGCAAACTCCTAGTTTACTGGGGATACGACAAATGAAAGGCAACAAACCCAGAGCCATTAAAATTGTATGTCCAAATCAAATTACCTGTTGTTTTTTTGCAAATTGTGTATATTTCTTGTCATGTGTAATAATAAATAATAAATAAAATAAAAAAATCATTTCTAATTACTTGATTTCGTATTATGTCATACATTTTTACTCCATATATTATTCTAATTGTACGCATTTTTACAGCATTTACTTGGCATGTCCATTTTATGTTTAAAAAAATGTTTTGTGGCTTAGCCCTTATTTCAGCCAAAAAATGCCATCCATGACCATCACGTGCCCACCAGGAAGACATCCACAGATATGAAAGATCGACATCAAAAGAATAACCGAGCGTAACAGAACGTGAAAGGCGGTCGCGTGAGGGGAGTGACAATAGCGAGGGAAGGTCTATGGCCAGCGGGGAATCGGTCGAGTTTCAAGATGTCAAATTTTCAGTAAGTGTGTGATATACTCCGGGAAACGATTACGAAGACTATGGAATATTTGGACATTTTGGATGTGAAATAAACTTAAAACAATTTTAACTAAATTACTCGTAATTAATGAGTACGCTTACTATATGTGGAATAGACAAAATAATGACTGAGTTATAGAGTAAGGAGAGGTGAAGAGAATAGAGTAAGGAGAAGTGAAGAGAATAAATCAAATTGATTGTTTATGTTTACTCAAGATTGAAAATAATGGCCAACCTGTTAAATAATATTTAAACATTTTGTTCATCCAATAAAATTATAGAACTCAATTTTTATTATGAAAACTTGGATACTTTTATCTTTTTATTTCGCCTAAGGATACTCGTATTCCCATATTTACAATCAAATTTATACTTTGTTCAACGAATACTTTCTGTGAAGCTTCCATCTCTGTATCCTGTCATCCCAACCCAATCATAAAATCCTTAGATAACTACAGCGCCAACACCAGATTCAGACACACTCGCCCGAAATCAATATTACGAAACGCCCCTCCGAACCCCCACTCCTTAACCGTAAACACCCCCCCAAATGACCCACCGATCGTCACTCTGGACACCCCTTCATCGACAGCTCCTCCGCAAGACAGTTTACCCCCTTAGGCAACCGCATTTACCACCTTCAATAAACATTTTTTACATTTTTAATATATTTATATAAGTCACACACGTCTCCTTATCCACTTAATTACCTATATATATTTACATACTATATTCACTTTCGTACTATATTTTATTCATAACCATTATTTTTCACCCATTCAATATATTCGTGTGTGACGACACAACTAAATGTATATTCTTATGTAATATTATGTATATACTATCACATTTATTTATGTATTTAATCGTTTTATAATTTCTCATAATCATTCATAAAATCAAAACATTTACCACAAACCTATCCTTTCCCGACTCCTAAAAAGATCCAAAATATCAAAACAGTCAGAACTTATCCGATGAAGGAGTAAGGTGTCCTACCATCGGACCGAAACTCCGAACAAGTTATCAATCACTAGTTTACCGAAATTATACTACTTCTCTTCACTCTACTGACTACGTTTCATTTCTCAACCTTCTCCAAGTTCTACAGAGGAATCTCTACTCTTCTGACTTCACTTCTTCTCTTCGTCTTTCGCCGGAATCATCGTTGTCGAGTCCGTCCCTGGAACCGATCTGGGCCGTGCGCTGAATAGCCGAAACAAGCTCCGCCCACAAGTTCAGAGGCGCATCGACTCGAGAACATTTCACCGGAAATTAATCTAATTAATTTTTGGTGATTTACGCTTGACTTCACGAATTGGATTCTTCAGGCACTGCAGCAACCAACGCCCTATCTACAGTCTTTGTACCTGTCTGGTACAAATATGATTGCTGGGTGGAAATCAATATAAAAGTTCGAACATTTCAACAAACTTTTCTCACTATTTTTCTTCGGTCTAAAGAGTGGTCTTAGATAGTCGCGTGTAACATATGTGAAAATACTTATCACAAAAATTCTCTTAATATTGTAAGTAAAACTATGTGAGACCAATTAGCTGATCTTCAACATCGGTAAATGTTGATCTAACCATAATTTCCTTGGCCATCCTCTACCACGCCTTCCATTCATATTTGCACTGTATATTTATTTTGTCCGTCTTTATCCAATCATTCGTTCCACGTGCCCAAACCATATCAGAGTATTCTACTTTATGTCACTCATCAGCCTTAAGTTCACAATGGGTATGCTTGACTATCATCCCTTAAGAGTTAGAACAAATCTACACACTTGTTTATCATATACTCGTACATACTATTGATGGTATTCAAATTGCCAACAGGAAAAATAGCGAAGCCATTATTGATTGACAAAGTTTCGTTTTTTAAACAAAACGGCATCGTGAATTTAGATTGTTTTCTGCTGTTAAGAGCATCACCACTCGTACACGGAATGAATCTCTTGAATGACTTTTCCGATATAGATATTTTCCATACCTCGGTGGATAAATTGAAGATTGGACTCCGTAATAATGGCAATTTTAACGAGAGACAACCCTCAATCGCAATTGTTTAAATTTTACTATAATACGATTTCCCAAGATTTATGTAAGCTGTCAGTGACAACCCATTAGAGGAATGTGGAATTTGTAAGGAATATTGAACATTTACAAAAGCAGGGATTGAATGCGCCTAAGGCATTGACGAAAATTTTCCTGGAAACCGTTTACTTTAACTATTTGGTGGAAACGAGCCAGAAAGTAATACGTATCTTAGATACACTACAAAATAGCGTCTGTAAAATATCTCCCCTGGGAGGTTCCTGTTTTGTCTAATTTACGTGTCAAATTTTCATCGAAAATATGTCACCAAATAAATTATTTTCCTCTAGATTTCATTCGAGCTTGAACGTGTATTTGTAATGTTAACTAAATTATAATTCTTCAAGAGATTTCATACTTATCCTTAAATTGGAAAAAAATAATGTGATATTATTCTAATTATTTTTACTTGAAGAAATTCTAGCACGTTTTTGAAGATTTTTCTAAAATAATCAACATTTTTATTTGAAAGGGTGTATGTGAACTCCTTGATGAGAATACTTGATTTATTAAATTTAAATATATATTATTCAATTTTTGACAAATTTGAAGTTCCTCACATGTACAATCATTATTTTCATTATTTTTCCTTTTGGGTCGAGGTTGAAGCTTCATCTTCACTTATCCCCATCCCTGGCTACTCTCGTTGTCCAGTCTTAACTTTATCAAACATGTCCTCTCCATATTATAGTATTGTACTATCATACATCTTTCTTATTCTGAATGAATGAATGAACGAGTTCTTAAGCTTTTATTCAATTTTTAGACTTGCGCATTTTACTGCATCGTCGATCTTTTGTCAGTGATTTGAGGAATACCTTTTCCACTGTTGTGTCATATGTGTGTGCAGTGTTATTTATATGTGTATACTTATAATAAGTATTTGTGTGATAATCTCTGTTTTATTTTTAGGCTCGATGAGCCTTTGATTTCTCTTGCTTTACTTAATCCGAATTGAATCAACCATAGTTGGGCATGGTGACTATACTCAAAGGGGTACGATAGCTCATGTCAGCGGCCCTGGTGGCGCAGTTCAGGTTAGGCGTCCTCCCGCCCCTCCCGGGGGTCTCAGTGAAGCGACGATGGTGAAGACGGTAGAGTTGAGGTGACGATGCTGGAGAAGAACGCGAAGAAGGCGCAAAGGCGTAGCGTGCGGCGAGGCTTCATGAGCTTTCTTTGCTCTCTATCAAGTACTTCACTACCGTCTGAGGGACTGCAGGCTGGTTACCGAAATGTGTAGACGTCAACAGCATAAACCTCCGACAATCAATCAACAGGGAAATATATACATACACTTATTTATATCAGGTGTATGTGTAGAGTGTGGGGATGGGAAGGTATCGGCTGCGGCCAGTGTGATTGGAGCTTCCCCGCATTCGCATATGTATTGAATACATATTCGGTGAGAAAACCGCAGAAAACTCATCGAGGGAAGTCGAGCTTCAGAGGACCTCTGGGCTCTTCCGTTATGCGATATTAACACATTCGGCTTGTAGTCTTTCTTATTCTGTGGTGTCTCATAGCTTATCTTCCACAGCAATGTGTGGCATTGAGAATTATATGAAAAATACGTGTTTGCGGCATTTGTATGAATATGTTCAGCGACTGCATCATAGACTTTTCTATTTTTGTTCGTAAGGGTTTCTTCTTTAAGATTCGTGAATTTCCGTATTTCTTACTTTATCTAGGAGTAAATTCTTCATTATCTTCTGCAGAAATCTTATCATCACTATCTGGGCTCTCAATTCTCCCCATATGTGAGAAGGGGCAAGTACACGGTCCTGTATTCTTAATTCATTCGTTATCAGCTTTTTTCATTCTATTGTTGGATACATACCTTTTTGTGTTTCCATATCCTGTGTCATGCACCTCCACTGAGGATCCGAAATACCTTTAATGCCAACTAACTATCGATTCTTTGATCTGCCAATATTTCTTCTTCAGTCGAAATGGTTCGCCCAGTTCTGTTAAATTTGAGTAACTTATTTTGATATATCTGTTAAGTCGGTTTGATCTCCGGTTCATTTCATGGTCAAATCCAGGCATCAGAAGACATTCTCCAGTGCGAGAGGTATGATCTTGGATAAAATAGTTTCTC
Source organism: Odontocerum albicorne (assembly GCA_949825065.1). Taxonomy (NCBI): domain Eukaryota; kingdom Metazoa; phylum Arthropoda; class Insecta; order Trichoptera; family Odontoceridae; genus Odontocerum; species Odontocerum albicorne. The sequence continues at coordinate 44,686,380 of OX463849.1, forward strand.
CCTGTCGTACTTCTTTTTAAATTCTTATTTTTTTTAATATTTAATTTAGTTGTATACTAGCGATAGCATTGTTTTTTTATTGTCTTCAGAAGTTGCTTATATCAATAACCGCGACAGTTGTTCGTTTCTCTGCTCACCGCCTACATTTGCACTGTGTTGTAAACCTGTTTAAAAGCAATACATGCTATTGTTTAAGGTACACTGTATGTGCTACATTTTGTATAGCGTTTTTTAATTAATGCATGTGTCCATTTGTACTGAACACCTATCGCAATCCAGCTTGTTGTCTCTGTCTCTTGATCAGATTTGTCGTTTAGTCTGTTTGTAATTCATTAAGATACAAAACCCACTCTGGAGGATTTTTCGGTTTTGAGGAAATAATGATCAACTGCTTAAAATGATAATGAAATATACCTAAGCGTGGTGTAATGTCTGCTTTACGCTTTTATTCGCAATAAATAATGTCAATGACGTAAAAAGTTTTAATATAAACACAATGATTAATACATGATGTGCAAAGCGGGTTATGCATCTTGATGACTCAAATATTCTAGTGAACAGTTTGTATATTCGGAACAGCAGCAGCAGCTGAATGATTTTTATGGGCAATTTTCAAGATTTCTTGTATCACCTTTCTTAAGAAGAGTAATACTTTATTTACTACAGTCTGTCGGCATAATATCATCTCCTTAAAATTTGTTTAGGAGGATTCTTACCTCTTTTCGAAGATGTTTACCTCAAGTTTTATATGTTCGATTGTAACAGTAGTTTTTTTATGTTGTAATTTTCATTGGTAGCTCCAGGAACTAAAATGTTAACATATTTTCAAAAATTGTATTCATATTAAGTTAAAAAGTTTGAGTCATTTTTAAACGTTATTTTGGTTAGTGATAAACTAACAAAACACACATTTGACGGGAGCTATGCGATTTATTTACATGTAGAAAATTACCACACAACTTTTTGTTGTACCTATCCAATCAAAATCACTGTCACTGGAGGAATCTTTCATTGCTACTTTTGTCAGCCTCGCACTTGAAACTGTTCCAATTTTCAGTGTTGATGCCATTAAAAATCTATTAAGATTCTGCTCCTTGTTTTTTCCGTTACTCTGGTTTCAAATATAATAAAATGCGTTAAAGTGAATTTTCGTAAATGAAGGGATCACTGTACTGTATTTGCATCTTTGGGATTACGCTGAGCTTTTCTTTTCCAATTACTGAGTTTACTATGCGTCCCAATTACTGAGTTTACTATGCGTCCCAATTACTGAGTTTACTATGCGTCCCAATTACTGAGTTTACTATGCGTCCCAATTACTGAGTTTACTATGCGTCCCAATTACTGAGTTTACTATGCGTCCCATAAAAAAAGACAAACTATATCAATACTTTTGAAGATACCCTTTGCCTTTAGATAAAATAACACGATAGCGTTGAAAAAAACATTAATTACCAAGGGCCTGAAACTTCGTTGATTGAATTCACCGAAAAGTTTTCATTTTGCAATATCGTTAAATATCGCCTCTCTTGCACAGATCTTCAAAATATTGCTTCCATCCTGAACGAGCCCTTCCTTCTTCTGACAAACCCCTTCTATTATTATCTTTGATTTCACTTAAACCACATGTTAAATTTTTTTCTCGCATTTCTCTAACTTCCTCGCAAAATATTTTCATATTTTCCTCCGCATTCACATTCAACTTTCTGTAGTTTTCATCTCTTAGTTTCTTCTTCTTTTCCACATACAGTCTTTTCATTTGAGTATTCCATTTTGTATTTTATTTCTTCCGAATACTTCATCACTATTTTCTGTTCTCGCTTCGATAAATACTTTATATGCACCCCTTTCGCGCAGTCTTTATCTTCGTTATCCCACCATGCACCCCCATTTTAACATCCAACTTTTGCAGTGCCTTATACATCCTTTGCTGAGCCACTTATATATTATTTATACTCTTCTTCGATATTTAAGCCATCACTTATCATTCACATTTCTTCCACAATCTTTCAAAATTCGTCTTTATGTGTGCCATCTTGCAGTTTGTCATATTTGATATTCACGGCCGGCACTTCTTTGCGGATACCAGATCATCATCCATAGAGAATATTTATTCTGCTCACCACTAAATAGTGGTCAGAGGCAATATCTGCTTCTCTGAACATTCTTGTATCGAGAATGCTATTTTGCAGTGAAGAATTTACGCACACATAGTTAATTAACGATCGTTCATTTCCTCTTTCCCTAACACATACGTATGATTTATTTTGTAGTAAAAAAAAAGGTATTTGACACAAGAAGACCACTGTCCAAGCAAACTTCTAGCATTCTTTTCCCATTATCATTTGTCTGTCTAGCACCAAACTTGTTTTACAACGATTCAAGCCCATCCCTTTTAGCGCCAACCCACGCATTCAAATCACTTGTCAATACAATCTTGTTATTCTTCTTATTGTTTCTAAAACCTTTATTATACAGTTCTTAAAATCTCCCTTACTCCCTTGCTTTCATCAGTTTCACTGGTCACCCGATCATATCCTATCACAAGTAAAACACGCATTATGCTTACTTTGAATTTGAGTCACATCACTCTTGTATGGTACATACAAATGCATATTACTTCATACTTTCACGCAACCTCTCGGATATTATTATTCCCACACCCTACTTTACTCTTTCATTACTTTCACACCAGACCTTGACCTCATACTTAACATTCCTCGTACCTCTTCAGATCCACACCATTTTCGATTTGTCTCACTTAAACACACCATATCTAAACTTTTATCTTTCATTATATCATGCAGTTCATTATTTTTTCATTCAATCCTCCCCAAATATTTCATACACTCCATCGTCTTCTGACCGCTATCACCAGAGACACTGCGCTGTCTATGTGATATCCGCTTCATGAATAGTTTTAGTCAAAGGGTTGAGATTAGTTTTTAGATTTTTCTAGCCAGAGGGTGGGCAAAATGCTTAAAATACTTTTTTCGCATCACTCATCGTTGAAAATCGTGATCTCTTCGCGAACGATGATTGACTTTGTTAAATATTATTTGTCAAGCATTTTAGGGTACCTTGTAAATACATTGTAATTTGAAATTTGTCTTTAAGTACCAATGAAGGTAGTTAAAGACTCATTTCAGCAAAACAAATTAAATTGTTGATTTCTTCCAGGTTTTATAATTAAAATATCTCGAGGCTTTGTTATCCAGCGATGCCCAGCGAAATTCGTTTATTTATTTTATTCGTTTGAAACTAAGTTTGGAAGTTTGGACTATTCCCCCATTAACAAAAATATACTAGAAAAATAAAAAAAAGTTCCTGGGATATTTATGGTATAGAACAGATGATGATTGTCCAAAATATACTATATACATCATATTGAACTTTTGACGGTATGCAATAATTTATACTTTGAAACAAGAAGTATTTTAATAAAAAGTTTATACTTTGAAACAAGAAGTACTTTAATAAAAATACTGTAATGTAATTTAATGGGCTAATAAATTTCCGATAGTTACTAGAAATCATCTTACATTATGTGTACTAACTTACAGAACCAATATAATGGTTAAATACTCAGTGACGCGTGGTTTAGAGATATTGAACTAATTGAGTGACACGGTGGATTTATTTTCGGCGTCGCTTAACAGTGTGAGAAGAATCCTCCTTAATATTCTTCCACATGAATAAATTAATCAGACCCACTTTATGTAACAGGAGAAATTCCTATAATGTGGAGTATAAAAAATGACAGCGGAGAGTAAAGGAAGAAAATAAGTTAACATACGAGTATGTCGAATATCCGTTAGTGGTTATAAAACAAAGCGAACATTATTTGAATGTGCTCCAAATCCTTGAAATTGTGCATGAGTTTGTGCATCTTGGATCTAATATACAATACGTTACACACGTGGTTCTTAAAAATAGAAGAGAAGATGAATTCAAATGGACTAAACTGCTACATCCAATCTAACACGCGTGTGGGAAGCATCTAGAATTCTCAAACTATCAAACTTCACGCAGACTCTGGTGTTTTCCATTTCGTATTACATTGTATAAGACTTTTGTTGTCTACAATACAACCTGGTGAGATTATTGCCATATGAAAATATTTTTCCACCAACTATAAAGATATTAAAGATGTATTAAACAAAAAACAAGACTCTTTTAAAAAAATGGTTACTAACAGGAGTTAAACCCGCATCCCCCGGAATGGAATTCAATGTGTACACATATTATACCAAGTAGGCCACGGAAGTCGTCATCATATTCATGATGCTACTAGTGTAGGAAAGAAGGATGATTGATGTTTTATAGATGTGGTGCTGGCGAAGATTACTAGGGATATCGTGGACAATACATACCATCAGTGGCGGCTGGCTCATTAGTGCTCTCGTGCGTCGAACTACTGAATTTATATAACAATAAACACCTAAAGAAGTATAGCGAAAATATGTATATTATCATAACAATATTTATGAAAAATAATATATATTTATGTCGACATGGCTCATCACAATATGCAACTCAATTTGTTAGAGTTCATTTGTTGTATACATGTGTTTTGCATCTGGACGCAATCTGCGAGCATGTTGGGTTCTGCGTGCGTTATAGATCGAGCTCCAAATTCATAGAAATGTTTCGAAGTTAAAAGAGCACAGAAAATCTTGAGACAGCTATATTTGTATAGGGATTTCTAGGAATTTTACCTATGTTTGGAGCGCTGCACGAAATATCCGAGTGATCCCGAAAGCTTCCGAATGACAGTTTGCTGGGATAGTATTACATCAATTTAAAGTTTTTTTTTAAATATGACCACCGCAGAGAAGGGATGATTTGTTCGTAACGTTTAAACTGGGGCGTCTCTTTAGTACATATGTCTTTGCGAGTATCATCACCATCATCATCACCATCAGCCTGTATCTATCCACTGCAGGATGTAGGCCTCTCCAAGTTGTCTCCACAAAATCCTGTCCTTTGCACATTGCTGCCACATAATACCTGCATGCTTACGTATTTCGTCCACCCAGCGCGCCTTAGGTCTTCTTACAGGCCTTTTTATACCTATTGGGTACCACTGGATTACTTCATACGTCCAACGATGGTCTGTTGCTCGGGCGATATGTCCAGCCCACTTCCACTTGAGTCTTTTTGCAACCTCTATAACATCTTCAACCTTTGTTTGGGCTCGTATCCACTCATTCCTTTTTCGGTCTCTTCTGGTATAACCTAGCATGCACCTTTCCATGCTGCGTTGTGTTGTTTGGAGCTTTTGTAACATTCGTACCGATAAAGTCCAAGTCTCGCATCCATATGTTAGTACTGGCAAGATGCATTGGTTAAATACCTTCCGTTTGAGGCAGATTGGGAGCTTGCTCTTGAAGATGTAGTTTAATCGTCCAAAGGAAGTATATGTCTCCAAATTAACAAACGTTTTTGCTTAATTAGGTAGCGACTTTCTTTCTTTACTTTAAGTATAACATGAGTTGTGTTTTATTACATTTTTTCTTGCTTTTGCGCTATCTTACAGATGAAACATTTCTTTATTGGTTGAGTTTTTTCCAAAAAATTATGCCACACTGTGATATTTTATTTAAACAATTGCAATTTAGGAATTTAGATCCCGTTATAATTCGTAACAATATCAGTGAGTTTGAAAAATGTGTTCAAAATGTGCGTAACTCTACGGATAATTTTTTTGAACCACCGACTAAACGAATAAAAACCTCAAAGTCAGTTATTTATAAAGAAGTCTGCGATACAATTTTATGTGAAATGAAACAACGTTTTGCATTCAGCGATCACTTAACTGCAGCAAAATTACTCTATTGCGAAAAATTTACTGAGTATAGGTCAAAATTTCCCGAACGTGATTTTGTTTTGACGGTAAAAACATACGATTTTTTAAATAAAGTTCAGTTAAAAGGTGAACTCAGTGCAATTTATGCTCGCGATGATTTTGCCAATGCTGATGGCGCTTTGTCTATTTTACAACTTTTTTATAATACTGGTTTACTAGAAGATTTTTCTCAGACTGTAAAGTTAATTAAACTCGTATGCACTATTCCAATGACTTCTGTTGAGAGTGAAAGGTGTTTCTCTACGTTAAAAAGGATAAAATCATTTTTGAGAAATACAATGAGCCAGGACAGACTGAATGCTTTATTAATATTAAGCATCGAAAAAGAGCTAATTCAGTCTATACCTGATTTCAACAAAAGGGTCATTGAGGTCTTCGCTAAACAAAGAGAGCGGAGAATAGAACTTCTGTATAAATAGGTATGTAATTTTTTTTTTCTTTATATTATTTGGTATTTGGATACCTACTCTGGTGAACCCCCAATTATTTGGTCCACCGGCCGCCACTGCATACCATACATGTGTAACAATACTAAAATATCTGAAATTCGAGAAAGGCTCTCATGTGTCTGCTTGAATGCTACGAAAAATGATTGTTCCGGCAAGTATGTCGGGAAGAAGATGAAGAGGTCGTTCATCGATGATGTGGAGTGGTCAAACCGAAGAAGCCACTAGTGCATATATGATTACAGTATCAAAGATAGCAGAAGACATATAAGAAAAGAAGGGATTTCAGAGCAATGCTGTTCTTCATAGTAATCACAATATTCAGTTGTGAATACAATCACAAAGAAGGCCAATGAATCTAAATTATATTTAACAGTTAGAATGCTGAGATTCTGTATACGAGTATAGACGTTTTATAGTATTGACAAAAATGTCCAACAGTAAAACGGTTAAGCTATAAAAAGCCACGAAAATTTCGACTCCGATTCAACCAGTTAAATTCCAAATAATCCAATTGAAACGTCTGTTAAATAAACTTAATTAAATTATTTTTTCAGAATTTTACTATTGCAATTTCAATTATGTTTATATTTCCAGATGTGTTTAATATCAGCGACATTTTTACTCCACTTGAAAACTTGAAGAAATCATTTTTAATATTTGATTTATTTCGTATAATTTTTTTTTTCAATCCTTAATCTTTAAATGTCAATCAACTTCTTTATTGAGCAAGTCGCCTTTCTACTTTTCAACAATCCAAGGAGATATAAATTATTTGTCGAAAACATTTGTTCTTGGGAAAATGACAAATTGATTTTAATAATTTTTCAATTTTCAAATTTAAAGGGAATATATAACATATTACATTGAATCGGAATTAGTAAATAAGTAGACGGTTTTTATGTCCTATTTGAGAATTAGTAAATAAGTAGACGGCTTTTATGCCATATTTGAGAAGTACGAGTATATGAAAATCAAAATTTGAATGTCTTTTTTGAGGAAAGAATATAGTACATATTTTTCAAAAATATTTTCACTTGAGAAAAACTTTAATGATTCACAAAGTACTTATCGAATGAATTTATTTATAACTTTTAAAAACTTGAAAAGACAAATTACATAGCGAAAATATATTTTTTGAGAGATAATAGTTTCTGAAACATGTTCTCCGTAGTTCATAAGTTTGACAATTCAAATGCACATGCGCTTCAGCAAACGCGTAAGAGACTAGACTACTCGAACCAGAGGTATCAGCATCTGGTGGTTTTGACGACCTCGATGGCCTAGTTGATAAGACGCATGTTTTCCGACCCGAAGGTTTCGGGTTCGATTCCCGCTGGAAACCAGATTTATAAAAAAGGTTTTCTCTCTAGTTTTCTCTTAAGGTTTCATAAACATATTTCTGATTGGTGGGAAGAGATTGTCACATGGAAATAATTACACAAGGTTATACTACATAAAAATAGTGTTATACATGATTCGCTTGGACGCTGCTATAGCTACCAGACATGATTTGTTTAGTAATAATGGGTTCGATACACAAGTTAGAGTGCCCTTGAGGGGAGAGTTCGGAAATTTGTCCTTTGAATTTAGTGTATTGGATCCCACCTTGATGTATGAATGTGAAACTTGAATTTTGCAGAAGGATAAAATTAAGATTAATTCTGTGGAGATGCATGCAATAAGAAAAAAAAAGTGGAATGAAAAAAGTAGCTTTAGGATGGTTTGGATATGTGGAGAGAATGAATGAAGAAAGAATCACTAAGCGAGTATACAAGTGAGAAGTGCAATGTGTGCGTGGAAGATGTAGACCGAGGAAATCAGATGCACTAGCTTTTGAAAGAAGGTAAAGTGAGAAGTATGACTAATATAAGATTGTTCATGAAGAGATGTATGAATATGGAGGAGGCGAAAGTTGTGTGTTTGGATAAATAAAATGGATATTTGTTCATTCTGCCTACCCAGTAAGTGACACGATGTTCATTCTGCCTACCCAGTAAGTAACACGATGTTCATTCTGCCTACCCAGTAAGTGACACGATGTAAATATATTTATGTATTACTTCAAATTGCTAAAAAAATATGGGAATTGCCCATCAAACCTCTCAGTTTTTTTTCTGTTGGAAAAAAATATAACGTAATAAATAGCATTCACCATATGGAAGACAGTTTATTCATAAGCTTGATAATAGATAGAGAATTGCACATTAATTTTCCAGTAAGGCATAATACTGTACAGAAATATTTATTGTCATAGTCCTCTTCAAAAGGATCGTTAAATCATTATTGAGAAATATATAGACTATAACTAAGGAGTACTTTATTTGAATGGGACTTTGAGTTATTTTAAATTGTTCATTGTGTTATGTGGATGGCTCGTATCAAAATTGTATAATTATTAGCAATTGCTTTAAGTGTTGCATTAAAACGATCCTTTTTAAATGCTGTGTACTCGTATTTAATTCTTAAATTGTTATTCTTGAAAAATAAAATGAAAAACATACAAAAAATATTTTTTTACAATATCTATTTCTTTTTAGACAACTGTAGGATGGTTAACGTGGCGTAGCTGGTAAGCATGTCTTCCGACCCGGGGATTACGGGCTCGATACTCGTTAGTGAAAAATTGTTGTAATTTTTTTTCTTAACGTTTCTCTCCACGTTAGAGATTATCAATCATCATGGCTATTTTAATTTTGTCTGCAATTGCTTGCAACAACGTCTTTGTGGTACAAAGGAACGACTCTCATAGGCTCTCCAGCATGGATTTCCATCTTCTTCCTACACTTCGTTCTCCTGCAATATGACTTGGATGATTTCATATTTGTTTCCTATCATGAAACGCATGAAGTATTCTAATCTTCTCCTCTTAAACAACACTTTTTTGTATTTTATCATACGTCTGAGGTCCTCATCGTTATGCACTTTGTCAATTCAGGAAATCTTTAACATTTCAAACGCTTCTATTAATTTTGTGGTGGCTTGGGTGAGCGTCCATGTCGTCACGCCATAAAGAAGTACTGAAAATATGTATCATCGTAGAATGCGCATCTATTTATTGTCTAAGCCTCTATTTATTGTATTTCTTTTTATGCATATGTTGTTACGTAATGATAGGACACAATCGTGCTCATGTTAATAAGACGCCTCTTCCAATCCGGGGGATACGATTTTTTTAAAAGAGTCTAGTTTACTTTTTACTTACGGCGTCTGTAACATCTTTCTGATTGGTTTGAAAAACATTTTCCATGGTAATAAACTCGCCAGGTTGTACTGTACAACGAAAAATTAATACAACGTAACAATAAAATCCTTGATCTCTTTCTTTTAGTTTTATAATTGGATTATATATCCGTTGTCCACAGTTCAAAAAAGCAAGTGTATTACCGAGTGGCAGTCTCTTCCACCTAACTAATATTATAGTCAAGGAGACATTAAAGAAAATGAGACTGAAAGATTTTGAAAAAAATGTATTTTAACGGGAATAGAACCGGCTACTGCCAGGTTGGATGACAAGGAGGCGTTTTATTACCTAAGCCAAAAGAAAAAAAAATTATGTAGTTATATCTTATGTGTAGTACCTTAAGATTGTGATGGTTTCCGTGGCCTTGTTGGTAAGACACTTGTCTTCTAGCCCGTGCTTTGCGGATTCGATTCCTGTTGATACCCAGATAGATGTCTTTTAAAACGATTCTAGTCTGATTTTTACTTAAGGTTCTTTGATACATTTTTGGTTGGTTGAAAGAAATGGCCTCATGGTAATTAACTCATCATATTGTAATATATAACGATACTATATTACGATAAATTGAAAAAATAGCGTTATACAATGAACACAAAAAATACATATCATCATTCCTGAATTACTTACTACTTTTTATACAAGGAAGATATAAATGGTAGTGTTTTTTAGATATTTTAAATACATAAAATATCTGTATTATTTTTTAGAATTTTACTATCCTGCAGACTTCATGAGGTTAACTGTTTGATCATCTGATCTGCATTGTTGGCGCCAATGGTCTGATGAATTGAACATTAACGCAAATAATATGGAGAACAATTAAGAGTAAATTATGAAACATTGTTTTTTAAATAAATAGTTTCCATTGGATACCTGAAAAAGTTCTCAATAAAGAACATGAAATGTTATCATTTTATAATAATACCATATCGTGGTATTATTTTATTTTACACTTCATTTATCAATAGCAGACGTATGCAATTATCAATCCTTGATGACAGCGACTCAATAAACATCGCATTTCCCTTCAGTGATGTGGTGTGTTTGTTGGTTTCTCACTATTTCCTATTCGAAGATTAAATTATTATATTTATAATATTTAAATCGTCTAACGATTCATCCTTTTGTTTCATCTTACAATTATGTTTTTTATCATTTTATTTTCTTTGTATTAAGTTCTAATGTGAACCTTAGGCAATAAATCCGCCAAATTCTGGAATAAACAATTTAGTATGGAAATAATAAACCACACCTCAAAATAGTCAAAATCGAAAGAAAACATATTTGGTAATCGTTTGGAACTTTTTTGATCATAATTTAGCGTTAAACCTGAAACAATATGTTACATGTAGGATAACTGTGTGATATATTATTTCAAATATTAAATAATCTTCATTAACTTTTACACATAGACTCGTAATTGTTTTTAATGTTAAAAAAGTGACGTATAAAATGATATTCATTTAAAAAAATTACTGTAAAAAAAGATAAGATTTAAAAAATAAGTTTTTTTGGATTTTTTTTTCATGAATATTTTAGACACAGAGTGTCAAAATAAGATAATAACAATAAATAAGATAATATGACCAATATTTTTGTACGGAGGTGAATGTTGAGCAACAACTTAATTCCAAGAATAGCGATGTCATGTTAACCGATTTTAGAAGTGAGCAAGAAAAACAAAATAATGTACGAGTACGTATGGTATATGAGAGAGGCTAGGTTTCAGTGATATGGACATGAAACTAAGCATTTAGTATAGAAGTCCCTGGAAATAGAAGAAATGGTCTTCCAAAGAAGCGAAGGATGGATGGCACCGACCAAGACATGAGTGATATGAACGTGGCTCTGGAGATGACCATGGAGAGAGTACGACGGAGAGAGGCACCCCGTCACGCAGATTACACATAATTGACTAAATTATGGTTATGATATTTTAAACATAAAGCAAACTTGAGCATAAAATTCATTAAAAATATCGAATACTTAAAAATCACCCTTAAGAGAACAGGTCTCCAGTGATTTCAGTCGAGACATAATATTTATCATTTTTTCTTTTTGAATTATTCATAATTCTTGGATGACGAAAAGTTTGAATAAAATATGCAAACATGTGTAAAAGTACCAACCCACGTTCCTTCCACCTATTTTGGAATGACGTCACTTTATTATTTCGTGTGTATATGGTATATAACTTTAACTGTAATACGCGCGACATATAAAAACTTGATTATATAGTAGATTAAGTAAACTTAGAAAAATTTATACAAAAGTTTGTCGTATCATTTTAACATTTATTTCCTGTCAATATTAAGTTAAATGCGCATAGTGTATACAAGTAACATTGAAATATACTCAGTCATGAGGGATGCGACAGAAGATTTTTTAAATCTTAAAAAATGTAACGTTGGTTGGAAATGTTTTGCATTTATTTATACGTCCGTATGATTTATGAATTTGAACAGGGCTGTCGCTTCTAAATTTAATATGTGTGCTGTACATGCAAGCGGTCGGTTTGAGTAATAATATTTACATAAAGTGCTATTTTCAAAGAGCAATTTAAAGAATTTTCTGAAAGATACAAAATACTTTCTAATATAGTCATAAAATATGGCATTCACCTACATAGCTGCAAACCATGAGTATCAAACATTTTCTTAACGTAGTTTAGTTTTAAGATCAAGTTTGAAATCAACCAAACTAGAGGTTGTCAAAGTGTTTACCATAAATAACATCAGAAGTCTTTTTATTATACCCTTGTTTTTCAACCTGAGTTTCGCGGAATCCACGAGTTTCACAGGAATTTGAAGAATCTCGCGGAAGTTATCAAAGGATTCACGAAATATTTAAAACTTTGTAAATTCGCACAGTTCTACTTGTTTGTGTCAGACACAGGAATGGATGTTTAAGAAAATATGCTCATTTGTAAAGCTTTATCCAGCAAAACAACAGATGTAGATTTTTTAATATAATTTATTGATTTTTTGAAAAACACGATGTATCTTGGAATTTATTTCACCATTTAAAGATGTTCTTAATGATTGTGTGAAATTTGTAAATTTAACCAAATCCAGACCATGAGTTCCAAAATATTCACCCTGCTGTGTGAAGATATTCGAAGTTCCCATAAAACGTTATTGCTTCACACAGACCGGTAGAAAAGTGTTGACAAGTGTTGAAATTCAAGTGTAAGTGAAACTTAACATTTCTCTTCAAGTGGAAAATACCATTTTTTCCAAAATAAATTGTATTCTGATGATCAAATTAAAATTTTGGGAAGAAAAAAAAACTGAATGTTTTATTAAATTACACGATCTTTTGGTAACCGACAGCGTTCAACTCAACAAAAATGTTAAAGATTTTATAAATGTATATACGATTTACAGCATTTATTGGCTTTACTAAAAAAACTCTTTGCAATATTTTCCTGCTAATTAAGGAAATTTAGCTTGGGTTCAAATTCTAGTATACCCCTCAATTGCTAGTATAAGCAAATAAACAACACATTGATATATCGACCGACTCATGAAAAATGTTATCAAAGATTTAACATTTTTCACGAGTCGATCGATATATCAATGTGCGGAAAAATGTTGATGAAAATGAAAAATGTTATCGAAGATAACATTCCTCAAGTTGATATTATGAAGTTTTGACTTCAAATTTGAAATGGATATCCTGAGTTTGCTAAACGAGTTTCAAAATAATTTGTTCCGTTTGCATTACTTCTACATATGTATGAGATATATTTCTCTCTATACGCAATTACTAAGACGAAATATAAAAACAGGTTAGATGCAGAAATTTTCAAAAAAAATATTCCTTAAATGTGACTCAAAATGATAATAATATTATATTGTATATAAACAAAAATCAAAATGAATATATAACATTGGTACATATTTATTTTTTATGTATAAAATCTATGCAAAATGTTACAAATATTTATTTATAATATTTACCTATTTATTTAATATGATACTCATATAATGTGAATTGTATTTATGGTATATATTATTTATAGTTAAGGCATTAACATTGTTTAAATACATTGTAATTTGTTTTATCAAACACTGTTTATTTAACTTTTTGTGGAATAAACGGTGTTTGATAAAACAAACTACAATTGTATTTGTATTTAAAAAAAACAATATAAGAATGTGTAGGCCCTCATGGTTTAGTGGTTAAGTCGTTTCGTTCACAAACTAAGGTCCCGGGTTTGATTACCGATGATAACACTTTTTTCCACTGTGGTTCCGGGCTGGTAAGATCGAATATAGCTAAGATATCCTTTGATTGCGCTTTGTAGCAGTCTTTTAATATCCGTCGGTATATTTCACACAGTGCTCTTGGTGCGATAGTGATAAGGTCGCAAAAAATACAAAATAGCATATGTAATTTTTTTATCGACCAAAGAATATTATTGCCACTGTAAATAATAAATATTTTGTTTCATATTTATGCAATTAATTCAATATGACAATAATTTATGGTAATCAAGAGTGTGGTAGCGTTGGTGGTAAAACTCTGGACTTTGGAGTACATTAGATCGAATTCAAGTATTCAAATGTTGATTTTGTCTATTTGTTAAAATAGTACACGTGCAGCTCGCTAGCTATTTCCCAATATCAGTTTTGACACATGACCCGAAACGGTTGGCCATCCCTGCCTTAGACCTTTCATATCGATTGAACGAGATTTTGACACATGACCCGAAACGGTTGGCCATCCCTGCCTTAGACCTTTCATATCGATTGAACGAGATTTTGACACATGACCCGAAACGGTTGGCCATCCCTGCCTTAGACCTTTCATATCGATTGAACGAGATTTTGACACATGACCCGAAACGGTTGGCCATCCCTGCCTTAGACCTTTCATATCGATTGAACGAGATTTTGACACATGACCCGAAACGGTTGGCCATCCCTGCCTTAGACCTTTCATATCGATTGAACGAGATTTTGACACATGACCCGAAACGGTTGGCCATCCCTGCCTTAGACCTTTCATATCGATTGAACGAGATTTTGACACATGACCCGAAACGGTTGGCCATCCCTGCCTTAGACCTTTCATATCGATTGAACGAGATTTTGACACATGACCCGAAACGGTTGGCCATCCCTGCCTTAGACCTTTCATATCGATTGAACGAGATTTTGACACATGACCCGAAACGGTTGGCCATCCCTGCCTTAGACCTTTCATATCGATTGAACGAGATTTTTCTTTGTATTTTCTCACTTTTTACCTTCTTTTTAGTAAAATATTTTTTGTATTAAATTTGTTCGATTCACAAATCAACCTTTTCTTTTTTAAATTGAATATTTATTTGGTTGGCATTTGAACCTTATTCTGAAAAACAATTCTGAAAAAAAATATTCGATTCTTAGAAGATTTTTTTTATTATATTCTATAGTATGTTAGATCTATGTAAATATTTTCTTGTTTTGAATGGTTTATTTGTTTGTTCCACCGTCACATTTTGTTTTCTTTGTATTTGTTTGTTGTTCCACCGTCACATTTTGTTTTCTTTGTATTCCACAAACTTCTTCATTTTATTTACGTGTACGATATTTTGGAGGTAATCACTTTTCTTGACTATAGTGAGTTATCAAATCTAAGATCTAATTTTTCGTTTTTATAGAGACGACATTTTATTGGTTGACATGTATCAATGTTGCCAAAGCCACCTTAAATGTATCAATGCTTCCCAAGTCAAAATGGAATTGTACATAGATAATTAATTTAAAAAATTTAAAGTTCTTGATTTACTATAATTTTCTAATTACACAATTTAAATTATAGTAAAATGCCGTTGTTAAAAACAAAAATTTTGTTGTAAAAAAATATTCGGACTATATAAAAATGAGTTTTGCATTAAAATCTGAATGAAAAACAAGTAATTTCTCTATCAGTGTGAAATATGACTTAACACACATAACATGATGTTATGATGCGGCTTCCGTCGCCTAATTGATAAGACACCTGATTTCCGACTCGGAGGTTGTGTGTTCGATTCCCGTTGGTACCATTTAGTTTTTAAAAAGGTCAGTCTGGACCTCTTTAAAACTTTTCTGGTTATTTGGAAATGATTGACTCTTGGCAATAAACCAGCCTGTTTTTACTATACAACAAAAGTGTAATCCAACACACAATGGAGTGATAGTTGGTCATTAATAGAGCCAAAAAAGTTGTAATATTATATGTATAAATAATACGCTTTAACGATATTCATTTAATTTATTTCATATTTTCTAAATTCAACTCCTACATTTTTAAAATGTCATATCTGTAAACTTATCGTCCAGCCTATATTTTAATTGGAAGAATGTCACCTTTCAATCTTTGACAATATAGCATAAAACTTTAAAAACATTTTGAAATTTGTTAGCCTCATTTTATTCATTGTAATAATAATAAAAGGTCAGTTTATATGGCGTCGTTTAGAGAGCGAATTCCCCTCAAAGGCGCTCAAAACTTCATAAGCTTTATAAGAATACGTGAGAATTATTTGTTAAATATTTCATGAATATTTAGATTTAGCGATTGTTTTGCATTAAAAGTAAGAGAGAAAATTTTGTTTTTACTTCAAAACTATTAATATATTGTACCTCAATTTTTTTAAGTATGTTCTGAATCGATATTTGTCGTATATTGAAATTTGGATTTTATATTATAAAATAAAATCACAAATGTTTAATTTAAAAGAAACATTTATCTTATGTTTAAAAAATAATTAACGAAAATTCAACAAAACAATATTTTAAGTAACAAACTAAACGCGGCGCCGTGGTCTAGCGGTTAATATTGTTGCTTAACATTCAGGCGTGTGCGACTCAATTTACAGGGAGAACCGTCATGGACGCGCTACAGTGCACACGTATTATCATCGCTTACACAGTCGCTCTCCAGTCCGTACAGTTCACAAAACAAATTTCGCCCGCAGTACAGTTAGCAAAACAAATTTCGCCCGCAGTACAGTTCGCGAAATAAATTTCACAAACAAACAAATACAGTTCTACCAAGTTTGTGATCGCGCATCTATCTCGCGCATAAGTTTCACTCACTGACACCGCCACGCACGCCCACCGCCATTGTCCAGCTCGTTACTCGGTATTCGGTACTTCACGCGTATATGGAGTTGGCCTCCACTAATCATATTCGAGTGACATATCCGTTCTGAGTGCCGGTCGATGACAGCCGCCCGCTACTTCATTTTGGTAAGCTACTGACTGATATTGTCCTTTCTCACACTTTCACTTCCTCGGGGCGGGGTTGAAGACCTGGATAAGGTCGACGGCTCTTCCCATCCCGTCTGCACTTTCACCCACTCATTTTCACCATTTTCTCACCCACTTTTGCGACATTTATCATTTATCATTTATTATTTTCTTTACTATTATCATTGTTATTGTTATTGTTTCGACCGCACTCGTACAACCCATATCTTACCCTCGCCAAATATAATTAAAATATAACTAAAAAAGGAAAAATGAAGCCCACTAAGTCGGACTTTATTATTAAAACTCCTCGTACCATTATCATAAAGGAGTCACGCTCGTCCACTCCAGTGCCCGCTCCTCGCCGTCCACCACCCTCGCCATGCCCCCCCCCCAAGCCGAACGTCTACTCCTCGGAAAAAGGAGACGCTGACGCCCATCCCCGAAACCACGCCGCCTACCGCCCGCGCCAAGTCACCTGACCGCTCGCAATCTCCTGAACCGAACATCTCGTTCAAGGAGGCTATTGACTTCATCCAGTCAGAGTCAATCTCAAGGGAAGTGACTCTGAAATTGGGAAGGCTTTTCCGAGATCTCTGCCGCAAAGGACATCTCGAACTCATCCTAAAGAATCAGCCAGCGGACCCACCCACCGCCTCGCCTGCTCCGTCAGTCCCGACAACATCACAAAACCTCACCCCCACTCCCAATGTCCCACCCCCCCCGCCAGAACCTTCCACCCCGGATATTCCGGACATGGAATGGCAAACAGCCACCACCAGCCGCAAACGGACTCTCAAATCCCCTGAAAGTCCCCCCCCCGCCCACCCCCCGGTAAACCCTCAGCCCATCGTCACTCCGATAAACAAGAGAATGAGAGGTCCACCCAGTCCTCCCCTTCCCACACTCCCCGAACCATCATTACCAGAAACCACACCGACCCTACTCCCGATCAGAAGGGACCGCATTCCCCCTATTATCCTCCACAAAACGGACCGATATGGAGACCTGAGAACACAACTCAGGTCTCAGAAGATCGCATTCTCCTCCAAGGTCATGCCAAACGGAGACTTAAAAATCTCGACGGAAACCGTCGAAGCCTACCGCGCCCTCGTCCACATAACAGACTCCCTCGCCATCCCCTACCACTCATTCCACCTCGAGAACGAGAAGCCACTGTTGGCCGTCATACGCGGAATTCCTACCTCCATTAGCGTCGAAGACATCGCGGAGGAACTCAAATCACTGGAGTATCCAGTATTAAACATCTACCGGATGAAAAACCGGAACAGAGTCGAACTCCCAATGGTCATAGCAAAACTATCCAGAGACCCAGCAGGCAAAAAGATCTTTACCGAACTCCGCGGTGTCCTAGATATTCGAGTCACGGTAGAGGAACTCCATAAAAGAAAAGGAATGGGGCAATGTCATCGATGCCAAGGTTTTGCCCATTCAGCTTGCAACTGCCACGCTCCCGCCACATGCGTGAAATGTGGCAGAGCGCACCACACTTCCGAATGCCGGAAGCCAATAGACACACCAGCCACCTGCTGCAACTGTGGTGGCCCACACACGGCCAACTATAGAGGCTGCCCGCGCTTCCCTAAACGCAACCCCTACCAACCAACATCCCCCACCGCCCCCCCCGCACACAATACCACCACCCACCGATCTTTCGCCCCCCAGAGTGCATCGAGACCAGTCACTTCTAGCGTTTCTTACGCCAATATGGCAGCCCCACGCCCCCTGTTATCCTCATATACTCCACAACAACACACATTGCCCTCCCCCCCCCAAAACTGCGACTTCATAATCAATAATATAAGATCAGCTATCACTGAAGCCATAAATTTCCTCAACACCCTTCAACAAAATGGCTCGCACTTATAAGCCCTCTCATATATCCGCCGCGTTCTGGAATGCAAACGGTTCCCTCAGAACGCACAAAAACGAGATCGAGGATTTCCTTCTCGAGCACAACCTGGACGTGATGCTGATAACGGAATCACACCTCAAACCGAGCTACCGTTACAGCATCAAGAACTACTTTTGCTACAGAGACGACCGCCTTACCGCCCGAAAGGGCGGCACTGCGATTCTCATAAAAAGCACCATAGACCACTGCCGCATCTCCTCCCCTATCACCGATAACTTAGAAGCTTCATGCGTCATAGTAAACACTACCAACCACGGCCCCCTCAAACTGTGCGCAACATATCTCTCCCCATCTTCCCCACTTGTCGAGACCGAACTGGACTCATTCTTTGCCGATAACATCCCCACCATCATAGCAGGAGATCTCAACGCCAAACACCCCTTCTGGTACAGCCACACTCCCAACGCGCACGGCAAAACGCTCGACGAAATCTCTTCTCGTAAGAGATACTTCGTGGTCGGACCTACGTCCCCCACACTCTATCCACTAAACCCCAACCATCGCCCTGACGTCATAGACATCATCGTGCATAATGACATCCCCTATCAAACAGATCTCACGACTGTTCACCAGCTTCAATCCGACCACTACCCGGTACTACTTCACTTGACGGATGGCTTTCCGCCCTTCTCACCCTCACCCCCACCGCGGCACATCACCTCGTGGGGTGACTTCGCCACCTACGTAGACAACTGCATTAAAATTCCAACAACTTTTCCAGACACGAATTCCATCGATACTGCTATATACGACTTCACAACCACCATAAAATCCGCTCTCACGTCCGCCTCAAAAGTGAGACCCGCCGACAAACCCGAACTCCCCCTTCCTCCACACATCAAAACGCTGATTGTGGAGAAAAATAAAATCCGAAAGCTGTGGCAACGCACAGCTGTCCCCTCGTATAAAGCAGAATATAACAGATTAGTAAAAAAAATAAAATTCCACTTACAACAGATCCGAAACGATAAATGGTCTGACTTCGTCGAGTCCCTCGAATACAACGAAGGACTCAAATGGAAACTCACACGTTGCCTCCGAAATACGCCCCCGCGCCCCAGCTCTCTCCAAGGGCCAAACGGCACCGTCTTCTCTGCTCGCGACCGCGCAGAGACCTTCGCCGACTCTCTAGCGAATATCTTCTCGCCAAATACAGATCTCTCAGACCCCACTCACACAACAATGGTCGACAATGCAGTTGTCAACATACTCAACGAACAAACCCCCCCCACCTCAGACTTCTTCTCACCGCGAGAAATTCAAACAATCATAAAAAATCTAATCAATAAAAAAGCCCCCGGCCCCGATAAAATCAACAATTTCACTCTCAAAAAACTCCCTAAAAAAGCCATCTGCACCATTACAGCCATCTTCAACGCCTGCCTTCGACACAAATTCTTCCCGACCCCGTTCAAAAACGCCGATGTCATTATGTTCCCCAAACCGGGCAAAAGCCACGCCATCCCCGAAAATCACAGACCGATCAGTCTGCTCTCCACCCTAGGTAAAGTGCTCGAGAGATTAATCCTCGACCGTCTCTCGACTGAAATATACGCGCGCAACGTCATTCCAGAATCGCAACACGGATTTATGCCGATGCACTCGACCAACCATCAACTTCTTCGCGTTGTAGAGCAAATTATCAAATCCTTCAGAGCCAAAGGGCTCACGACCCTCCTTTCGCTAGACGTGGCCAAAGCCTTCGACACCGTCTGGCACAACGGACTCGTATACAAGCTACACAAGACGGGTATTCCACTTAGACTAGTGCAAATCATCGCCTCCTTTCTAGAAAATCGCTCCTTCTCCGTCAAAATAGACGGAATAAACTCCTCCCCGCGCCCCATTCTGGCAGGTGTGCCCCAAGGTGCACTCCTGTCCCCCATCCTGTACAATATATATACGAGCGATATGCCCCAATTTTCTAACGCACACTGTATCACCGCGCAATACGCCGACGACACAGCATTCCTCTCATCATCCAAATACGAGTCCGACTCCCACAACCGACTGCAAGACTTCATTCCCATTCTGGAGCAATGGTGCACAGAATGGAAGATCAAAATTAATCCCTCCAAAAGCACAGCAGTCCGCTTCTCACGCAAATACATCGAACCCGTCAGAACTCTAAAACTCTTCGGCCAGAGCGTCCCATGGACCGACCACGTGAAATACTTAGGCCTCACCTTAGACAGTAGACTCACGTGGCGCAAACACGCCCTCATTGTAAAAGCAAAAGCTCTCGGAACTTTAAAATCATTATTCCCATTGGTCGGTAAATTCAGTAAATTAAGTCCGCGCACTAAACTCCATCTTTATAAATCGATCATCAGACCGCAATTGACATACGCCCTTCCGGTATGGGGCTACGCGCCGGTAACCACGATAAATCACATTCAAATCGTTCAAAACAAAGCCCTCCGCATGATATTAAACGCGCCCTACATAGTTCGTAACTCTAGACTCCACGCGGACACCGCACTCGAAACTATCCCCGATCACATGCGAGCTCTGGCCGAAAGGTTTTACAGTTCAATATCAAGACATCCCAACCCCGTCATACAAAATCTCGGAAACTACAACGCGAACACCAACTACAAGCACCCACGTCCAAAATCTATTCTCCGCACCCGCCCACCCGCAAACGCCCCCCCAACTGCAAATGACCCCGTCACTCTGAATACCCCCCCGTCTTCTACACCATTTTCTACACCTTTCTCTACACCATTTTCTACACCTATTTATACACCGACACCGACTCCTCAAGCGGCAGACGACAGCCTCCCACCATAGTCAATCGCGTATTTCCCATATTTATGTATTAATATATTTTTAAAAGTCACACACGTCTCCCCAAATACCCATATTTATATACAACATCCTATGATTTACTCACCATCATCTCACCTCCATTTCTTTCTCACCACCCATCTAATATATATAAGCGTGTGTGACATCGCACATCCACAAATATATGTATATTCGTATGTAATATCATTTATATAACATCACATGTATACAAGTATTTAACGTCTTATTATTTCTCATAATCATTCATCAAACAAATTACATAAAACTATCCCTCCCCGTCTCCTAAAACAGGAACCAAAATATCCAATTAAATATCATATCAGTCAGAAATTATCCGATGAAGGAGTAAGGCGTCCTACCATTGGACCGAGACTCCGAACGAGATATTCATCACTTGGAAAAAGAAAAGGGTGTGCCTACTTTATATCCAAAGACTCTCTCTCCGCTATATATCTCTTGATATTTATATTCTTTTTTTGAATTCTACATATAATACCGCAGCATCATGTCCGGACGCGGAAAGGGTGGCAAAGTGAAGGGAAAGGCAAAGTCCCGTTCTAACCGTGCC
The DNA here is from genome assembly GCA_949825065.1 of Odontocerum albicorne. Classification (NCBI taxonomy): domain Eukaryota; kingdom Metazoa; phylum Arthropoda; class Insecta; order Trichoptera; family Odontoceridae; genus Odontocerum; species Odontocerum albicorne. The sequence continues at coordinate 44,708,480 of OX463849.1, forward strand.
GGTCTGCAGTTCCCCGTCGGCCGTATCCACCGTCTGCTCAGGAAGGGCAACTACGCCGAGAGGGTCGGTGCCGGAGCTCCCGTCTACCTCGCCGCCGTCATGGAATACCTCGCTGCTGAAGTTCTCGAGTTGGCCGGCAACGCGGCCCGCGACAACAAGAAGACCAGAATCATCCCCAGGCATCTGCAGCTGGCCATCCGCAACGACGAGGAGCTGAACAAGCTCCT
>OX463849.1:44708906-44813860 GCA_949825065.1 Odontocerum albicorne
AAACTTAACATTACGTAAAATAAACAAAGGAATGCTACGATCAAATCAATGCTTCATGACACTCACCCAATCAAATGCATATAGCACTAGTAATGTTTATTTACGTAAGAGAGACTTAGTAATGTTTATTTACGTAAGAGAGACTCATCGCAGGACTCCGATCCGCGAGGACAGGTCGTTAATGCTGGAAATATTGAGAAAACCAAAAAATTTCGGCGCTCTGTTTATTCAACAATATCTCATAAACTAATATATTATTTGACAAGGTTTTCAGAGATGTCGCTAGAATAAAGATTGTTTTAAATTTTAGTTTAATTTTTATTCCGGTTTTGTGTCATTCTTTTTAAGTATTTGTGATTTGAAACTTGGATTGTCGTCAGATCACAGGCGTTTGTGCTCCCCGCGGGGAACACGTTAAATAAATATCTCAAAATAATACGCTTCATACTTTTTATATCGAACGACGTGTGACGATAGGAAACATAATCAATGGGACACTAGAATATATACTTAAACCCGGACAGTATAAAATTATACTCAGTTGGTAGTCCACACTAGTATTTTGGTAGCAACTTTGATATAAGTGAGTGAAAAGTAGACGTGGAAAAAATATTGAGAAGAGCCAAATAAATGCTGTAGAGATGCGTGCATTGAGAAGAATACATGGAGTGACTATGTATGACAGAAAAAGGAATGAAGTAATTAGGGGGAATATAAACTTAAGGATCGTGTGTTGAGTAAGATGAAGAAGGGCACGCTGAGATGGTTCGGGTGGGTATATGGGTATATGGGAATAATGAATCAAGAAAGACCAACGAAACAGATATACGGTGAAAATGTTAGTGGAAGACCAAGTAAAGTATGGTTGGATCAAGTGAATTATATTCTGAAAGAAGGAAAGTCAGAGAAAGCGTAGAAGTGTAAGAGAAGATGTATCGATGTAGAATGGGTTAAGGATGTGTATCAATACAAGAAATTCAGGCACTCTAACCTCTCTGTCTACCTCGACAGGGAAATGGCGTGATGGTATGTACCTATGTATATTTTTTATGCAATCTATCAATGAAATTCAAGCTGTCAAAAATATAAATTGTTAAACACAACATAAGTCCTTGTATAGCATCATGTTTGGGGAGACCTTCATCCAGCAGTGGATCGACCTAGGTTGACAACGATGATAGCATCATGTCCTGCGAGAATAAATTTTAAATTAAAAAAAATAGATACATTTACAAAAAAATCGTACCGACGACGAGTTAATTTATCATACTCGTATGTGATATAAGAACTGTGCGAGTAGAACCAAGTACTAAAAATTTGGTAAAAAATAGTTTTATTCTTTCGTTCTACATGCCCGAACCATCTCAGAGTGCTCTTCTTCATCTAACTCAATACATGAATCTTTTACATTCGTCCCTAATCACTTCGTTCCGTATTCTATCATACATTGTCATATCATTTATTCTTCTAAGGAAACGCATTTCTACAGCATTTATTTGGCTCTTTCCAGACTTTTTTCACGTCCACGTTTCACTCCGGTACATCAAAGTTGGTTCTGAATTACTGTTGTGGACTACCATCATCTTAGCAGACTCTCCGGTTTGAGTATATGATATGTTTAAGTGCCTCATTGAAATTGTTTCCTATCGTTCACGCCATTCGATATCCCTTGTAACTCATCCATCGCGTGAGAAAATAATACCCATATAACAGAATGCCTCGACTTTCACAAATTTTGTATATAGGACGATGAAGAGCATTTTGAGATTGTTTGGGCATCTATAAATGAAGAAAAATTAACGAAACAAATATATAGTGCAAATGTAAGTGGAAGACAAAGGAAAGAATGGTTGGATCAAGTGATATTTAAAAACGAAGGAAACGTTTAAAGTGTTGGATAATAAGGTGTATGGATATAGCAGAGGCAAAGAATCTGTATCTAGCTAGAAAAAATCTGGCACTCGGTCTTCTACGTCTACTCTGACAGAGAAATGGCGTGATGGTATGTATGTTTTATTCTTTATCATACTAATATAAACTTTTGTTTGACTAAGCAAATCGAGGATACTCGTAGGTCTTTTTCACAGGTTGTTACATGGAGCCACATCCTGAGACTTGAGCGAACATTAACATAACATACTCGTAGATATTTGAAATGATATTAAATTCGGAAAATCTACTCATAACATACTCGTATTAAGGGATTTAGTTAGAATTGTTATAAATGATGAGACTGATAAAGTATAGGAAAAGGAGATATACTCGTGAACCTCTCGAGATGATACAATAAACGACAATTGTTTCCACACGAAGGTTCAAATTTTATCTGTTCATTCTATCTTTGTCATTTTATTATTTTCTGGAATAAGGGGGTAGAAGTGGGTTTAATTTTATTTACGATAATTATTTGATGCCATGTGTCAAGATAAGAAGTTTCTAGGACTGCTCGGAAGTCTTCAAGAAGTATATGAGTATATAATAGTTATTTATCAGGTTCAAGAGATATGTTACATTCTATACAAGTTAATGGAATAAATCAAGTTGTTCTAATCCCTGACAAATTTTACAAAAAAATTAAGTTCAAATAGAAAAATCTCTAATTTCTAAACAATAATGACAGGATTAGAGGTAGGAAGGGATTAGGGAAAATTAGGATGAAAGGATATACTAATATGTTTTCAATTCTGTCTTGAACGGGAATAAGTATGGTGTACATCTGATAACTCTTGGAAGATCGTTTCACGTAAACCGTAAATAAAGGTGCGTAAATGAGGTGAAAGTCTCGCCAGATTGAAGTGAACGTTTATGTTCTGATGGACTGGTCTTTTGGATGAATCTTTTTCTCGAAGATATGATGGGGAGAAATGGGACTGTCAAGCACGAAAAGTAAAGTCGATAGAACGTGAAGGTTCCTTCCTTTTTTTCAACATTTTAAGTTTTACAAAAATGTTTGGATGGAAAAATGAATAAAGAAAGAGTACCAAAACAAATGTACCGTGCAAATGTGAGTGGAAGGCGTGATGGAGGAAGACCAAGGAAAGTATGGTTGTATCAAGTTAATGATATTTTGAAAGAAGTAAGTAAAATCGTAGGAGCTGTATGGGAGGGTGTATGGGTGTGGATGTGTCGAGATAGGAAAGTCTGGCTTTCTGTTTATTCTGCCTACCCCATCAGGAAAATGGCTTAATTGTACGTATATATGTAACACGAAAGGTCGTACATTCTACATTAGTCTACCACATTAACCGATAGGAAAAACAAACGCATGGATAAAACATGTTAAGGTTCACGTTGTACGAGTAGATAAGGTAGCTTGGATAAAGCGGATAAGATGAAGATATCATAGATGGATGAATGCTATCTAAGCGTTGTTCCACTAAAACAAATCTAAGTTCTTTACCATTATAAAATAAGTCTTCGACAATTACGTAAGTTTGTGATATAACATAACACACATATAATACATATATTGAACTTGAATATACGTATTAATATTGAATAATTTTGAACAATGACTTTGTAATTTATTATAACTACTGCTTTTTGTATCTCCATGTTAGTTTAAGACAAAGTTTTGTATTTTTTGTCAATAATTTAAGGTATTTGTATAACTTGTCACATGTTCATTTGTATATAAAAGACGCTGTCGTCCTCAGTGAGATACAGACAAAAGCCTAGTTTACTGGGGACACGACAAATGAAAGGCAACAAACCCAGATCCATTAAAATTGTGTTTCCAAATTAAATAACCAGTTGTTTTTTCCCTAATTGTGTATATTTCTTGTCATGTGTAAAATAAATAAATAAAATTAAAATAAACTGTTGTGTCGTAAATGAAATAAATAAATGCTGACATATCGACCGTGGAAATCACGAAAACTGGATGGACGACCACTAAGTGATGAAAATACGACATGAGAAAGTAGACTATGAGAGAAAGTGGCGGTATTTTTAAACTCCTTTTCCTTTCATTAACATCCACACATCTTCTTTTCTTCTTCATCGTGTGCTCAATGCCGAGCGTCGTGATCCTCTGCGATGTTTCGAACTCTCAGCGCACCACCGGCCTACATTCCTACCGATTTTCCTCATCATGTTGAATGTAGCGCTTAAAGAAAATCCTGTTAACTCTTTCATTTGACCTCTTCCTTTTGTTCTCCTTTCCTCAGCTGTCCCTGCGGTCACCAACTTCTCCATTCTTTCTAGCAACGTGTCAAAAGTGCGTTTAGTTAGTTTTCTTAATGTTGTCGAAATTCTTTCGATAATATTCAATTATTGGATGATTGAAACGTTTGTGAGTCTTGCGGTTCATGGGATACGGAGCAACCGCCTCCAGCACCACATCTCGAGGGCATCATTCATGTTTGTTTCCTTCTCCCATACATCTATGCGTTTAGAATTTATAACAAATCTTGCTGTCACCAAAGAGGCTCTTTCATGTCTGGCATTCCTCAGGACCTACTCGCTAGTTCCAGAAGCCTTCATCTCGGCTTAGACAGTCAAGTCTAAATTGTTCTCATGGCTTACCTGAAAAAAAAATTGGGCTGCTTTCGATATTGTTAATGTGGTGCACATGGTCAGTTTATTCTTAATCTGATTGGTGATTGCCTCAATGAAATATCAATTAAGTTTTTGATACCACTTAATTGAGATTTTTTACTTTAGTTCTCATAAAAAAATATATTTTGCTACCGCGGACCACCAAGAAGCATGAACATAGAAATAACTGCTAGTAACATATGAGTGTACAGAATCGTGAAGATTGGAGAGGGCCGAGGTAGGTTTAAATCCCGCCATGAGTTGTTTCGGGCTGGTCAGGAAATCTTACCTTTTTTATCGTAGCTTCCTTAAATAAGGCAGTCATGTTGTTTCATGACTTCACTTTAACATTTGGAGCGTATGAGGTCCGATTGTGAATACAAATCGAGAAATTTTAAGGTAAGAAATGAATATTTAGGGGGGGGGGGGAATGAATTCAGGCCTTCGTTCGTAAGCGTATTTTATATTTATCGCTGTATCCTACCTACAAATTTGTTACTGAAAATTAGTAAATTTGATACAGCATATTCGTGGGAAAAAAACATGAAACATATATATTTTATTTTAAAATAATATTAAAAAATATGAAAATATGTTTATAGCATAGTAAAAGTATAATATTGTACAAATATTGATTAGAAAGTTTCAATTATAATAATCATGGAATTGTTTTTGAAAACGAAAATAAATATAGAAAATACGGATTCAAATGTCAAGTGCTTCCCTGAAAATTTAGATCAACAAAATAGGTATTGGGTTTGGACAATCTAATTTTACGACAGGAATCTAAAAATATAATTTTACTCTGTGTTCTGTAGAGAGAGAGTCGAGCAAGTTTATCGTAACTCTGAAGTGCTTATGTGATAAATGTTAACATAATTCCTTTTCATATTATAAAAAAACGAGAATAATTTTCGAATGAATGTGTAACCAGTGTTTCGTTTGAATAATTTGTTAGTTTTCCATACAAATTGATTTTGACATAAGTAAGTAAATATGAAGTTTTTACTAATGAATGACATTTTTTAATGAATATGGAATCTGAAACTAGTATAAACGATTTATATATGAAATTATTTTCAATTTGTTGTTTCATATCAAATTACACAAATAATATTTTTTTGAGGAAATTTATGAAAATATTAATTAAAAACTTTATGGTTGATAACCTAAAAATCGATTTTACCGATCAAACAAATAAAAAGTTGCACAGCAGCGCCTAGTGGCGCTAGTGTACTTCCATTCCATGGACTTTAGAGATGGGAAGTTTAGTTCATAATTGGGACCACGTAGAAACATAAAAACAAACCTTTGTCATATCGTCGGGATAAACAGAGAGGTCAGAATGTTAGTCTTACGTTACAACATACTGCCCACCTTTCTTGTGTAAAATACATATTTTTATACAATTCCCTCCGCGTCTTATACTACTTATATGTTCTTGTTTATAAATTTATTCTCTTATTTTTATAGTCCAACTGAGTATTTATCGATCTTATTCTGGCGCGATAAATTCACGTTTAGAGATTTATCAAACGTTTTTCACACATTCGGTAACGAAATAATAACTTAACAAATCTGAAAACAAAATGAATTACGGATCAGTCAAATTGGGTTCGTTTTTTCCGATTTAAATGTGAATTATTTTAATTTTAGATTTTTTCATGCCATTCTGACTATTGTGAGTTTTCAATTAATTAAACTATTTTATGTCGTTATATTAAGTTTTGGCTGTAATATTGTTCTTCAGAAAATATTTAATTCGTCTATTTTTTTAAAGGGCCATATAGTGAGCCAGCTCAGCTTAAAAGCGCTATTATTTTACTAAGGTTCTACTTAATTGAGAATCTAATCCAAGATTCTACTTAATTGAGAATCTAATCCAAGATTCTACTTAATTATAAATCTGATTTCTTGAGTTTTTATATAAAAAATGTAATCTATTGAAGAAAACAATAAATTAAATAGCTAAGAAAAAATAGTATTAAAAATAATTATGTGGAAAAAAGTGAAAGAAACCAAAATCCAAGTATATATAAATACGACACCTTCTTTTCTATCAATATGTTTAGTTTTGTAAAAGTTTCAGTTCATTTTTAACAGGTCGATCGCGACCAGCTTAATTCCAGTAGAAATTTGACATTCGAGACTTCATAAACGTCGATTTTATATATTAGATTTTATATTAGTACCCTTTTATAGTCAGTTTGTCTCGAGACACGTTTTAGGGAACGTGTATTTTTTGTTACCATTAGAAAGTGAGAGTTGTGAATTTATTGTTTTTGTTTTGAATTATTTTTTACCGTTATTTATAAACAATGTCAAGGCCAACAATCGATGAAGAACATTTGCGGCAGTGCATGCAGTTTTTATTCGACCAGGGAATGAAAGAAAACGAAGTCACGAAAAAAATTACAGATACGTACGGAGATGTTTTAAAACTGTCGTAGATGTTATTTTTTTTTTAAATGGCGATTGGAACCTCGGACGTTCCTAGAACGGGAAGGCTCCATAAATTGGATGGAGATGTGCCGACGTTATTAGTGGAATCGGATCCTCAAACAATCGGGGAATTTTCAACTAAGCTTGATTGTCCATGGTCAACAGTTCAGAAGCACCTTTATCGTATAGGTAAAATATATAAACAATGAATTTGAGTTCCCCATGAATTGTCGCTAATCGCACTAGAGCAGCGAAGAACTATCTGTGCATCTCTCTTGTCCAGGTATGAAACCGACCCGCTTTTGCGGCGAATTGTGACTTGCGGTGAGAAGTGGGTACTGTACAATAATCCTATACGAAAACACAATGGCTTTCTTCGGGTTAGGTGATATTTGTGAATAATTATTAAAATCTCGAGTAATTACAATTGAATATCTTTTTAGGTATTCAACACTATCAAAAATGGATGACAAAGTGAATAACGGCGTAGCTGAAGTGGTTGTAGAAGCGCCCAAAGAGACAAATGTAAGTAATATTACGTGCCGGCATAACCTATCATCTTTCAACTTGCGTTATTAGAGTTGTTTGTTTTATGTCAATATTTTTAATACCCAATTCTTAAGATCGTTACCACCTTGTTTTAGTTCTTTATGTAAGTATGAAGTATTTAGTATTAATGTAATAAGATATTTTTTCTAATTATTTTACATTCCTTTCATCACAGTTACATATAAATGAGAGCTTGTTTTTCCTATACATAGAATTTTTTTCACTTTGTAAACATTATTGATATTTTAATTTTCTTTTTTTTTAAGGTAAAAATTACTGAGATGCCATCAAAAAAATCATCGAAAGAACTTCGTAAAATTGACGATAAATCGGTGGAACAAGTTTTAAAAGCTTTGAGTAGTTTGCAAACTCCTGAAGAAAAGCTCGCAGCTATGTGTAAAAAGTATACCGAAATTGTGGATGAGAACAGAAAGCTCTTAACTAGTAAGCAGTGGGAAAAGAAGTATGTTCTGGTGCAAAGAGAAAAGGAACAAATCCAGTTGGAGTACAACAAAACTATTCTACTTAAAGTTAAATTAGAAAGCTTGTGTCGTGAACTCCAAAAGCAGAACAAGGCAGTGAAGGTATTTTTTTAATTTATTATATTTAAGATAAATATGAATAAAGCTAACAAATCAGAACTGATGAAAACTGGTCAAATTCTCATTGATTTATGGATATTTGATGCACAAGTTTAATATATGTTGGTACTTTTTTAAACTATTGATAAGATAGTTAAATGTATCATGATCCCTCGGAAAACTTATTGGAAAAATGCTTGTTATCTGAGGGTGAGTTGCTCTGCTCACCTTTGGTATCAAACTGGTGAATTTTGATCAAAACCAAAGTATATCTTGTATGAATGTAAGTAAAGCCAAAAATAAAGAATTTGAATGTTATAGCTTATTATATTTTAAGGCCTATGAACATACGTTTAAATATTTTTGTACCTATATTGTTTAATTAGGAAAACCAAATACAGTTTAACAATTGTGATTTTAAGAATAAGAGTTACTTAGGCTGTGTTTTATCTTATTGCTTGAAAGAGGGATTGAAAGTGTAAATAAAAACATGGACAATAATATAGTAATATTTTTGAACTATGCATATATTAGATAATAACTTTGTGCTAGTACAAAACTGAATTTAGGTTATGTTAGGTAATTATCAATATTTTTTATGCTTATGTATTCTTATGTTTTTACAGGACGAATCCTTACTCAAAATAAGAGAAGAAGAGGAAAGGCGCAAAGAAACTCAAGCAAAGTTCCAAAATACTCTTACTGAGATTACCACCTTGATGCAACAGAACAATGAAAAGAACACCAAGCTCAGGGATGATAACCTGGACATGACTAAAAAATTCAAGTCAGTTGTTGAGCAATATGAACTGAGGGAACAACAAGTTGATAAAATGGCTAAGCAAATGGCTTTGGAAGCACAGTTGGCCGAAGCTAAACTTAATAAGGCTAACCTCGAAGCTCAGGCTGATAGGGAAAAAATGCTCGCTGAAAAGAAACAGCTTTTGTTAGAACTGTCGCAGTACCAATCTCGATGCACTGAGATGCAAGCGACTGAGGTCGCTCTCCGTTGTCAAGTTTCAATGTACACCGATAAATATGACGAGTTCCAGAATGCTTTGACCAGGAGCAATGAAGTCTTCGGCGGATTCAAAGGAGAAATGGAGAAGGTAAAATGACTTATTTGATGTTTGGTATTTTGAATCTGCTCGGAATGCTATAGCATATGCTCGCTTCATCTTGCAATCATGTGATGTCATCACCAATGTTTCACTTTGGAAGCAAACAAAACAATTCATTATACACACAAACTACTCGCAAGATTAAGGTTTTCAAGTAAATGCTACTTGCTAATTTCTATTATTTAACACATTGATCCCCAATTGGATTTTCGTAAAATGTCCAAAAAATGTTATTACGTTTTTAATTTAATATAACCTACCTATCACATTCATGAGTATATCTTTTAGAACCATGAAGATATCCTAAGGCCATATCGTAGTAAGATAGAGAAGGGCCGTGTCGGCCAAGTTTAATAGTAGTTTAATGCAGAGCGCGTAGCCGACGGACAGAATGACACTCTGAAGTTAGGTATGCCGTGTCAGCCACCGGTGGCCGACACGGCCCAATTGGAATACCTCGGTGTCAGCCACCGGTGGCTGACACGGCGATCAACGTGTTAATCAAGTAAATTGTTTTTGAAAAAAACTATTGCTGAAATATTTTAATCATTACTTTCAAATTTTATTATTTTGCAGTGTAACATCCTATTTGAAATGACTAGTTTATTTAAATGACTAATTTGAATTGTATTTTAGTTTCGTTATGCATTATCTTTATTATTCAATATGTGAATCTGTGTATGTAACAGTTTTCTTATCTTTAGTTAATATTATAAATACTTTATAATATTGTTATAAGTTTATGCATTTCAGATGTCAAAGAAGATTCTGAAACTTGAAAAAGAAACAACAGTTTGGAAACAACGCTGGGAGAAGTCTCATGCAGCGCTTTTGGATATGGCTGCTGAAAAACAGCAAAGAGATGCATCTGCTGCTTTGCAAGCGAGACAGTTGCTGCAAGTGCAGCGCCTCTGCAGAACTATGCAGGTAAATATATACATTACTCTTCTTCTCTTCTATATTTACTGTAAGTTAGTGTAAGGTTCTTAAACTAACTTTCTGTGTTTATTGGTCAGTTTGTGAATGTCTTCTTATAGGGGAAACATTGTTACCAGTTCCAGTTCAGTTCAGTTCAATTCCACCACAACTCGTGCTGTTATGGGGGCCAAAAGAAGTCCCCATGAATTGTAGTCTGCACAATAACATATTCTTTATTTTTTTTGAGCATATCAAGTAACTATGAAAATGGAACTACTCAAAGGAACTCCTTCAACGGGGACATACCAGAGTGAGAAAAGGATAGCAGCAACGGGGACATACCAGAGTGAGAAAAGGATAGCAGCAACGGGGACATACCAGAGTGAGAAAAGGATAGCAGCAACAGCAACGATGCACTTAAGATCTGACATAACACAATAAATGCAATAATAAAGCTACTTAAGGCCAGAAGTTCAAGTAGTCCAGCAGGTGGCCAATACTTTTGAATAAACATAGAATCCAGCAAAACTATTCTTTAACACCATTAGATTAGGGTAAGCCAATTGTTCTGAAAATGTACTTATGTAAGCCTGAATGGTAATCCCTTCAGAAATTATTGACTCTATTTTCGTTGCAATACCACGAAATGGGATCTGTGGATTGATCCAGTTGGCTGCAAAATTTACAGCAGGGAAAAGTATAAGTTGAACTACGCGGCGTATCCAGAAAGTAAGTGTACTGAGGCTCTCATTTTGGATGGATTTTATTTTCGACATGTTGGCTACACTTCCGTGTAGCCTGACCCTTCCCCTTCGCAACGAGACCGGTTCGAGGTCAGTACGTTGAGAAGTGTCGACGCGACAACACGTTTCGTGAAAAATGTCAATCCAATCTCCCGCCAAGTGCGAAATACGCGGCGTCATCCGTTATCTCGTTTGGAAGGGAAAACCTCAGGTTGAGGTTTATAATGAGGTGAAAACTGCATATGGTGATAAAGCTATGAATCGTACGAGTGTGTACAAGTGGTGTCGCGAGTTTAAAAACGGTCATACGTCTGTGCATGATGATCAGAGGAGCGGAAGACCTTCAATTGTGACTGACGAAATTGTGGAAAAAATCGAAAATGCGCTCCGTGACGATCGCAGATTGACTGTGGATGAACTTTCTGCGATGTTTCCGCAAATCTCCAGATCTCTACTACACGAAACCATCACAGAAACCCTCGGATATCGGAAACTGTCCGCGAGGTGGGTCCCAAAACAGCTGACAGATTGAATCGAGTGGAGGCCGGGCAAGAGTTTTTGAGGCGCTGCAAACTCCATGGAGATGAATTTCTCCGCTCTATCGTTACTGGAGATGAAACTTGGGTTGCACACTACACGCCTGAAACCAAAAGGCAGTCTCAACAGTGGCGTCACACCTCTTCACCCTCCGCCAAAAAGTTCAAAACCACAATTTCAGCCAAGAAAATCATGGCATCCGTGTTTTGGGTCTGTCAAGGCATAATTTTAATTGAATATACTATATGCCTCAAGGGGAGACCATCAACTCTGCAAGATACTGTAAGACCCTAAAAAAATTGCGGAGGGCGATTCAGAACAAGAGGAGAGGCATGCTGACAAAGGGAGTCTGCCTGCTGCACGACAATGCCAGACCACACACGGCCAACGCCACGAAGGAACTGCTCGCCTCGTTTAAATGGGATGTCCTGAACCATCCCGCGCATTTCCCTGACCTAGCACCTTCAGATTACTATCTCTTTACCTCCCTGAAGCTGCACATGGGTGGAAAAAGGTTTTCAACCGATGAGGAGGTAAAGGAGGAGGGGGAGAAGTGGACGGAGGGGTTGGCGGGAAACTACTTCGAGGAAGGCATCAAAAAGTTGATACCCCGCTTTACCACCTGCATTGAGAGGAATGGCGACTATGTCAAAAAATAGCTTACATATGTACTACGGTAACCACGTAATTTTTTTGTTTAAATAAAAAAAATTGTAACCTACAAAAATTCAGTACACTTACTTTCTGGATATGCCTCATATGTGCAACTTTCATCACTTATAAAGGATCCTCAGTATAATTTTCCGTATACTTATTGAAGAACAACTATGTTTAGTATTGATTTATAAGGATAGCAAAACATTAAACGGAGTTCATGTAATCTAATTTAAAAGTGATTATTATTATTTAAGACAAAGAAGAATTATTACAAATATTAAAGATGAACTAAAGCAGAATTTTTTTTAAATTTTGGTTAAGTTGCAAGCAGTTTGATAATGCAAAAAACATATATGCCATTACACCATTTCTCTGTTGGGGTAGGTGGAAGGCAAAAATGGATTGATATATTCTTCATTTTCTCGGTTGGATACGTTCAGTTGGGTACCTATGCGTTTAGCAGCTGGCCTAGTTATTGTATTTTATTGTAACAACCAATCTTTTCCATCTATGCAAAGACAGTGCCTAAAATTTATCACAAATTTTCATTTTGTTATTTTTTTGCTGTTAAGACAAGTATAATTCTTGCTGTTCTTAAAGGAAGATTCTGTCTTAACACATTGTTTGCGGGAAACGCTTAAAAGCGTCTTTTACATACTGTTGGTAGAGAGCGGGAGACGCTTAAAAGCGTTGTATTTGCTTACTGTTGGTAGAGCGCGGGAGACGCCAAAAAACGTTGTACAGATCGGAATTGGGTTTGCGGTTACTTGTGAAGTGAAGCGATTAGTATAATGAGGGTCGGGTGGCAGCCTGCTTAGTATAATTAGGGTCAGGTGGCAGACTGTCCTCATATAACATGCACTCGAATTACAATAGTTGTAAGATAAACATTTCCTTTTTATCTTTATAATTCTTCAGTGTTGAGGCGATATTGTTTAGTTCAAGACGTTCTCCATTTTCGTTTCTGCCTACATTCCGCTATTGCTAATTATTTTTATTAAAAAAATATTACAAAATCCCTATCATTGTATGATATAGTATAGTGGATATCGATCGCTGTTGTGTTTGAAAAGTTATTTGTTCCGTATTTTTATACAATAATAAATTAATATTTTGTTCATAAAAAATACCCAATAAAAATGGATTACGATAGTAATGAGAGCAATGGGGAATTGTGTGCTGATAATTTGTCAGATTATTCTTGTGTCGAGAAAAATACAGATGGCGAATTTGAAACTAGTAATAATGAAGTTACCGCGCGTCCTCGGACATTTTTCCGACGAACAATTTCAACCATATCATACTTTAAAAGAATATTGGTGTTTATTTTTTCGTATTTTACAAAATATATATTATGTTGAACACGTACAGAATGACTAAATGAACAGTAAGGTAAAAATGTAATTTAACCTTAAATATCATAATTGTTTACCCAAATATATATAAGTTTATAAATAGATCATTAAAAATGATTTCATTAATGATAAAATGCTGAAAATTTTATTTAAATATGATCAATAGTTCTCAAGTTATAGTAATTTTACGTGAAACGTAATTTCGCGCGCGAATCTAAATTAATTTCCCGCTTAACGGCATAGATTGTTGAAAAAATCGCCCGACAACAATGTGTTAAGATGACTTTTTCTATTGCGTTTTTCTTTGTTCGCCAATTTTTTTAGTTTGTTGAGTAAATATCGTACACAGTTTCAAGATGCAAGAGAAACTGAATTACCAATGTTAAACGAGAACCTGAATTACCAAACTTTTAATCGGATAACCAAACTATCCTATCTGACTGCACTATTTATTGACTGCACGTATAAAAAATAATTGAAATAAAAATTAAGGTTCTCAGTTGTTTTCCATTCTCTTTATTATTTTCGGTTTTAATTTGTTGATTACAATTTTTAGCGATTCGATCACCCTAGGGGTAGGCCGACATCATGCATGTTTTCACCCAGACTTCCAGGGCTGGATTCCTAGCAGATTCACGGACTGATATAAATTTTAAGTCTTTTTTGATAAAAAAATATTCTTTTATTGACGCTGAGTAGCTGCTTGACATGAATACAAAGAATATGTTTGGAGTGATACTTGTTTTTTTTTAAGTATTATGTGTATATTGATTCCACTTTATTTATTTTCTATTTAATATAGATACGGCAATACCATTTGTTATTCTGAAATTCTTGTTTTGCAGGCTGAACGCGGTGCTCTGCTGAACACCCTGAAGGAGAACAACATTGAGAGGCCACCCCTGCCGCAGCTACCCCCTGAGCCAGAAGCTGCTCCTGAATCTGTTGACATTGTGAGCTCTTTTTCTCATTTCATATTTTTTTAAGAGGGGCTAGGGACCCATTTCTAAAATGAAGTCTTGCAATTTAGCTCTGTGCCAATTTGCTTATAGTCATCATAACGGCGAGATGAAACTCTTTGACTTTTCACACTGACTTGTATATCATAAATCATCTTCCACCTGTCTTTCCTTATGACATTATTCAGGTGGACGCAGATCTTGAGAAAATCCAGGTATCTGTTATTGACTCAGGCCCGCCTCCTACTCATGACAAGTAAGTCACGACCGTGGGGAAGCTCAAAAATGACAGTAGTGAAAAAATGGCATCCATGTGGAATTTCTCAATGGTAAAATCAACACTGCTACTATCTTTATAAAAGTTATGCTATGGGGAGTGCTGTCCAAGAGATTGGGGAAATTAATCTATTATCATTTTCCATAAAAAAGGTTACCATCATGAGTGTAGATACTTTCGTAGGATCGTGTTGTTGAGTGTGTCTATTATCTAAGGTGATCCTTAAATCATTTCCAGTACCCTATTCTAGCTTTTCTGAGGAATTAGATATGTGGTTTTGTTCCTAGTTTTTTATAAAGATCAATTTTTTAATATCCACTGCATCTTCAAACAAGCGCAGAAATTTAACTCGCCTTTTTCTTGCTGCTTCATGACTGAAAAAGCCTTTGACAGCTTCTATAGACTGCCCTAAAAATTCTCCCCCCTTATGATGTACCTCCTAAGGTTGTATCCATGGTCAAGGTCCTAAACTAAGACTAAATGATGTGTAAGAATAACTAGTGATTCATCTGATTTTTTTTGTTTATTTATATTTTTTTATATGATAAAATATATAAGAATAACAGAGCAACAGTTAAACCATTTCTAATTTACCACTGTGTCATGTGAGAGCAATAAGTTATTCATTTGCGGTGCCATATCATATTTAAACATATTTTGAAACAATCTTTTGCATTGTTGCCGATTTCTGATATGTGGCACACATAAACAGTATAAATAAGCTATTGGTTTCTATTTGCAGACAATTTATTTATTTAACGACACAACAGTGTTTATATACAAATGAACATGTGACAGGTTATACATGTACTTAAAATTATTGACAAATAATACAAAACTTTATCTTAAACTAACATAAAGATACAAAAAGCAGTAGTAATAATAAATTACAGTCATTGTTTTAAAATTATTTAATAATCTTTGAGAATTTTGTGGGAATTTTATGGATAGATATTGAGATATAGAAAACACATGGCCTCATTAGTAGAATGCAATGCAAGTTGCTTTGCAGAATTAAAACCTTCATACATGTTGATGCAGGGTTACTCAACTCCAGAGGCAAAGTATTGTCCTTAATGTTTTGTTTATATTACGTTATTTATATTAATAAAGGAGAGCACAAAGTTAGTAGCTATTTCTAAATATTGTTGTGATATTCTGGCAAATAATATATATATATACTTATATTAAAAATATCTAAATTGTTGCAAAACTCGTTTCCAAGTCTTTGCATACGAATTATAGAGGAGTTGATTTTATAATTAGTATAGCAATTTTCGGTATAAAAGGGATTGCGCTGTCTTGTGGATCTAGTGGGAATACGAAATGAAATACTTGCGAGTAAGTGAGGTCGATCAATCACTGAGTTAATGAATTTTGTACTTGTTCAGTGAAAATATTATTTCATACAGATAATGACGATTCATATATATATACTAGTATACCGTAATGTTATTGGGTGTACAAATTAGTTGGGTCCGTTTTTTTGTGTTCAAAAATGCATTTATTTCTAAACAAAATGAATGAACAGATCAATTAAAGTATTGTCCATCGCTGGCTACTACTTTTTCCCATCTCTCAGGCAATTTTCGAATTCCATCTCGAAAAAATGACTCGTCTTTTGAGGCGATCCAAGTTTGGAGCCAATTTTCGGTTTCTACGAAAGAAGTGAACCGGTGACCTGCCAAATCGTGCTGCATCCTTCGGAACAACCAGTAATCAGAAGGAGCAATGTCCGGGAAATACGGCGGGTGCGGTGAAACATCCCATTTGAGCGTTTCCAAATATTTTTTTAGGACTTTTGCGACACGAGGCCCAGCGTTGTCATGAAGAAGAATAACTTTATCATGTCTTTGCTCGTATTCCGGCCGTTTTTCTCACAATGCACGGCTCAAACGAATTAATTGTAGCCGATACCGATCACCCGTAATGGAATCACCAGGTTTCAGCACCTCATAGTAAACAACACCCCTTTGGTCCCACCAGATACAGAGCATGATCTTCGAACCATGTATGTTCTGTTTTAGTGTTGATGTTGAGCTTAGCGTAGTATTTTTTTCTTCTTGGGGTTGTCGTAGAATATCCACTTCTCATCTCCAGTTACAATTCGATGCAAAAAAGCTTTTCTTTGTTGTCGTCGACGTCTCTCGGTTTCAGTTCATAAGGCACCCAATTTCCTTGTTTTTGAATCATTCCCATGGCTCTCAATCATACGGAAACGGCTTGTTGAGTCACTCCCAATGATTCTGCAAGCTCTTGCGTTTGACTCTGATCTTCTTCGAGTAATGCCTCTAATTGTTTTTCCTCGGGGTATTTTGGCTGTCCAGAGCGAGTCTTGTCTTCGACGCTGAAATCTCCATCCTTGAAACGTCGAAACCATTCCCTACATGATTTATCAGTTGGAGCAGCGTCACCATTAACTTCAACAAGCATTCGATGGGCTTCAGCTACACCTTTCTTCCAATTAAAGCAGAAAATTTAAACCTCCCGCAAATGCTGCTTGGTTAACACAAAATTCGACATTTTCAACACTGTACAAAACAAGGTTTTTGCATGAAACTCAAAGCGATATAAACTGAATATTATGCCCCCATGAAGAAGAAAAAAGTTCTCTTTCATCAGGACAATGTACCGTGTCACAAGTCGATGGTAACGATGGCCAAATTGCGCGAGTTGAACTTCGAATTGCTTCCGCACCCACCGTATTCTCCAGATTTGACCCCCAGCGACTATTGGCTGTTCGCAGACCTCAAAAAGATGCTCCAGGGAAAGAGATTTGGCTCCAATGAAGAAGTGATTGCCGAAACTAACGCCTATTTTGAAACCAAAGATAAATCTTTCTACACGGCTGGCATAGAAAAGTTAAGAAAGTGTTGGAATGAATGTATCGCTCTTGAAGGAGACTATGTTGATGAATAAAGAAGAATTTTGGCAAACAAATGTTGTTTTAGTAGTTAGTCCCGGGCCTTATTGATCGATGTGTTACACTCCAATAATAATATAAAAAACATATTTCCTTTCCTCATCATACTTAAGTTTTATATTCAGATACTCTACACCCGCTTGGCGACTAACTAGGAGTTCCCATTTTAAGTCAACCAGCTGTGTCAATTAAATAGTCTTGTCACTGGAAAGAACATTAGAAAAATCAAACTTGAAATATGTGAGATTTACACTTTTTCAGTTAATGAAAAACAATAATAACAACATGTAACAAACAAAACGATCATATTGAAAATGCATAAACATTAAGAATTCTTTATTTCAACGTAACAATCCATAAACAACAAGTTCTCCACCACTATTTCTCAATGTGCAAAAATACTCTCAGATTCAGCAATGCTCTGAGAAAGGAGGTATTGCTTTATGTGAATTCCACTCTGCTGACAATGTATACACTTCAGACTCGCTAATGGATTCTGGTAAGGCTGTGTTTTAATCATCTTTATGACTTTTTACTGAGAGCTTGAGAGGACTCCTAATATTATAAATGGGGCTGTTGATTATTATATTTGACTATAGTGAAAATTGTTTTATTCTAGGTGGACGCGATGGCAGCTAATTGTGCCCAACTGAAACAGAGTTTGGCTCAACTTCAAGGACAATTGGATGTTCTTACTGCAAATAGTGGCAATGCAGAAGATGGTCAATCCAAGTCTCCAGATAAGACTACTTCAGCTGATGATGCCGTAGCAGCTGGTGCTCAAAAGGGTAAAGTAAGGAAAGGAAAAGGGAAAAAGAGCAGGCAAAATGATTCATTAAAAGAACAGGCAAAGGATATGCCAACTGACATTGTATCCCAGAGTATTGAACCAATTGAACCTGAAAATACTGAGAGTAAGAAATCAGAAGTAGAAGTTTCCAATGAAATAACCACAGATAGTGTAACTGAAGAAAAGTCGGAGATGTCCGATGAAGTAAAACTCTTAGATGAGAAACTATATGAGGAAAAATTATTAGAGAATACAGTGAGTGATGAAAAAGAACCAGATAATAGAACTGATGCAGAAAAGGAAAGTAGTTTTGAAGAAAAACTGTCGGTCAGTACAATTGAAGAAGTAAAACTGTCAGTTGATGCAACCAATGAAGATAAAAACTCTATTAATACAATCAATAAAAATCAACTCGCAATCAGTGTAAAAAAGTCAAATGTTAAAAAATCAAGAGATGTTAAAAAAGAAAAACAACCTGCTAGTACAACTAATGATGAAAAACCGTTAGTGTGTACAGTTGATGAAAAACAATTAAAAAACATAGTTCCTGAAGGAGAAAGTTCAGTAAATACAACTAGTGAGGAAATCCAACCAGTTAGTACAGATACTGAAGAAAAACAAGTGTTGTTTGAATTATGCAGTAAAATTGAGCCAACTTTAGAAGAAAAATTAGTGATAGATTCTAATCAAACTGAGTGCCAAATTTTAGATGCAACATCAAATGATCGTTTAAAAGAAGAATCAACTATTGAATCTGATAATGTAGTATCTGAATCAACAGCGCCGATGGTTTCTGAGGAAGCTTGCTTAAAAGAAATAAGTAATGAGAAAACAGTGGTAACACCTTCTAAAGAAAGTGAGAAGATTACTACACCAGAAAAAGTAAATGATGTTTGCACAACTAAATGTGTAACTGAAGAAAAATCTTCTCCAAACGAAAAAACCGAAACATTTACTAAAGTCACACCTAAATCAAAGAAATCTAAACATAAGAATGCCGCACACGGTGATAATAAAGGATCACCGAAAAATGTTTCTGTAAACAATGCATCTGTAGATTCGACTAAATGCAATGCCGTAGAGGCTGGAAGTAACAAAAGTAATATTCCAGCTCCATGAGACATATTTATTATCGGACTCTTGATTGCAATGGTCGCCATCGGATTGAACTGTTTTAATTATTAAAGTGGTTAGATGTAATTTGAAAATTTATTTCAAAACAGTCTGTTTGATGTGTTTATTTATGTTTTTTTTGATGGTGCTGAAATGTGTGCTGTAGATTTTTGATTTCATAATTTTGTTTCATTCAATTGAAAATTAGTAATGTTAGCGTTTAAAAAAATAATTTTATGATATGAGTGTTTTGTTTTTGGATGACGTAATCTAAATATTAGGTTTTCTTAACCTGTATTCTGTTACAATTTAAAAAACATATTTTCAATTGCCTATAGTTTAAAAAAAAAAAAAAAACCTATGTTTTTATTACAATGTATTAAGGAAATTTCTCTCATATCCTCATTCATAATTGTGTTTGTTATTATTGTTTGAGAAATTCTAGTCCTCTGTGAAGAAATATCCTTTTTATTTCCAATGTTTATCAATGTCGTTTGAATATTTTGTTGTTTATCTCCAAGAAACCTTTTGTTATTAATAAATTTGCTTTCACAAAATTCTATTTTTAATACACTTGTACTGAAAAAATTATCAATACAACTAGTTAGTAAATTGAAGTATTTTATGATGTAACCTATTGTACGAATCTCTCAGTATTTTAATGAGAGTATTCGTTTGTACAATTCAAAATTCACTTTAATAGTATTTTCAACCTGACGTAAGTATCATAAAAAAACTGCTTTTATTAATAAAATATTTTTTAACTATGGTAATGAACTTATTGAGCCAAAAGTATTGTAATTTAGTAATAAGTTTGTGAATAAATAATTTATTATCTACTAATTCGAAGACTAACAATACACGGTTGTAATGCGTATTATGACAACATTTGCATTATTTAACTGTATATATATATATATATTAATTGTATATTATTTTATACACTGAATTCATTCAAACATTTATTCTACACCCAAAATGTTTATAGAATTCTTAATGCTTTAATTGCTTACAAAAATATTCTTTATGCCAGAATTCAATATGAATCTTGTAATATCAGGCTTTTATTACACATAATATACTTGGAAAGATTTTTTTTCGTTTCATTCCTGTATATTTTGGGTGTTAAATTAAAAAAAAATAAGAATCATTTTTGTCGATCACTTAACGAAATTTGGTCTTTGTTTCCATATATATTTTTAAATAGGTTCTAAATATTTTCATGTTAAATTAACCGATAAATAATTATACATTATATTCATGTTTTCCGTGGTGTTCTATTTAAATTAAATTTCTTTTCAATTTTCAAAATAAATATACCTTGATGGAATAATTCTGATTATCATTTTTTATTGTGCTTATGAGTGTAAATAAAATTGACAATTCCAAGTAAAACATGACAAAGATATTTATGACTTACAGTTTGTAAGACTGTGTTATGTAATATTCACTATCCACCATGCAACTTTATGGATCAGTTAAGTTTAGTATTACATAGATATATATCTTCTTAAAAATGTTCAGCTTTTGTATACATTTTATTTTTTCACTAGTCTTCTTGAAATTCTACATATTTATATGTCAAACAAGTCAATCTAATATCATCTAAGAAATATCTCTTTCACTTACTATTTTATCCATTTTTCTTTCATAAAAATATCTCTCAATCTTTCTTTGTTTATTTTTTTTCTGTACAACAGGTAATGCATAACGCATCTCACTGATAATGTCTCTGTTAGTGGATAACTATTATACATTTGTCACCAATTTTCAACAGTGACGAGAATTTTGAAATTGCCTTGATTAATTATATTACTTTTATATTTATATGTAACTTGCTCGTGGATTGTGGTTTTGATATTTTCAGTATTTTCATTAATCTCTTGTCACAGAACGCTTGTTATTCTCGGTCAAGGCCTTGTTTTGGTCGTCATCAGTGGTAATCTGCCTTCCAGAGCGGACACCATCTTCAGGTGTCATATCACCGTCGCGGAATTATTTGAACCACTTTTAAAAACACGAACGCTTACTGCATTGTCATCGTACACTGTACATTACATTTATTTTATTTATGTCAGATTTTTTCCTTCACTGTAGTAAAAAAGTATCAAGCATGGAAAACAACTTATTTTATTTCATCTTCAAAATGATACCATAAAAACCACTTAAGAAATTTGGATAAACAATAGTCTGAAAAATGTGCTAAACTATTTGCTTTCATAATAATATACATTCAGTACGTTTGTAATTAAATTAGTAGTGATAATTTTGTCCTAATGATATCTATTGCATTTGAGAAATACGAAATTACTTTCTGGACAACCTATTATCTATTAGTTAAAATTTTGAAGAGTTAACACTGCTTTAACTACAGAGATCTATTTTAGAAAATTATATGGCATAGAATTATGTAGCGATACAGTCAAGTATAAGCTGCACACAGTATATAATATCTTTGGCATAGAATTATGTAGCGATACAGTCAAGTATAAGCTGCACACAGTATATAATATCTTTGAACTAAAATAAATTGCATTTATATTCCACTACGAGTATTTGATAAGTTACAATTTTGTTCATAATGAAATAAATGTATAGCAAATACATTTACCCAACTTTGTATCAAAGCTTTATGTATTTTGTTTTTATTATAGAATACAAAATGTATTCTTTTAATCTTTAGACCTTTTTTGGTCTTAACAATGCATTGATTATGAATTCTGTGTTTTTACTACTATTTAACTATTAAATAGACTACAGATAATTTGACAACTTTCGGTTGAGCAAAACAATAAAATATATTAATATTTGATATTATTTAAATAGTAAACAGATACAAGATTAACCCTTCCCTTACGGTGCTAAAATTGAAACGCGCGCTCCGGTGTTGGGTAGTGAGTACGCAATCAAAAAAGAACATTCATAGATAATCCCCTTAATTAATTATAATTGAAGTTAAAAATTTTAATCTTCTTCTTCTAAGTGCCCTGTCGGGTCCCCCCAACGTTGGCGATCACTTCGGCGAATCCGTCTCGGTCCTGAGCCGCCCGGAACAGTTCCTCTGCACTCCGGATGCCAGTCCACTCCCTCACATTCCGCAGCCAGGACATCTGTCTTCTTCCGGGCCCCCGGTGTCCCTCGACTTTCCCCTTCAATATAAGCTGGAGCAAGTGGTACTTCTCTCCACGCAGCACGTGACCCAGATATGAAATCTTTCTAACTTTTATAGTGGACAACAACTCCCTGTCAGCTCTAGCTCGCCTCAGGACTTCGGTATTTGTCACCATGTCTGTCCAGGGAATTTTGAGCATTCGACGATGCAACCACATTTAAAATGCTTCCAGTCTGTTCATTGCCTGGACTTTCAAGGTCCATGTTTCACAACCGTACAATAAAACAGACCACACATAGCATCTAATCATCCTCTGACGGAGTTTCAAATTTAAGTTGTCATCACAGAAGAGCTTTAATAATTGAGATTTATTTGCTGAAAAATTTTAATAATTGAGATTTATTTGCTGAAAACATTAAAAAACCATCTGGCAACGCTCACAGAACGGGCGTACGTCTAATCTATTAGCAAGCCCAGAAGCAACTGCGGCGCGGAGCAGTAGTGGCTTTTACCCCGGCGTGGCTTACGCTTGCGACGATTGAGACAATTGAGCTCCTCGCAATTCAGTGGAGTATGCAAGAGTGAGATGCGAATATAGTGTCGCGCTTCCCGCATACTCTTCACCTATCGTGCCACAAGGTCGAGGCACTCACAGCGTTTAAATGCGAATTTGTTTCCAATCTTCACAAAATACCCACGATATAGTCGATAAACTCTGATTATTATTAATATTATTTTTTAAATCAATGCGTAAATATATTATGGAGGAATACCTAAAATCTTAACCTTGTATTTATTATATTTATAGAGATATTGATGGTTATTAGAAGCAACGTGTAGAAGATACCCAACACAGGGAAGGAAAGGTTAAATAATGTACCTCATATAGAATTCATATATGAAATCTAATGGAAGAGTGCTCTCAGCAAACATTTTCTCTAAGTTCTATGTTCTAAACATTTAGTAGGCCTTTACGACTGAATGTCATTTGTCTAAAAGCCTTAATTATAGCAAGAATAGTGATTTTTCTATATTTGTTTTTTAAAAATGTTTAAAAAAATATTAAGTCAATAAAATAGCAGTTTCAGTAGTCCATGCCAGGTGTTAAATTTATCATGTTATTTTCTTATTAACCCTTCTGCTGTTAAGTAATTCTTATGGTTTATATTCAGTGCTGGGCTGTTTTAGAAAATAAAAATAACTTATTTTGTCGACTGCACTCTTATGAAGCAACTAATCAAGTCTTCTTAGGTACAAAAGTTGAAGGCTATAAATATACATAATGGCCAAAATCTGTTCGTGCAGTGAGGGTGTTGCCAGGACCTGCAGTGAATCGGTTAATACATGTGACCACTTGTATGGCGCCTTACGGTACCACACCTTCGTTCAACATATTTCAATTACATTGTTTGCACTGGATGGTGGTGTGACTTGCATCGTGGCATTCATTGCCTTACAGTGTGTGAACAATATGATTGAAATAGACACACTGTTTAGGCACCACACTAGTGACCACATGTATCTTGCAATATGTAGTTCCTTGATAGTAACTTTTATGTAAATACAAATTTTACACAGAATTCAAATGATGTCCCCCGCTCTCAAATTATAATTAATTTGAGATATAGAGTGAATATTACATTTTAATTGACGTGTGGTGTTAACAATTTAAAATTACAGCAATAAATAAA
This sequence comes from Odontocerum albicorne, assembly GCA_949825065.1. Lineage (NCBI taxonomy): Eukaryota > Metazoa > Arthropoda > Insecta > Trichoptera > Odontoceridae > Odontocerum > Odontocerum albicorne. Next base: position 44,733,214 of record OX463849.1, read on the forward strand.
ATGAATATTGATAAAAGAAAAGCTGTCTAACTCTAGAGTTATTGTCAAGGAATATATTAATTGCACTGTGTAAAAAGTATTTTGAAATTAAGTTTTCCATTTATAAATAATGATAATTACACTATTTTCAGAATCAGTTTATTGCTAAATTAAACCAAGCTTTTGTCGACCTTGTAAAATATACTTTTTTTCAAATATTTGAATTAACACTACTGCTAAATGTTTCATAACAATTTAAAGAAAAAAAATCACGTATTTTCTTGATATTGCCTTAAAAAAATAATTTTATTACGTGCGTGTCACTAAGTGAAAAAATATTGCAACAAATAGAATCATCTGCTCACTGAAATTTTAGTAAAGTGGTTTTTAAACTTATAAACAAGAGTGTGAGGTATCAATGCAAAAGAAGCGACGAACCGGAAAAACTTTGACGCAACTATATAAAATATATGATTTTTGAAAAATGACTTTTGTACAGTGGTATTATGGGTCAGTTAATACGCAATGTCGTTTTTTTTTATAATGTCAGTAGTTAGGCTCAAATGTATGACAATCAAATTGTCGGTGTGCTCACACAGTGAATCTCAAATCCATATCACTTAATACATCACCCGAATAATTATCATTATTTGCAAATGAATCCTTCAAATTGAATCAATATATATTGTGAATTTCAATTTCCTGTGAAAGTGTCAACTTACATAAGTCTGATTATAAATTTATGTCAAAACAACAGGTTTTAATTAGTAACTTATTAAAATCAGTATATTTTTAAACAAAACCTGGTATTTCCTGTGAAATTTAAAACTTAAAGGAATTAAAATCTGGTTTTACATATTTTTATAATGTGATTGTAGTTATAGGTTTTTTTAATATCTCAAATTCTTTTCGAATAACACATATTTGTATTAATATTGACTTTTATTACCTTTAACATGATTTTTACTGCTTTTTTGTTTGCCATTTGCTTTTATTAGATGTTGGAGTTTTTTTCGAGAGTAGAAATTAACATTTACAGAGTAAAACTTAACATCAAGCCATAAATTAATATTTTTCTCAGAATGCGAAAAATACCAAATTATTGAGACAACAATGTAATACAATTTCAATAAAACAAAAAGTGATATAGATTCTATGATAGAATCTAAAAAAAAACATTTTACTGACAACTGCGCTTAAATTATGCTGCTTTGAAGAGGCTACTTCATGGAAGTATTAAGTGTGCAGTTATCGGACATGATAGATGTCACTGCAAATATTATGATTCAAGGTTATTGATAAAGCTATTTACCCTTTGCACTCGGAAGCTTTTTGTTATGTGCCTACCGCCAACTCGAAGCATTTTTTAGGAAAAAAAAAAAACATTTACGTTGAAATATAATTAAATTTATAAAAATAAAAAAAACATTTTTTTTTAAATTTTGTTTTGCTAAAATAGATATGTAAGGAATAGAATGGACATGAAAATTGATTATTTGAAGTTTCTCATTGTATGGTATTTTACATAACCATCCCAAACGTGAAGTCCAGGTTTACTTTCGCAGGTTTCGCAATTTAATCGTGTTTCCTTTCTTCCACCCGGAATTTTTCTATTGGAACATACTGCACAGTCCTTAGTTCCAGAACGTAGAATATGCAATTTATTTATAAGTCGGTCTTCTGTAGGGAGAGCAGCAGAACGTCGTCGAAATCGAGTACCTCCTCGATAATCTTCTACTAATTGATCAACCTTTTAATTAATCAATTTTACAAATTTCTAATGTGTCATCGGTTTTTCATTGTTTTCTTCCTTGGAAACTTTTTAAAGTATTATATATAAGAATTTATGGCACACACCTCCATCCCCCAAAAAAAGAGTTTCCTCCACCATTTTAGGGACTCCTATAGTTATTGAAATGTGACCGCAACATGCCAGTGCAGTACGCATTGAATTATGATATTTCTCAGCACAGTTAGCTTACTATATACGGTAATAATATACCAGGAAGTACACGTGTCGCCCTTGGGACTTGTTTGTCTCCGAACAAAAGATTCCATTGTGTTTTGAGAGTAGTATTTTGTGTTGCTATCTCGCCTCTCAGTGCGTGCGAGGAATAATATCGTTATCTGCAGAACTAACCTACCTTACTCGATCAAATTCCGTAACTTATTATTATTGAATTGTACTAATATGATCCTTGGTTAAATAATATTGAAAACTGAAAACCCAAGATATTAAAAATATTGAGAAATAAGATTTTATTATCTTGGTGCCACTCGAGTAATACGGCATACCATGCGTGCCGCCTCTACGGCGGCATTCGAGTGCAAAGGGTTAAATAATAATTAAGTTTTGACAGATTTCTTCTAACCTTGATAAGTGTTCTGCTATACTCGTATATGTCAATAATATCACGACAAATACTTAATGAAATTAAAAAATAGTTTTGAATTTTCCAATTTTGTGTCTAGTCTTTTAAAATTCAGTTTTCTGTTGAAAATCAAAAATATATAGACAGAACAGCTACAACTTCAAAAAGATAATACAGTAGTGGAACTTTTGGTGTCAATAAATGATGATACTATCGTCACAAGAAAAATGAGGTGTAATAATGAATGTGACAAAAGTTGAATTGGAGATATATGATGGTGACTGTGATCTGTGGAGGCCATGTTGGATAACACACCTGTCCAAAAAGCAAAGATGTGGGTTTACGTCCTGTTGGCAACCTTTTTCATCTGATATTTTATTTTCTCAAGCTCAAGAAGCACATGCGTTCAGTGTGTGCTCCCGAAAATGAACCAAAAAGTGAGTATTTGTGATATAGTGCGTGACAAGGAAAGAAAACCAAAGTGTTGATAGTCAAATTCATAATCTGTGACATCAGAAGTGTGATTTGCATAATAAATTTAAAAAATCAGTGTTGAATAGTGTCAAATGAGTCAAATTAATAAAGCTCACTTTTTCAATGGTATGCCCACATGACCTTGGACAAACACATGGGCTGACTGAAAGGACCTACCCCAACTAATGATTTTATTTCAAATTCAAACTCAAAAGTACACCAAACTAGTGGATGATGGTTTATGATACTTTCAGTATCGAAGCAATCTCGTATCATATAACCATGGTTATTCTTGATCAGTCTTGATTTGGTTGTCATCAGTGGTAATCTGCCTTCCAGAGTAGACACTATCTTTGAGTAGTATCACCATTATCGAATGTTTTAAACCACATTTGACACACACAATCGCTTACAGCATTGTCACCGTATGTTTTTTTTCTTTGTGGCATTTTTTCCTTTGTGGTAGAAAAAAAGTGTTAAAATGAGGTAAATGATGTCCAAAAAACATTCTAAACTATTACCTTTCATAATAATATACATTCAGTGCATTTGGAATGAAGTTAGCTATGGAAATTTTATCCCAATGACGTCTACCAGAGAAACACTTAACTATTTTATGGACAACTGTATATTTAACAATGGATTTTCCAAGGTTCTTGAATTTTTCCCTACATTAATGTAATTCCTCTTGGCCTTTGTTCTTGAGTAACAGATTGGGTAAGTTGGACTAAGAAAAATACACCTATTTTAATGATCATAAAGTATTAAATAATATACAAAATAGTGTGTGAACTCATCTTCCTTAGCACCAATGAACATGAAAAAAATAACCATATCAATATCCAGTATGAAACCTACTCGTAGATAGAGTGAAGGAGGGCATACGTAACCATGTGGTAAACCTACTCGTAGATAGAGTGAAGGAGGGCATACGTAACCATGTGGTAAACCTACTTGTAGATAGAGTGAAGGAGGGCATACGTAACCATGTGGTAAACCTACTCGTAGATAGAGTGAAGTAGGGCATACGTAACCATGTGGTAAACCTACTCGTAGATAGAGTGAAGGAGGGCATACGTAACCATGTGGTAAACCTACTTGTAGATAGAGTGAAGGAGGGCATACGTAACCATGTGGTAAATACTGCACATATATCTATCATATTTTTACTTGAGTGTTAGTAAATGCATTACTTGAAACTCTCATCTAAGTCACCTCATGAAAAAACCACATTTTATATAAGAATACTGGTCATGGCATTTTTCCATTAAAAAGTATATTATAAAATTAGGAACACTTTTGAGTTCTATGATTTATTTTAGTCATACCGACTCATTAGATTCTTGCCAGCTGTAAAAAATACTGGGAAGATTTTTATTTATAGGATCTGCTGAAACTATTTTTACAGTTAAAATCTTACTTGCCGTAAACTATAACTAAAAATAGTTTGAACTGAATCTATAAATAAAAATACATCGTCCAAGTAATCCCGAGAAGTTAAATAAAGTTAATAAAACATGTAAATGTTTCTGATTTGTTATTGATTAATAAATACGGAATTCTATAGTTAATGGACCATTATTGCTAAGTTTGCAGGAGAAATTATAAGTTTTGGAAAATACGATTGTGCTATAGGATACATATACATATTGTTTGAAAAAAAAATTTATCTAGAAAATACTTAAAACAAAGAAACATATTTTAAGATGGAAATTTAATTTCGATTTGATGTGGAAAAAAAGATGTGAATAAAAATGTAAAACAAAATAATGAAAGTGGAACAGTTACATCAATACAAGAAGCATGAAATTGATTCAAGCATACCTTGCCAAGGTCATCACTTACCGCTACAAAGATACCCTTTCATTTAAAATATGACAACAAAGGGTTTAATTTTTTCCTTCTGTTCACTTTTCGGCAAATGATGCCACGCAGATTTCACAACATATCTATTGCTCCAAATAACTTAATTGTCTTTCAACATTAGATAAAGCAGCACTGTGCTATATAACATTCTCTTGTATGAGGGTACCTTCTTCCTGATCTGTCAGTAGCTGCAGATTCATTAGTAGTAATACGCTGCACAATTTCTTTATCATTTAAAATATCACATCCTGACAAATTATCGGAATTTATCCAATCATGCAGTTTTGGAATTTTTTACTGCCTCAATAACTTGGCAACTTGATCAATGCTACCCCGAATAATCAAAGTCTACTGTAGTATTTTTTTTATTTTCTCATTCATTGTCAGTAATTATAACCAATAAAATTTTACTTTGTTCATTCTCTAATTATAATAAATTAATGCTTGATGAAAGCCATGGGACAGAAAATAGGAACACATTTTCTTTCTATTTACAATACAGGCTTAGTCCAATTACAGCAGAATTTTCAATAGTCATGATTTCAATAGTCATGTAATGATGAATGCTTTCCAACGTTATCAGTTTTAGAAGAAAATTTCTTTTACTTTTGATAGTGAAATATGTCTAAAGCAATCCTGTTCAGAAGAGTGACGGCCATTCCATCAGGCATATCAGCCGGAAGACCCGTTCTTGCGTTAGTGATTGAGAACAGTTCCTGCTAGCGCACTCTAGTGTAATTGTTAGAAACATTTAAGACTTATCTTTCTAGTAATGCTAGAAAATTCACAACTTGTTGAACGAATGTGACAACGTATACCAGGAGCCGAAGATTTCTTCATATGCTCAAAGAATTGTATCCAAGGATGTCTAATGGAAACTGAGTAGAATAAAGCCACTCACATAGAGATGTCGCAAATATTTTTCTACACTTTCTCCAGCATGTGCAAGAGTAGTGCCCCTTATGAGAAATGTTTCTGCCAATGTTCCTTTTGCTCTTATAAACTTGGGAAATACACTTCATTAATACTTAGATATACAATAAATGTATAAACCGAATCACAATGTGGGGGAAACAGATTCTAGATACATATAATCAAATTATATTTTGATAGCTGAATATCACTAAAACCCATTTTTGGCTAAACAAAAAAAAATGTTTAATTGTTTTGAAAATCCTTTTATTCTAACTAAATTAATCTCTCATCTTAATTTACATAAAAAATTGAGTATAGCAGTTTTAAAATTTTATGAAGGCTAGTCTGGTCATTTAAAACCTGGTGATTTTCATACTTGATTAAAATTAATTTTATTGCACTTTCATGCTTTAATAAAACACTTATAAAAATACTACTTATAAATATTTTATAAATACTCCCGACATCATTTTTCTGCCAGTAAAGCTTTTTTTTCTGTCTATAAAGCTTATTTCTGTCTATATACCAGCTTCTTTCTCAACAGTTGAAATGTTTATGGTTCTATTTGAAGTGGATCTATCTATGTACAGTCTTTTATTGAAACATCGTCTGGAAATACAATCGTTAGCAAACACAGGCATGTATTTACCAGAATATTCCTTCTCAATATCTTCAAAGGATTTTCCTTCAGTCTCAGGCATGAGGTAATACATGGAGATGAGGCCAAACAGACTGAATCCAGAGAACAGCCACATGGCTCCATACAGACCCATGGATGTCTCGATGTCAAAGTATAACTTGGAGACTAGCGAGTTCATGATGTAGCTGAATGCTGCTACAAGACCGCAAGCGGTTCCTCGACCCCTGGAAGATATAAACTGTTTGTCAAAAATGTTTATAATATTCTGATTATATAAAAAGATCCTAATGATGTAACATGTCACACTGCTACAAACAAGTGATACAACTTAAAATCAATACATTTGAAATGGGATATGGTAAAATCTAGCATTCTTCAGAATTTTGGAAACTTTGAGAATAACAGAGTGCTCTAAAGAAATAAGTGATTGCGTAGAGAAACTAAATAACTATTTTTGTTTAACACTTAGTAAAAATAGTGTTATACTTGTTAAATATTCGAAAAACGTCATGAAATGTGTCTGAATAGGATTATCTGTGAGTTTGGAAAAGATAATTGAATTACGAAGATTTCTTTAAAAAGTTGAATCTAACAGATACGAGTAAAGACAGCACTGCTTGATCTAGTCTGTATTTATACAACTTCTGATCTATTATAATATTCACTCAAATAAAAACTTCTTCCAAAAATTCTAAAAGGATCTATCTTGAGGTTCAAATGTACATAATGTATAGAATCATTAGATTCATTATGTCAAATAAATAATAAAAAAACAACAAATCTTCACAAGTTACCAGCTTCCAAGTACATAAGGTCTTTAAGCTGTTAACTCGGGTGTTTTTGACAACATTGTTAGAAATAGAAAATTAAAAGGCAAATGACAAAACAAACAAAACAGCAGTAGTGTCATACAATAAAAACTTAGCAAGCTTAGCACCTTAAAACGGATCAATTTGAAACAAAAAGGCTATCAAAACAGTATAGACTTCCTGGCGATATAAGATAATGGAATTTATAATATAAGAAATAGAGATATTTTGGAAATATTAAGAATGGGCTCAGGTACAACAAGACTGAATAACTGAATATGATATAGGTATATTATTTAAACAAAGTTTTAAGTATTTCGATATTATTATATAGCACATAATTAAACTAATGTAAAAATAAAATGCAAAAACAGTTAATATTTGTACCTCATGTCATATATCACAAAGCACTGTGTATGTACACATATGGACTGACTGTAAAGCGCATGGGATGCTGGATAAAGCTCCTCATTTATGTAGATAAAGGGTCACCATACGTAGTAGAATCATTAATGTGATTGGAACATTTATTTTATTTAAAAAAACTGCATGAGACATGTTTAACATATTGAAAATTTGTTATGATTGACATCATCACTATTCTCGACCACCAATTTTAACACAGTACCACCCCTCAGGGGGTTTCTTAACCAGTTGTTCTATTAGATTTATCATCTTACATCACTATTAGTAGGTTAGTCAAAAAGTTTTGAAAGCGACATCTATGGAGCAGTAGAAAACCAAAATTTCTACGCCATTTTAATATTTCATCTTTCATAAGAACGTACTCAAAATTTCATTTCGATCTGTCAATTCATTCTTTGTTTACAAGCCATTTGAAGTTGACGTGTCAGTGTATTTTTTAACAATGGAAAAATCCGAATATCGTGCAGTGATTAAATTCTTTGTTTTGGAAGGTTTATCGGCTACTGAGATCCATGCAAAGATGGTGAAAGTATTAAAGGAGTCGTCTCCTTCATTTCCAACCGTTCACCGATGGGTTTTAGAGTTAAAGCGTGGCCGTACAAGCGTTGAAGACGATCCACACTCAGGACGTCCAAAAAGTGCATCAACACCAGAAATCATAGCGAAAATACAGGATATGGTTTTGGAAGATCATCGATCGACTGTGGATGTAATAGCTGACACCATAGGCATCTCACATGGAACAACATGGCATATTTTGGCTGAAGTTTTGGGTTTCAAAAAACTGTGTGCACAATGGGTGCCGCATTTGCTAACAATGCAACAAAAACACGTTCGAATGCGACTTTCTGAGCAACATTTGGAGCAATTTCGAAAGGATAAAAGGATTTTCTGCGTCGATTCATCACTATGGATGAGACTTGGGTCTACCACCATGATCCTGAATCAAAACAAGAGGCTAAGGAGTGGTGTGAACCAGGCACTTTGGCTCCGAAGCGAGTTCGTGTCCAGAAATCGGCCAAGAAGGTGTTAGCGTCAGTTTTTTGGGAAGCAAAAGGAATTTTATTGATAGATTATCTCCAAACTGGTAAGACAATCAACTCTGATTATTATTGTGACCTTTTGGACCAGTTGGATGAAAAAAATTGTGAAAAAAGACCTGGTTTGCAGAAGAAAAAAATCATTTTTCATCAAGACAATACACCTGCTCACATCGCTCAAAAAACCATCGCGAAAATCAGTGAATTGGGGTACAAATTGTTGCAGCATCCACCCTATTCGCCAGATTTAGCTTCCTCTGACTTCTGGCTGTTCTCACACCTCAAAATATTCCTTCGTGGAAAGCATTTTTCATCAAACGAAGAGGTTATAGCCGTCGTACAGGAGTATTTTGCAGGCCTTCCAGAAAGTCACTTCCGTGATGGGACAACAAAGTTGGAAGATCGTTGGACCAAGTGTATTGATCTTATGGGAGACTATACTGAGCAATAAAAGTGATTTCCCCCCAAAAAAAATGTATTTTCATTTCCGCTTTCAAAACTTTTTGACTAACCTAATAATAGCCATAATAAATAATATATCTACCCAAAATTTTAAATAAAGTATTATTTCAAACACATTTTCACATGATTTTTTTATCAGGGCTTATAAGCTCTTGAAGTGATACAAAAAGTATAATGTAATATATTATAAAATGGTGCTATACAAATCATCAATTTGTTATTGTCTACATTTTTTTTAGGTTTGGGTTGCAACCCCACGGGTGCAAATTTTCACTTTACTCAATGTCTGGCGAACTTTTCTCCCTCCACCTAATCCAATATTAGCCTCTGCTCTCGCAATAACTTCACCCACTTCCCTCAACTATTTCTTGGGATACCCACTTGTCTTCATCTGGGTATGTTTTAATTTTTTCCATCAAGACTGATAGTCATAACCCCTTTGTGATTTATTGATGTAGTTTTATTGATGTAAGGCTCCCTAACCACTTTCCTCCAACTGACTCTGTACTCCACAGTTCAAAGAGCATTGGTTACAGAGATTCAAGTGGCAACAGATTGATGGTCTTCCTTTACGCTGTCTGCCTTCCATATTACTGGTGATTGCCAGTCTCCAAGTTGTCATTCTTTCTATGAGTAAAGTTAAAAAACTCTAGTATGTTATATACTTCAGATATAAAGTGAAAGTCTTTCCTGTATTCCAAATCATTCGAATATATACGAGTACACATGTCCACACCATACAAGATGACATAATAAAATTATTTAAGAATAAAAATACCTCAAAGGGAAAATCTCCGACAGTATCATCCAAGGCATAATAGCAATACCAGCATTGGCCAACAGATTGTATACTATGAAGAGAACTATGGGTAACCAAGAACTTTTTGCGGGTTCCACCAATACAGGATCGTAGGAGCTGATGTCATGCGGCAGCACTACATAAGCATATGCACCAAGAAGGATAGTGCATATGGTGCAAGATACTAAAGATAGTAGGTTCAGAAACCGTTTGCCTAGGCTTTTCACTACAAATATCATAGAGATAGTTCCGATGATTCCCAGTAAACCTGTAACTACCTGAAAATATAAACAACATTGATTCAAAAGTCTAATAAACAAATCAACAGCGACCAAAATATTGATTTTTGTACTCTCAAAAACTTAATGCTTGTTCTATATGAATTGTAACGCAGACTTTGAATTGGTAATCTTCTACACAAAACATCCAATTACTTACCGTACTACTTTAATTTCTATTATTCACAATACAATAATTTAAAATTTATGTTGTTTTAATGGAAAGGCAAACCATAGAGTACAAGTATACAATAATGTTAAAAATCCTCATTTTGTTGATAACGAGAACCCCTTCACTAAGCAAGGCCTGTGATGTAGTGGTTTCTACTAAAACAATCAACTAAAACATTCATATAGTCATATCTTTACACACATTTCAATACCAAGCTATCAAACACACAATTACAACCGTATCATAATCTCAAAAACCTCATAAAAATCATATCCAACAACTCTTACTTATGAATTATGTGAACCCTATATTAATGTATATATTGTTTTCTTGTATAGCTTTGTTTCAGTATTGTATTATATATATAACACTTTCGTTGTACATAGTACAACCTATCTCTTCCAACTAATCAGAGAGACGTTAAATAGACCTAAGTCAAAACCATACTGGAACCCTTAAAAAAGTCTAGGTTCCAACGGTAATCCAACCCGCAACCCCCAGGTCGGGAGTACCAACTAAACTATGGGGGTCGTCAATTTTGATATCAATTAATGAAATTGTTATTACATATAGATAGTCACGGAATGGATTTAAGCGCCAACAACAGAGATATGTCCTATAGAGTAATAAATGTCCAAGGTAGGTAAAACAAATAAAAATACTTACTGATGCCAGATGACCGTCAACCCCCATACCAAAACAATTATAAATATTGATCATATTTGGTTTGATAGCATTCAATCCGTTGGTTTGTTGTATAAAGAATAATAACAAAGTAAAACTCAGGGGTCTCATTAGCTCTTTTCTGGTCAGGTCTTGGATGTTGTACTTGATTCTCTTTATTAAACCTACGTTCTTATGAGGGCATTCTACAGTGGCTCTCGTGGATTCAGTTAAGGAGGCCTTCTCACATTTTGCACACTTGGAGCTGATCTTTTGATACAAAACCAGTTCATCAAATTCTTCTTTCACTTCAGAAGCACCACACCATCCTCTTAGCCAACAGAGTGCTTTCAAGGATTCCGCATCCTTCTGTTTGGTTAGTAACCATACTGGAGATTCCGGGATCTAGAACAAATATTTGATAATGTTTAAATAAATAAATAAGTTTAATTTACATATTCTCAAGCCGTGACGGCAACCCTCGCGGGTCAAGCAGAGAACAGTTCTGAACACTTTTCAATTCCACAGTAATATTTATATTTATTTATATGTATTATTTATTAAACACTTCAACTAACCAGAAAATTTGTTTTAAAATTTTGATTTCAGTTTTGGGTGGAAAATATATATTAGAGCTTTATATAATGAAAATAAAATGATTAAAGGTAGACTTTCAAGTCTAGAAGAATATATGAATCATTAGACTATTTAAATATAACAATTTCATCTGGATGTAGGAGATAAGAAAGGGTATTCCCCTCCCCGTCTGTAAGGTAATGTTAGCTGAGGACGGACATATGAGTGGTGATTCCGCCGATCGTTTAGGATGGCAATAGCTGCAACAGGAGGGAGACTGTTGATGCTTAGGGGAGAGATATTGTCATCTGTTACATGTGTTTTATGTCCGACTCGTCTTAGACCCTGTTGATCTTTCTGGATCGAGGGACAACGTTTAGCTAAGAGGAATGTGACCTCACCAGATAGCTGGCGACAGCGATGGAATCGGTTCTCAGTCTGAAATCTCCACTTTTTGAGGGATCTTTATGTGCTTCTCCAAGGATTTGACCTGCTACGAAGATTGTGGCATATTATGAATCATTTTACGTGTACCATGATTGCGGTGCACACCTTAAATAGGTGTGGTTTTATTGATTCCCAATTGTGCTCATGTGGAACGATCCAGACTGTTGGTCACATTGTGGAAGAGTGTTTAATATGTGCATTACTGGGAGTACTGGAAGAGATTCACCGGGCTACACCTGAAACTATATCATGGATAACAAACCTGAACATCCGACTGCAAGAGAGAAACCATATGAGAGAAAAATACTTTTCTGTCCAAATATACAACATTCATTCCCTCCACATCTATAAAACTGTCGTGTATGGATGTGGAGGGATTCTATTATTTATGCTTTTAATATTATTTTATTTAAAAATCAGGTCCATATTCTATTACGTTTTTCTCAGCCTGCCATTTGTACACACACCTTGCACTTCTGACTTCAAGAAGTATGTTAGTAGTTAATAATTTATAGTATATTTATAATTTATTATTACAATATTGCATTGCATTGCATTGCATTACTTTGTATTTTATTACACATTTTTTATATACAGTGTAACTTTACAGGTTTTTTACCACTATTTTTTACAACCACTCCAGTTGGTTGTAAAAGGCCTTCATGAAAACAATATGTTAAAGGCCTTAGTAAAAACCAGACCTGATATTTTTTTTATATCTGGGTTCTAGCCCATAGATTGAAAGACAGGTCCATAACCCATATTGAAATATTCTAGCCCAAAATCCATAGATTGAAAGATCACGAAGAGGTCGTAATATTCATTCTTCTTCTTCAGCCGTCTCTCCACTGCTGGATGTAGGCCTCTTCTAAAACCTTCCACGCTTCCCTGTCTTGGGCTTTTCTCATCCATTTTCTACCGGTAACAGGGATAATGTCGTCAGCCCACCTTTTCTGGGGCCGTCCCATCGGTCTTTTCGTATCCCACGGCCTCCATTTCAGGACTCTGGGTGCCCATCTTTCATTTTGTTGTCTTGCAACGTGACCCGCCCACTGTCATTTCATGCCAGCAACACGGTCCATTATATCGACAACCCTAGTCCATCGCCTGATTTCTTCATTTCTCACTTTGTCTATCAGACTTATGCCCAACATTCATCGTTCCATGGCCCGTTGTGCGCATTTTAGTCAGTGAATGGTATTGGCAGTTAATGTCACCGTTTCCAAGCCATAAGTTATCACAGGGAGGACGCATGCATCGAAAACTTTTCTTTTTAGATTGGTGGGAACTTCCTTGTTCTTCAGAACATGGTCGAGCTTTCCGAATGCTGCCCAGCCCAGCCCAATTCTTCTGGGTATTTCCGCTATTTGATTCTCTTTTCCCAATTTGATTTTATGTCCGAGGTATATGTATTCGTCAACAGCTTTGATTGTCTTATTATCTACTTTGAGATTTCTGTTGGATGGACTCCAAATTTTTGTTTTATTGATGTTCATTTCTAAACCAAATTTTAGGGAAGCGTCATGGAGTTCCTTAATCATGTCATTTAGTTCTGTCAGGCCATTACTTATAAGCACAATGTCATCCGCGAAACGGAGGTGGTTCAAACAAATTCCATCAATCCTTTTTCCCTTATGTTCCCAGTTAAGTGTTTTAAAGATATTTTCCAGAACTAGTGTAAATAGTTTGGGTGAGATGGTATCCCCTTGTCTAACACCCCTCTTGATTTCAAATATTTCTGTTTTTGTATTTTCATCAATTCTTACATCCATTGTGTCATGTTCGTAAATAAGTTTGATCAGTCTTGTGTACCTTGGGTCGATTCTTGCGTCATTTAACGCTTCTATTATTCCCCCCCCCCCCACTTTTCTATAGAATCAAAAGCCTTTTTAAAGTTGATAAATGCCATCTGGATTTTTATATTGTATTCTGTGGTATTTTCAATAAGTAGGCGTAGAGTTTGTATATGATCAGTAGTCCCAAAACCTTTTCTGAAGCCAGCTTGTTCTATTGGTTGGTGGAAATCCAGTTTGGGTGTCAAGCGGTTTGTAAGGATTTTCGTGAGCAGTTCGTATAGATGAGATAGCAGACTGAATGGTCCATAGTTTTCCAGATTTTCAGGATCTCCTTTCTTGTATAGTAACACCACCTCAGCGTTTTGCCATTTTTCTGATATACTTTCTTGTTCCAAACAAATTTAGGAGTATTTTTACTGCTTCAATCATTTCTTCGCCTCCCTATTTCAACATATCACTTGTCACTTGATCTTCTACTGGACTTGTATTATTTTTCATGTGTTTGAGGGCATTTTTTACTTCGCTGTATTCTATTTCAGGTAACTCTTCCGATCCAACGTTCATTATGGTATCACTGCTTTCTGTGTTATTGGTTCATATAGTTTTTTATAGAATTCTTGTACTGTATTCGCTATCATTTCTTGCTGTTCACCATTTCTCCATCCTTCTTCTTAATCTAAATTATATTTGATTTACCAATACTTGTTCTTAATCTTAATTATATTTGATTTACCAATACTCTTGTTCGATCGAAGAACTTTCATGTTTTTATTTGATTCTATTGTCTTCGTAATAAGGTTTGTGTTATATGTACTTTCGAATATCCTTTCTGATTTCCTTTCTTATGGCTTTGTTGATAGTTTTATATTCACTTGAATCTCTATCAATAAGTCTTTTTTCTTCTTTTAATTTTATTGTATTTGGAGACAATTTTTGGTTTTTTCCCTTCTGTCTGAATTAAATTGTTTTTACAGCTGTCTGTATGCTTGTTGTGATTGTTTCTGTGAGGTCATTTATGTCCATACTTTGCAGATCTGTCTTTGACTCTAATTTGTGTTCTAGTGCATTTTGAAATTCTGGTTTGTGTCGTGTAATTATTTCTGTTGTGGGAATTTTCTTGGGTTTCTTATAGATCATGTTGTATCTTTCTGCTCTTGTATTTATTTTAAAGGAAGCTCTCACTAGTCTGTCGTCACTTTCTGTGTCAAATAGATTTAGTACAGATACATCTTTACAATATTTCAGATTGTTCGTGATGATATAATCTATTTCAATTTTTGTCTTACCATCGGGGCTTTTCCACGTCCATTTTCTTTGTTTTTTTTTTCTTTTTGTAAAATGTGTTTGTGCAATATAGTTGTTCGCATTTCAAATAATCCAGTAATGTCTCTCCCCTCTTATTTCTGAAGTGTTCATTAGTGAAGAAAATAAAAAACGTAAATGTTATTTTTAATAATATTATTGTGAATAATATCAGTCATTGAACCTAAAATCCCTTCCATAATATTTGATTTATAATCTTGGTTCTCAATATAGAATGCATGATAATATCGGTTCTCAATATAGTATGCATGATAATCTCAGTTCTCAATAATGCATGATAATCATATAAAACATAAAAAATAGAAGTTAACTAAAAAAATTATTAACTTGGTCCAACTTTTCTTGGTGTTCCTCTACCACTCAATGCATTAATAACAAAGTTATTGTTAATGTTCATACATTTAAATCTTTAAAAAAAAATTGAAACTTCACGTAGGCTTGTATCAGTCTTGCATTTAAATGGATTTTCCTTGTGATCGAGTAATTGTCACTCATCCCTTGGACGGAAGACGTCCATACATGTATTGGTTTATTGTGTGCAAGTTGTTACATTTCAGCAAGCAGCAGACTTGACAGACAAACTCAAAGTTCAGATGGCAAGGAGATTAAACTTTCAAGATGATCAGCAACTTTAATCTGCTGCAGATTTTCAGCCGACTGTCGTGGTCTAATACAGCGGTCGCCAAAGTGGTGGTCCACGAGAAAATTTCATTGGTCCACAGAGAAATGTGGACATTATTTGCATTTTTTAATCCACAGCAAATCAACCTGGAAAAATAAGTGAAATGCACGGACGAACGATGCAAGATGCATGAAATCATGATGGTTCCGAGTATACTCATCTTCTTTGTCATGCTGAGGTAAGATGGCTGTCGAGGGGCAAAATATTGACCCGACTATTCGCCTTGTGGGAAAAGTCAAATTATTTTTTCAACAACAAAATAATCCGAAACTGCAAAAATTCTTGTCCGACAATGAATGGCTAGCAAAGCTCGCATACCTGGCAGATATTTTTTCGCTGTTGCAAGGACCACTTAAAGACGTGTTCACACTACGAAGTAAAATGGATGAGTTTCAAAAGAAAATATTACTGTGGCAAACGTGGTTGGTTGAAGACGATCTGCAAATGTTTACAAATTTTGATGAATACACGAAGGAGAATGATTTTAACCAGCAAATGGTAACCCTAGTTCAAAAGCGCTCGGAATCACTCACAGAATCTTGGGCTCGTTATTACCCAAAGAATGAAGATCCCAGACATGGTAATATGTGGATAATAGATCCGTTTGCAGCGAACATTCAGGATAGTAATTTAAGCATGCATCTAAAAGAAAGCCTCATTGACCTATCGTCCGACGACACTCTCAAAGCTAAATTTCATTCATCCTTATCAAGACCTCAGTTTTGGCTTTCCATAAAAAGTGAATACCCTTTACTTAGTGAAAAGGCGATGAAAATTCTGATTCAATTCTCCACAACTTATTTATGTGAAAAGGCCTTTTCATCTGTCACAGCCATCAAAACACGGCACCGATCTCGGCTTGAAATAAATGCAGTTCTCCGTCTAACAGTAACATCATCGGATCCATAATCTTATTTCAAGCAAGCCGGGCCGGAACATCCATCACACTAGAAATGTATAATGCTAAAAGTTTAATATATTTAAACCATCTTGTTATTGTTTTGTTTTTACAATATTTGTTTATTAACCCATCCCTTACCATGATAAAAAATACGTCTCCTCCCATGCAGTAACGGCACATTACTGTAAGAAATTTGACATTTTAAGGCATTTTAAAAGCGAAATGAACGCTTCAAAAGGTCAAATATGTTTTTAAGTATTATATTGTCATCATTTTACTAAGTTTTTTGTGTGTAGAAATTGAAATTAACATGTAATCATGTAAAATAACGAAATTAACATGTGATCGTGTAAAATAACACTAAAAAATCCTATTAGTGGTCCGCGGGATTAAAAATTATGAATTTAGTGGTCCGTGAGGTCCTAAAGTTTGTCGACCGCTGGTCTAATAGTTAGTGTGAATGCTAACCATTAGACCATGGCCACTGACAGTCTTGCATTCAAGGTGCTTGATTTTAGTGTATACTGGCAAACATTAACTCACAAACATTATAGTTATGATTGCAGCCAATGGAATAGCCAAGCAGGTGAGCGCAGCCTCTCTCCAGGGCATCACAGATCCCAGAAAATATGCCATGAATATCCCAATGGTAGCATATGTCTGACAGTAGGCAGTCATGGCTCCACGGACAGAGGGATGACTGAAAAAGTTAAATTATTGTTATTAATATATATAAATACTCAAATACAAAATTTGGGATGAATGAGAACTTAATACTGATTGTATAGCACCGTACAAAGACTGTAAAATAGGTGGATGACTGCCGCTCAATAAATGGAGATTTCGGCTCACTTTATGCTTTTACGGTAAAAAGTAGCAGGATGAAGAGATTCCTTTTTAACAGGTAGAAGTTGGTCGTAAGTAAAACACAGTAGACTGTAGTGAAACTGAGAATGTATTTTTTGACGTTTTGTGCTCCTTAATATATGTGTGGCCAATCGCTCATCCTGAGCGTCTATTTTCGCCTGTGCATGCTGTCATGGCTTGAGAGATATTACGTATTTTGCACGTTTTCGCATGCATGGGCCAGCCGACTTTTGATAGTAGCTCTCACGAAGGCCACGCATAAGGAACATTTAAATACAATCGGTACATTTTACATATCAACAAAACATCTTTAAATATCAAACAAGAAAATATATAATATATATACGAGTAAATCATATTTTAGGTGACGCATACGTCCGATACACTGATATATTAATTTTAATGAAGAAGAGTATTTCGATACGATTTTAGCATGTAGAATTATGAGAAGGTGTATGGATGTGGAGGAGGAGAAAGATGTGTGACAGAAAATTCTGACACCGTCTCCACTCCATACAAGAAAATTGACAGATTTAAGTGGACTGTGGGTAGATCATTGGCACTTAACGTTGAAATGTGGGTAGAAGACGTGTGAGAGGAAAACCAAGGAAAGTATGTTTGGATCAAGTGAATGATATTTTGCAAGAAGTAAACGTAGAAAATCAAAGAAATCGTAGAAGCTTTATAGAAAGGTGTATGGATGTAGAAGAGGCTAAGGATGTGTGCTGAGATAGGAAAGTCTAGTTCTATGTCCTCTCTCTCAACCCCAACTGGGAAATGGCGTGATGGTGTGTATATATGCACGAGGAATAGATACAGGAGAATAAATGGAAGTTTATGTTAAAAAACAATTCAATGCATAAAAATAATTTCTCCAGTTCATTTCAAATGTCATGAACATATTATGCCGTATCCCTTGCGAGGTAGGCAGAGAGAACCGATCTCCAAACTTTTCTAACTAATCACACAACCTTTACCTTCTCCACATTCTCAAAATCTGATCCCTTTGGTCCAGCCGCATTTTCCTTGGTCTCCCTCTTCCACGTACACCTTGCACTTCTGACTTGTATATTTTCTTAGTCATTCATTCATCATTCATTTTCTCCATGTGTTTAAACAATCTTAAAGCTTCATTTTTCATCTTACTTAAAATATCCATTTTATCCATGCACTCACTTCTGATATCTTCATTCTGCCTTCTTTCCAACATTGACCCTGCACAAATTTCCCTTAGTGCATACTCGTACATCTCCACAGCATAAATCTTACTCTTATCTTCTTCTGTCAAGTCCAAGTTTAACTTCCATACATCAAGGTAAGGCACCAATACACTATTATGTATTGTCATTTTTGCTACTGTTGATATTGCACAGTTGTTGTATAAAACATTACGTGCTCTGTTTACCTTGTTCCCTGTCGTTATCCTTCTTTCAGTGTCCATTTCAACTCGGCCATCACATGTAAACATACTGCCCCGATAACAGAACATATCAAACTGCTGCAGTTATCAAATATCAAACCAGTTAAACATGTATTTAATAGTCAAATTTCATCTTATAATAATTATATATAAACTCATTTGACGCATACCCTTTAAATATCTCAAATAGATAAAGTACGCACTGGATAATTTTTTTAAGAAAGTTCTAATATAAAACATCAGCAAAAAGATTTTTATGTATCCTAGATGATGAACAGAACTGGAATAAAAGTACTTTTTAATTATAAGATATCATTCCTATTGTGCTTTATTTGAAATGTTTAGAAAATAACAAAATAATTAGTGTCAATAACAAAAATATGGACTCACTGATATATAAAAAGTTCACGCTTAAGGAGAAATGAACAAAAGGCAAGTTGAAATAATCAAAATGAAAGTACCAGATTTCTCCCACATATGTGATGATAGGAGCCTCCATGAAACCAGTTCCAAAACCGAGGACAGCACTTGCACAGAACAATGTGGTGATATCTTGAGCAAAGTAGATCATCAACCAGGCTGCTATGTGAGGAAGGTTGGCTAGCAGCATTGATCTCTTTCGCCCCAGAGACTCACATATCGGACCAGACAGAGCACTACCAATTGGCTGGACTATGAAGTTTATACTACCTGCCTTGAAAAAAATAACATCCGAGTTATTTGAATGTTGATGGGCATTTCTTGGGATGAAGTGTTTTTTAAAAATACTTAGGTTGAAAGCAATTATCTGCCTAGCCTAGTGAAACAGCTAATGATAATCACAAGCTTCAAACAATAGAAAAAAATCGATTTGTGATAGTTGACATTGATTAAACTTATGGGTTTGAAAACTGTTTTCTTTAAAGTTGAATAAACAAATGATTCCTTTTTAATTAAACTACAAATTAAACACAATTTTTCTTTGTATTTACCACTTGTTTTATTTACAAAGGGAATAAAAAGAACAATTTAATAAGTTTCATTAAAATAATAATTGACATGCCACCACAAAGTAAACAATATATATTTTATGAGATTTAAGATATGATTATTTGAATCTTTCATAGTATCTTCAAAGGAACATCAAGAATCTATTTGACTTGGATGTGGGTGGCGATCTAATGATATTTGTAAAAACTATACTATAATGCCATTACAAGGCAGATAAGGGTATACGTTATATTAGGTCCTTACATATGAAATTATCGTTTTGTTTGGGAGGAACATAAAGTTGATTTTTTTTTAATATAATATATTTATTTAATCAAAGTATGTACCATTGCTATCTATGCACTTTTGCCATCTCATAGGTAGTTCATCGATCCCTTTACTAAAAAAACCATTCGGACGGGAATCAATAAAATCTTTGAAGTCGGTTTGGACTGCCCCATCGGAGTTGAATTTTTTCCCTTGCAAGAAGTTATCCAAATTTCGAAAAAAATAGTAATCTGTCGGGGCAAGGTCCGGAGAGTACGGTGGATGTCTTAGACATTCCAATTGAAGCTCTTCTAATTTGGTAGCCGTCTGTTGTGCAGTGTGTGGTCTAGCGTTATCATGAAGCAGCAGTGGCCTAGAGCGATTAACCAGCCTCGGTTGTTTAGCAGCTAGCTTTTCCATCATGGTTTGCAGTTGCTGACAATAGACATCTGCCGTAATCGTCTGGCCAGATTTAAGAAAGCTGTAGTGAACGACACCAGCACTAGTCCACCAAACGCTCACAAGTAACTTTTTTGGAGTCAATTTTCGCTTGGGGCATGGTTTGGCTGGTTCGGCAGGGTTCAGCCATTGCGATGAGCGCTTCCGATTATCATACAGGATCCACTTTTCATCACAGGTAATGATTCGATTCAAAACCCCTTCATTATTGTGCCGGTTGAGTAATGCAACGCAGCAGTCAACGCGCGTTTGTTGATTTGCTTCACTCAATTCGTGAGGTACCCACCTTTCAAGCTTTTTCACCTTCCCAATTTGCTTCAAGTGGATTAAAACAGTTTTATCACTAACACCGCAGCCTGCAGCTAACTCGGACGTGGTTTGCGATGGATCCGCTTCCACAATAGCCTTCAATTCTTCATTATCAACTTTGGTCTCCGGCCGTCCACCGGGCTTGTTCTGCAGGTCGAAATTTCCAGAACGAAAACGTTGGAACCAAAAACGCACTGTGTTTTCTTTTGCGGCACCGTCGCCATACACATCATTAATCCTTCGAGCCGTTTCTGCAGCACTGGTGCCACGGTGGAACTCGTACTCGTAAATAACGCGATATTTCAAGTTTTCCATTTTGTAAACTGAGTGACGCAAAGAAAAAAAACAATTGAGGAAAAAACAAATGAATTATAATTTTCGAAACACAAATACTTGAGTAAATAGCTGTATAAATTTGAATTTGAAATTCCTAACCAAAGATAAGATATTTGAGATCAAAGTTGCCAGTACGGCAAAACGCCAATTTCATATGTAAGGACCTAATATATAGGTTATTATCTTGGACCCCAGCAATCGAGACTTGGGTTTAAAAATAACTACCACTGGGGTAGGCATGGATCTCGGGGTTTTTCTTCATGTTTGTTGGTAATACCACCCCGCATGTGAAGAGGCAACAACTATTGTTACCAGACAAACGTTTTAACTACACTAGGGCTCTTTTTAATTATTTTTTTGGGTACCATCAGGAATCAAACCCAAAACATCCCGGTAGAAGACCAGCGTCTTACCAACTAGGCTATGGAGTATGTTTATTGTATAATAATTTTAATTTATGATACTTTCTGCCTATTTTGAGTTGAATACTACCCAATGGCTAATGCTCACATTAGTTGATTACGATGACGTGTGATATTTGAATGCCAACAAGGAGTTGTTGAATAAGTTGGAGAGACTCCAAAATGTTTGCGTCCAATTCATATTTAATCTAAAGAAGTATGACCGTGAGTCAGAGTTTCAAAGCTTCACTTTCATCCTAATTTCCCTTTGTTTTTATTGAATGTTTCCTTTCCTCTAGTTTTACCATCATCAATTGAGATTAGTAATTTATTTGTTTTTTTTACTCATATTTAAACGAGTACGAAATATTGTTATTTTAATCTATCATAGATTGAACAGTTTAATGCAGTGGTCCCCAACCTTTTTGTCGCCGCGGACCGGTCAACGTTTCATAATTTTACCGCGGCCCACTGGGGGGGGGGGGGGAGGGGGGACACATTGAATGTAGTTTTTTTTTAAATTTAATAACAATATATTTGTACAATATATAATAATAAAATTTACAACTGTGGTACATAAGTTATAGTGACAAATAATAGTAGAGAAAACACAAGGTTTTTGGAAAAAATGAAGAAAAAATATATAATAACAATGAAGGATTATTAAGTTTCAGATAATTTTTTAATTTTATTTTGGATTCATGGGTATTTTCAATATTTTTAAGGTTCAACGGAAGGCTGAAAGTATTTTTTTCCAAGATAGAGAAAATAATTTATTTTGAGAATGCTTAGGGTTTAATATCGGGATTTTAATGTTATTCTGATATCTTGCAGATATATTAACTTGAAAGTTATTTATCTATTTTCTTTAAAAGTTTTGATGTTGAAGTTTTATGTGTTTTGATTTAATATTTTTAATTGAATCGTGTTTAAATATGCCTTCAAAATAAAATACAGTTACCCCTTAAAAATGAATAAAAACAGATTTAATATTTTAACTTAATGCTAAATCAATGAGAACCCTGAGCTTGCTTCATTGAAACGAGATGGTTCCATCTGGGGGTAATACGAGTAGGAGATTGTGACACCCGAAGTGTCTTGCTTGTGTCCAGTTTATTTCTTTGTTTTGTTTTGGTTGCTGTCACTGCAGAAAACCCCGCTTCACATAGATAGGATGTCGGAAATGGCAATAGGGATTGTAGTGCTGTGGTGGCAATCTCAGGGTATTCCGCCATGACTCTAATCCAGAACACCGGCAGAGTTGTTGTCTCGAACATAGTTTTAAGGCTGCCTTATAATTAAGTTTTATTGGGTATGTTCGATTTTTCAAAAACAATTTTGATTTTTAAGCAGGCCCTTGCGCGGCCCAGTACCATTTGGTCCACGGCCCGGTACCGGGCCGCGGACCGGGGGTTGGGGACCACTGGTTTAATGTACCCAATATGAGATGGTTGGTTAGAAGAAATAGCTTTACTTAGCGATAAGCCCGCCAGATTTACCATGTCTAACCATGCACGCAAAATAATTAAAATATAATAGAATATTTTAGCCATTTAACATTCTGTAAGTGTTCCTTTCCAAATAAATTCTACTCTTAATACATCAATCTTCAGTTCACATTCATCACTAATCACTTCATTTTATATTGTCATACATTGTCATCCCATATATTCTTCTCAGTGCACACATTTCTACAGCATTTATTCGGCTCTTTTCAGTAAGTCCACATTTCATATCCATACATCAAATATGGTACTACAGTACTGTTGTGGACTATCATCTTAGCAGCGTCTGATACCTTTTTGGTTCCCCGTTCACATTGATTCCTATTGCTACACAAAAATCAGAATCAAAGAAAATATATACACCCTGTATGCAGTCGATGCAAACACAATTCTAATAAAGCGACTGTCCTTACTTTTTCCCTATTTCTAATGTACCAAGATTAGTATTGCATTACTCGGTCACTTTATACCGAAACCATATACGGGTACGGGTACAGTACAGTATTACCTCCGCCGCACATGTCGACAGGATACCTTTTCAATATTTTGTATTGTTTTTCCGTCTGTGGCCTACTTGCATCTTTTTCATTTAAATCTTTTGTCACTTCAGTATCGAGTTCATAAACAGATTAAATGTTTATTCAAGGAATTATTCTTATGTAATGTGGCCAAAATCCTAAACAATTAGGACAGATTCGTAATATATAACCAATGAGCGTAAAAACTCGACGAAGGTATATATACGAGTACTGCAACGACATTTTTTATGGATTGAAACAACTCAAATTTTTAAGTCAGTTTATTTTTTCCATTAATTTGTATAGTACTCCTCAACATATCCGAATTATAACTGAAAATATTAAATAGAGTCTTTGAAATCACGGAATTCGCAGTGTATCATTACACGTGTTAGTAACATTGCCGTACGTGTTGAAACAACAATACTCGCACAGTATTCGGCACTTGTGAGTATTGTTACTATACTCGTATAAGCGCAGTGTATCATTACACGTGTTAGTAACATTGCCGTACGTGTTGAAACAACAATATTCGCACAGTATTCGGCACTTGTGAGTATTGTTACTATACTCGTATAAGCGCAGTGTATCATTACACGTGTTAGTAACATTGCCGTACGTGTTGAAACAACAATACTCGCACAGTATTCGGCACTTGTGAGTATTGTTACTATACTCGTATAAGCGCAGTGTATCATTACACGTGTTAGTAACATTGCCGTACGTGTTGAAACAACAATACTCGCACCGTATTCGGCACTTGTGAGTATTGTTACTATACTCGTATAAGCGCAGTGTATCATTACACGTGTTAGTAACATTGCCGTACGTGTTGAAACAACAATACTCGCACAGTATTCGGCACTTGTGAGTATTGTTACTATACTCGTATAAGCGCAGTGTATCATTACACGTGTTAGTAACATTGCCGTACGTGTTGAAACAACAATACTCGCATAGTATTCGGCACTTGTGAGTATTGTTACTATACTCGTATAAGCGCAGTGTATCATTACACGTGTTAGTAACATTGCCGTACGTGTTGAAACAACAATACTCGCACAGTATTCGGCACTTGTGAGTATTGTTACTATACTCGTATAAGCGCAGTGTATCATTACACGTGTTAGTAACATTGCCGTACGTGTTGAAACAACAATACTCGCACAGTATTCGGCACTTGTGAGTATTGTTACTATACTCGTATAAGCGCAGTGTATCATTACACGTGTTAGTAACATTGCCGTACGTGTTGAAACAACAATACTCGCACCGTATTCGGCACTTGTGAGTATTGTTACTATACTCGTATAAGCGCAGTGTATCATTACACGTGTTAGTAACATTGCCGTACGTGTTGAAACAACAATACTCGCACAGTATTCGGCACTTGTGAGTATTGTTACTATACTCGTATAAGCGCAGTGTATCATTACACGTATTAGTAACATTGCCGTACGTGTTGAAACAACAATACTCGCACAGTATTCGGCACTTGTGATTGTTACTATACTCGTATAAGCGCAGTGTATCATTACACGTGTTAGTAACATTGCCGTACGTGTTGAAAAAACAATACTCACACCGTATTCGGCACTTGTGAGTATTGTTACTATACTCGTATAAGCGAACACTTTTTTTCAAACTGGATACCTTTTTTATTTATGGAAGTCAACCGTCTTACGAAGGATGTACACTGAACAGCCTAATAAAATTATTGTCATATTTATGGAAGTCAACCGTCTTACGAAGGATGTACACTGAACGACCTAATAAGATTATTGTCATATTTATGGAAGTCAAACGTCTTACGAAGGATGTACACTGAACAGCCTAACAAGATTATTGTCATATTTATGGAAATCAATCGTCTTACGAAGGAGGTACACTGAACGGCCTAACAAGATTATTATCATATTTATGGAAGTCAACCGTCTTACAAAGGATGTACACTGAACAGCCTAACAAGATTATTATTTAGCCAACATTTTTTAGCCAACCAAAAAACTATGCATTTTTTTAACCAACAAACTAACTATGCGTCAAACATATTAATAATGTTTTGCTAAAAGTTTGTTTAGTTTAAAACTTAAGGAACTTTTTGAAATATTTTTGGTGCCATAAAAATAATATACTTTGTGTTTCTTAACTTTGTGAATTTGTGTTAATTTTGTGTCGTTATATTTTGTGCTTGTTGTGGAGTCAGCGAAAAAGCGAAAATTGTTTGAAGAGAATCGTATTTTTCAAATAAAAAATAACGGAACATTACTTTTTTTATATATTTTTAAAACAATTATGTGTGCTTAATATTATATGTAGCGAAAAATATCAGTTCTGAAGGAATACAATATAAAGCTGCACTTCCAAACTAAATACTTGCCATTCAATAGTTTACAAGGGCAATTGCGTCAAGATAAAGTGAAACATTTGCAGAAGTCTTATTCAGCAGTAAAGTACGAGTATACTATAATATATTTGAGAGATTTTCAAAATCTGACGTTGCAGCCCGTGCAAGCTACGACGCGTCATTTCTGTTTCTGAAATACTAGCAAATAAAATGAAACATTCGTGCAATATTTGGAGGGAGTTGCGGAAGTTGCATTTCCAGATAAAAAGACATTCTTTCTAAAATAAGTTTATCACGTTTTACGATTGCGCGAAGAATTGATTTATCTCAGAATATCGAAAATTCTTTAAAATTGTTAATTCCTAATCTACAATGGATTGCGATAGCCGTGTATAAAAGCACGGACATTTGGGACACGTGACAGCTTGCAGTGTTTATAAAAGGGGCCGATATGGAATTGAAGGTAACCGAAGCTTTTGCTTATTTGATGAAAATGAAGGGAACTACCAGAGGACAAAATATTTTTGAGGAGCTAAAAATAGTTCTCTATCAATTTAAATATTTCATTAAAAAACTTATAGGAACATCGTCCGACGGAGCACAGCTAACTCTGTCTGGAAAAAATAATGGTTTATCAGGGCTGATTGCAAGATATGTAAAATAACTGACAGGACGCGAATTAATCGTGTGTCATTACTCATATACTTGATACCGAGATAATTTATGTGCAAAGATTAAAAAAAATGAAAATGTTGTTCAGCGAATCATAACACTTGTGAATATAATTCGATCAAATCATCGCCAATTCAAGGATTTTTTACGTGACATAGACTTGGAATACGGAAATGTATGATACTTTATTATATTGAAATACGGTGGCTAAGTCGAAGAAAAGTGATGAAACTAGTGTATGATTTGAAGTCGGAAATACTATTGCAGTTCTTGGATATGAAAAGACAACCATTTTTCGAGTTTAATGATGAGAAATGGATGTGCGATTTCGCTTTTCGCGTTGACATTAATCAACACCTGAACGAATTTAATAAAAATATCCAAGGATTATATAATTTAGTCAACGACGCGTATATTAAAATCAATGCATTTGAAAATAAATTAAAACGGTGGAATCGGCAGCCATAAGAATAAAACGGCTCATTTTCCACTAAACTATTATAGATCACTAAAACGAGAAAAACAATTCCGCGACACAATGCAACGAGCTGACGAAGCGCAGTGGCTTTTCAATTAATATACGAGTAGATCCCAAGATTTCAGCCATTGAAACTTTTTCACCGCCATTCGACATAAACGTCGAAAATGCACCAGTAAAATTCCAAATAGAACTCATTGACTTGAAAAAAAAATGTCGAAGATCACCTCTTATTGAGTTTTACAAATTGTATTTACCACATGATGAATTTACAACAATTGCGAATCACGCACGACAGCTGACTAATATATTTGAAAGCACTTATCTGTGAGAACTTTTTTTTCCAAAATGAATATTGCGCAAAATAGCGCCCAAAATAGCCTCGATGATGGAAGACTGGAAAATTGTTTGCGAGTTGCTGTTTCCGGTGTGCCAGCAAACATTGAAAACTTGTCGCCAAAAAACAATGCCAAATCTCCCATGAAGGGCCTTAAATGTTTTTTAAATAATGTTACAAGACTTAATATTTATTTTAAAAATTTATTAAGAACAATAACAACATTGAATTTTGTTGAGGCTTTTTTGTAGAATAATATGTCGAAGAATGAATAGGATTTTATTGTTTTGTATAATAATCGATTTGGATTAATGTGCGAAAAATTTATATGCGACCCCTAAAAAGTGTTTGTTATTTGATTTGTCCCTCGTGAAAACAAATGTTGCTCACCCATCTCTGGAGTAAGGTGTCCTTAGATCGTACCGATACTCGGGCACCATTATCAACAGTGTCGTGTGTCGTGTGTCCTGTGTACCATACATACTCGCGAGTCAAGGCCTTGTATACACATTTTGGTTTCCGTCTGAAGTATCCTGTCATCAAGATCAACGAAGATATCATTAATGTGGGAAGAATAAAGGAATTTCAGGGGACAAAAACATTTTTCTTTCTTAACATGAAAAAGTTAATTCCTCATACGTATTTGAAGTATAATACATGCCAATCACATATTGATTTAGCAGACCTGAAAAAGTCGGTTAAATAGATTGTTGGAGTGAAAAAACGCTTGATCGTCAGAGATGGAAAAGCTTCATCGAGTAGGCTTAATACTTGTTTGCCCATGTGCGGTAAGTAACATATTACATCGAGTAGGCTTAATACTTGTTTGCCCATGTGCGGTAAGTAACATATTACATCGAGTAGGCTTAATACTTGTTTGCCCATGTGCGGTAAGTAACATATTACATCGAGTAGGCTTAATACTTGTTTGCCCATGTGCGGTAAGTAACATATTACATCGAGTAGGCTTAATACTTGTTTGCCCATGTGCGGTAAGTAACATATTACATCGAGTAGGCTTAATACTTGTTTGCCCGTGTGCGGTAAGTAACATATTACAGTAAGCAAGGGATGTATATTTTAATATGGAAAATTATTTTTATAATAAGATGATGGTTGAAATTGTACAATAACATTTCTAAGTACGTCGGTGCCATGACCCAGTAAGCAGTAAGCATGCTACTTATTGAAAAGTGTTTCAGGCTAAAAGCCGCGCAGATCTCGTGCTGATTCTACTTTCAGGTCTTTATCATTTGACTTTGACTTTGTATTGCTAAATACCAGCTTACCACATATTTTAAAGCGCTCCTGGAGTGATAAGAGTGATAAGATGTACAAAATAACACTTTTCAAGTTGATAACTAATTCAATTCAATAGAGTTTCACTGAAATTTAAACATTCACTTTCTGGCACCTTATTTAGAAAATAAAAACACCTTTTTATTTTTTTGCATTTTACTACTTAAACCACTAAAGAACACCGAGGAGTTTGTCTACCTCGGGAGCAAAATAACATGGGACGGTCGGTCCAAGAGCGAGGTCGACAGCCGTATACATCAGGCTAGACTTGCATTTAATAAAAGGTCGAAAATAATAGAATCAAATAATATAGACCTAAAACTGAGAATACTCCTCATCAAGACCTATGTATGGAGTATCTTGATGTACGGCTGCGAGACATGGTGCCTATCCGAAAGAGATAGACGAAGACTAGAGGCTTTTGAGATGTGGTCCTATAGAAGACTATTAGGAATTTCCTGGAGAGACCGCATCACAAATGAAGAGGTTCTCCAACGAATCGAAGGAGGAAGGCACCTGCTCAGGATCCTGTCCGAAAGGCGTGCAAGATGGATCGGTCATATAATACGACAAGAGGGCCTCTTGCATGCCATAATGGAGGGTATGACCGAGGGGACAAACTCTAAGGGACGCCCACGCCGAGAGAACCTGGAGGACCTGTTGGTGGACGTGCGCTGCTCAACATATACAGACTTAAAAAGAGCCGCACAGGACAGGGGGGAATGGAGGAGAAGAGTTCAAATTGCTGCAAACCAGTCTTAGGACTGCAACCACGGAAAGGACTACTTATATGATATAAGCCGACTAGTTTAAAAGGGGAATCATATCATCTCCTTCTCGAGGCATTGCATTGTGCTTTGAGCAGGATGGAACTGATTGTCCTAAGTAGTTCGTTTGATACCAGTGAATTATATTTGGAAAGAAGAAAACGTAAAAAGTAAAATAAATTTTAGGAGTTGTATGAGAAGGTGTATGATGTAGAAGAGGCCAAATATGTGTGTCGTGATTGCTGGAAAGTGTGACGCTCCTTCGTCTCTGAACCACCCGACAAGGGAATGACGTGATTGTATAATGTATGTACTAGTCACGTTATATCGTATATGATAAGCAGTCAAATACAAAGTTAAAAAAATATTTATTAAAAATAAAAAAATATATATTTTTTTAATGATTTATACCAGACCTGGGCAAACTACGGCCGCCGTCCATTCCCATGCGGCCCGTAAACCTATTGCATCATTTAATTTATATATGATGAAGACATATTTTGGATCCCATGGTACATTGAGTACCAAGAACCTGTTTTGGACCACAGCCGCCGGACACCACCTATTCAGATCAGACCATAACCCGAAAATTTCAGACCTTGACGAAGGGAATTCATTGAAAGCTCTGAAGAACGGGTTTTTTCAGGAGCAACTAAACTCTCCCTTTTAACACCAGCCCATGGATACATTGAATACACGAATTCGATATCATATTCAGATCTCAACGAAAACGTCCTACCTTTTATCAGGTTTTACCTATCATCCTTTTATCAGGTTCATTTGTACAGCTGTCTTTTTTATAATACCAAATCACATGGTAATATGAAAAAAAAAATCGTTCTATATTATATAATATTATATATATGAGGATTCGGTCAAATAATGAGGCCCACTGTTCATTTCGAGATTCATATGAAACCCGCCAGCTGAAAAGTTTGTCCAGGCCTGGAAAAACTAAACATTAAGCCGTTTTCTTATACAAAATGTGTAGAAGAAAAATCAGTTTTTTTCAAAGAATTTTTTGTGATACATATAATCTAAATCCTCTTAAAAAACTAAAATATATCAAATCAACTTCTCTTTATGGTGAGTTGTTACAATTCATCATAAAATCCAGTCAAATAAAATAAAATATAGTCGGTAGCAAGCATTAACATTAAGTATTCGGACGCCCCAGGTTCGATTGCTGGCGGATTCTCTTCCGAACTGGTTTTATATAAAAAATCTACGCCTAACGAAA
Source organism: Odontocerum albicorne (assembly GCA_949825065.1). Lineage (NCBI taxonomy): Eukaryota > Metazoa > Arthropoda > Insecta > Trichoptera > Odontoceridae > Odontocerum > Odontocerum albicorne. The sequence goes on from OX463849.1 coordinate 44,764,025, forward strand.
GGCTGCATCAGATTAAACCTGCCGATCATATTGGAATATGAAACTCCTCCCCATCGAAACTTTTGGTTTGATATGTCAAGAGTGTGTGCTTGCTGAAGTGTAACAACTTGCACACATTAAACTAATATACGCGCAGGTGTATCCCATCCATGGGATGACTGACTATAATTCTCGATCACGAGGGATTATCTTCTATTGAATGAAATGTTTATGTATTAAAAATACACATACATAAGAAAAAATTAAAAAAAAAAAAAACAAAAAATAAGATGCAAAATAATTGCAAAAATAAAAAAATGGCAATAATTTTTCTTTTAATTAATCAAAGATTTAATCGCCACCCTCAAGGTCGACAATAAGTATTTTTGTAATTAATCGTTATCAAATACAGACGGGCCTCGACTTTCGCAAAGATTTCATCGCATCGCTTATCTAAAAAGTTGTTTTAATTTATCGATTTGAATTTTGTTTTGGATGATATTATATTATATTATTATTATCTTTGAATAAAGTAAAAAAACATACAAAACACTCTACGAGTATATTTACTTAAACTTTTACTATCATTTAAGTGTTTGTGATAAAATTTTGCAATTCTGCTTCTGTTAGAAATTGACATACTTACTATAAGTCTTCAGATATTGAAGATAATCATAAGTCCTGCAAATCAAACAATACACGTATGGTATTCGTACGAGTATGTGTTCTGAACCAACAAAGTAGGCATTTGCAAGTCCCTTGATTGACAACTTTTAAGCATTATTTTTAGATCAGTTTATATTTATGTCCAAATTTAGACACCTTACATCTCACAAAAGCGTGAAAAAAGAGAAATTTTAAAGGAGAAAAAAAATATAAAAAGAAAAAAGTAGCGTTGCCACTACTTTTTCCGAGCTTCACCAGTCCTAGAGTTGTTTTAATCCAGTCTATGGAATTAAGGTAAATAATATCAACTGAACGAACCAAACCATGACGCTTGTTCCTTGGTGAAGGACAGAGGACCCTCCGCTCCGAGAAGAGCAGGAATCAGAATGGTAGAAAAACTGATGGCCATCCCCAGGTCCAAGAGCGTGAGGTTCTGCGCAGATGCCGCAAGAACCTGAAAAAACCATTAGTAGAAAAATCAGTATAAATTTAGGTTTCAATGGTGCTCCTTTAATTATTCTTTTGCTTTTAGCATTCCCTCTTCGACGGACGTTGGCACCATATTTTTGTTTATCCCGTCTGCGGTAACACTGTTTACCTTCCATCTTCCTTTCTTAATGACTAATTTATATTTATTCCTTTCATTACATGCTAAAAGCAATCTTATTTTTTTTTCATAGTAGTTAGTCGTATTTATTTTTCATTTTCCATGCGTGCTAGGCTATCTTCGAGACCCTCAACATTTTCCAGTACCGTATTTCAAAGGCTAGTTTGTTGTGCGGTGTTAACGCAGAATAATGTACTCGTACCTCGGTGGCAGGGTTAAATCACGAATTAAGAAGTTCTCAATAAAGCGGGTATTTTTTTGTAAAATGGCGACTGACTACGCTGGCTCGTTTATGTACTCGTGGTAGTAAGCTTGGGTGAAGAAAGACTTGCAGACCCAAAAACGTACAGTTTTATAAAATAGCAGACTCCAAATGGAATCAAGTAACCCTAAGCTTAGATTTAATAACACCTACAGAAGAGACGTTTAGTCGTTTGTCCTAGATATGTTGCGTTGAGAGGAGCCAGCCAACAACCAAAACATGTGGAAAATTATTGTTACGGGCAACTTTTTTACGATCAAGCTTGGCTAGCAGATTGTATAGGAAGCGACTACATGTTCTCGACTGCAGTTCTACGAGATCCCGGGTGATACTATCAACGTTTGTGGGAGGAGATGCTGGTTTATGATTGGACTCCACAGTTACAGTTGCACATATCCCAGACATAGAAATATGTCGGAATCGCTACGTCAGTCCGTCGTCTCTCGTAAACGGAAGAAGACCATCGCCAGTTTCGTCCGGTGGTTTGGGTAAGTGTCCTCCTCTACGCCAATAAGTACAGGATAAATCACGCTTTCTTACTAGCCCAAAACAGGAGTCTTACTTCCAACTCGCATCTCAATAACAATAACTATTCTTAGTATTATTATAAGGAAAATTTATTGATATTGTATATTTAATATATACTCGTAGTATTGAGTTATATTACTCATCATTGATCCATTTTGGGGGATTTCGCAAATAATTTTTTCCATATCATAGCGTTATACAGTGATCGACACATATGATAATCGGGTGGTGCAAGGTCAGGTAAGTATAGTGGGTGGGGTAGAACATACCAGCCCAGTTTAAAAGAAAACAAGCGCTCTATGGGGTCTTGTGTTGTCATGGAAGAGAACAACATTTTTTTGATTGACTAGTGTAAAGTGCTTTTAGATCGAACTTTGATCGGTAAGCTGTAGGTGCTTGACGTATAAATCGGCATTTACTTTTCCATTATAGTTTAAAAGCTCGAAATTAATAATATTGCAACGATCCCACCGAATATTATTTTTCTTCCATATATAGTAGCTCAGTTGTTGGGACCCGGCTATGGAGATTTATCCGTTAACCCACTGCCTTTTGCGTAGAACATTGTCGTATACTACTCGTATATGTCCATTTTTCTTCATCAGTAATTATTTTTACTAAGAAACGGGATGTTCCTCTACAGTGAAAGAAGACTTTCAGTAACCCATAAACCCAGCTTGCTGACTTTCTAATTTTTCTAAACTTATCTAAGTGCCGGCATGTTGTGGACTGTGACGTGTTTAATTTGTCTGCTAATCCTCGAGTACCTTGGCGAGCATTGCATTCCGCCAATGATTTGAATCCTTCATCATTAAAGCCTCGGCTTGGGTATAACGTATCATTCAATGACGTATCTTCAGAACGGAATTTCAGAAACCAGTGTCGCACTTGCCGGTCAATTATGGTTCCTTCGCCACCAGCTTGCGCAACATTACGTGACGAATGTGCATTTTCCATCCCTAGTTATTTATTATTTTAATGCGTGTAATCTATTACTGTCGTGATAAGACTATGGAATACTTGATTGTTGAGTCAATGGATAATTTCAATTTGTTTTTAATAACAGAAATTATTAATGACAACCCAATATACGAGTATATGTTAATGGTCCTATAGATTAGCTTATTATAATGTTATGATAAGTTATTACAAAAACGAGTCAAGATACGAGTATTTGTATTTTATTTGAAAGGTAATTAATTATCTAGCTTTAATATAAACAGATTGTGCGTCATTTTTTAAAAATTTATTGAAAAAACAAAATATTATATCGATAAATAAATAGTTATTTTTGAAATATTAATTTTCGCAAAAAATATCGGCTCATTAGTTGTGTCTAGCTACTGTGTAAAGCTGCCCTCATTAGTTGTGTCTAGCTACTGTGTAAAGCTGCCCTCATTAGTTGTGTCTAGCTACTGTGTAAAGCTGCCCTCATTAGTTGTGTCTAGCTACTGTGTAAAGCTGCCCTCATTAGTTGTGTCTAGCTACTGTGTAAAGCTGCCCTCATTAGCTACCGTGTAAAGTTGCCCTCATTTTTGACATTTTGCATAGCTTTCATTATTTTAACAGACAGATTCTCTGTTTATTGGTAGATTTGGGTAAAGAGCATTTTTTTTATTTTAGCAATAATACATTTTTATTTTTTATTTCCGATTTTCATGTAAATGGGTTTCATGGGTTTTAAGTCAAGCGATTTTCCTTAGTTAACACAATGCTCTCCACTAGCTATGTTCATTGCATTAAAGAAAGTACTTTTTTGGATTCCTTTTATGGACAAAACTGCCGAAAAAGTACGATTCCCAGAAAAATCTAGACATCGGTCTTTTAAAATCTCTCATGCAACAATGCATTAGGATATTGAAAATATTGTACTAGCTGTGAAAATATTGTGCACGACAATGCCAGACCACACACGGCCAACGCCACGAAGGAACTGCTCGCCTCGTTTAAATGGGATGTCCTGAACCATCCCGCGCATTCCCCTGACCTAGCACCTTCAGATTACTATCTCTTTACCTCCCTGAAGCTGCACATGGGTGGAAAAAGGTTTTCAGCCGACGAGGAGGTAAAGGAGGAGGTGGAGAAGTGGACGGAGGAGTTGGTGGGAAACTACTTCGAGGAAGGCATCAAAAAGTTGATACCCCGCTTCACCACCTGCGTTGAGAGGAATGGCGACTATGTCGAAAAATAGCTTACATATGTGCTACGGTAACCACGTAATTTTTTTGTTTAAATAAAAAAAATTGTAACCTACCAAAATTCAGTACACTTACTTTCTGGATATGCCTCGTACATGAATCGAGCATATTTTCTTGTTGAGTAATAAAAATGTATTTCATCACGTTAATTAGATTTTGTATTTCTGCCATATAGCAATCTCTTCTGACTTACCAAAATATATTCTTCTTTCGTATGGTACCCTTCAACATATCGGACACATTGAAGAGCGTGATCAGGAGATGATTTTGTCTTTGACCCCAATAATTGAGCCTCATTGTTTGAAATCACCGGAGTAGGCACGGGTCATTGCATGTTTTTTTGTCAATACTACCAAACGTGAAGAGTAAACAACACTCGCACTCGTCAAGAGCGTGCGAGTATCGTTACCAGACGAACGCTTTTTCCAAAATAGAACACTTTAAATAATATTTTCGGTCACCATCGGAAAAAGAACCCAAAACCCCCAAATAGAAGTTTAGCTTCTTACCAACATCATATCGACTAGGTCATGGATGTTGAATTATAATTCCATTCTATTGATCCGACCATACTTTTCTCGATCGTCCCCTATCATGCATATGCTTGAATTATAATTCCATTCTATTGATCCGACCATACTTTTCTCGATCGTCCCCTATCATGCATATGCTTGAATTATAATTCCATTCTATTGATCCGACCATACTTTTCTCGATCGTCCCCTATCATGCATATGCTTGAATTATAATTCCATTCTATTGATCCGACCATACTTTTCTCGATCGTCCCCTATCATGCATATGCTTGAATTATAATTCCATTCTATTGATCCGACCATACTTTTCTCGATCGTCCCCTATCATGCATATGCTTGAATTATAATTTTTTAAATTCAATATTTTATCACCCATCCGTTCAACATGTCCAAACCACCTTTATTACCTTACTTTACACATACATTTTAGCTCACATTCTTCCTTAATAATTATAGAACATGTACTCGTATTCTTAGTGCACGTATTTCCATTGCATTTATAGTACTTGGCATTTTCATTCATTTTCCACATCCACGTTTGAGTCTCATACATCAATTTTGGTACTAAAACACTGTTGAGAAACACACTTTTAGCAGGTCGGGTGAATATTATTTGGTTTGTCTTAATAGTAAAGATCATAAAATATATATTTTACTTGTAAGATCTTTAGGAGTTCGTATCGCATTTAAGGGCTCAAAGCTTCAAGCTCGTCGCAGTTCTCATCTTCAGAGCTTGTTGGTTATCAACTTCGTTATCAAATGAAAACTTACGGAAATATATTATAGTATATCCATATATTATGTAGCACGTATAAGACACAATTGGTTTTAATCAATTTTAAAAAGCATTATAAGGAAAAAAAACACATATTTAAATTGGTTTTTACTTCAGTTTGATTACAACTTCTATTTGAATTAAATCCCTAAACATTATTAATACATGATTATTTATGTGTTTGGTTGGAAGAAATATCCATTTGGCAATAAATCCGCTTAATTGTACATTGATTATGATTAAATAAATACTGTATAAAAACAAGTCTTAAAATGTCAAAATTTAATTTTGTTATATTTGTCTAATGCCCAAGAACACTCTTGGTGATTGTTATAATATATTTGTCTAATGCCCAAGAACACTCTTGGTGATTGTTATAATATATTTGTCTAATGCCCAAGAACACTCTTGGTGATTGAACGGCAAAAAAACAAAAAAGGAGAGGAAATAAAATTTTGTTTTTAATTACAAATTACAAACGATGTTTAAAGTGTCATTTTTTTGATAACCATTATGTATTGAAAATAGTTGAAAAAAAAAATATTCACCTGTGATAATAACCATCGAAGCGGTCTTTTCGGGTTTCCTTCGGTATGCATTTGTGGCTTTTAATTCTTAATTCAACTTTAAAACCTGTATTTAGTTCAATTTGATTCAGTTTTAAATTGTCTTTTCAGATCAACAAAGAACTAGTTAAGTTCAATCTTGAATTCTTAGTTCCATTTGAAATACGAATCCAAATTCAAAATGATTGAGCGCGAAATATATTGGTGGCAAAAAATATTGCAAGTACCAATATTTTTTAAAACTTCAAAACATTTTCACATAATCGCTTTCTGAATCTACTGTTACGTCAACTTGTACCGGTTCATAAACGAAAGTAAGGTAAATATCGAATAACGTCCGCCTATTGAGATATCTATAGATGAACTAACTCTCGAGGATTGAGGGGACTGTTTTGCGAATTATTATACGAGTACGAGTATAACAATACATATCTCTCTTTACGGAATTTGTCTACATGAAAATGGAAAAATTGGACGAATTCGCTTTATCGTTAAATTTAAAATATTCAATTTGTGTTTTTGTAATTATTTTTCTTCTTTCGTATGGTATCTTTCAGCATATCCAAATTGATGATTCCAACATATTAAAAAGCGTGGACAGGAGGCAATATTGTCTTCGACCGCAGTAATCGAACCTTCGGATTTCTCACTCACCAGGAGTTGGCACGGAACATGCAGTTTATCATTTCATTGTAACACTAATGCAAATGAAAAGACAACACGCGCATATGTAATTGTGCGTGCATGTATTACCTGATAAACCTTTTTACCACACTGGGATCATTTTTGGGTATTGTTTTGTATTACACTTTCGTTGTATACAGTGCTATATGGCAAGTTTATTTCCTTGTGGCAATATATTCCAGCCAACCAAAAATATGTTAAAGAGGCCTGAAGGGAAAACCAGACTGAAATCCTTTTAAAAACATCTTGGTTCTAACGGGAATCGAACCCGTAACCTCCGGGCTGGGAGACGAACGTCTTACCAACTAGGCCACGGAGGTCGTCATCGTGTATCAAAACTGAAATATAATCGTGGATCAAAACTGAAATCCTCGGGTGAATATCAAGGTTTTTACCGACTACTCGTAGGCCATGGAGGTCGTCGAAGGGTTTTTTTTTAATTTGCGGCTGAGAATATTATTAGATTAGAAAAAAAGAAGAAGACGACGCGGTGATTGTGTACACGGAAAATAAGTATCTACCAGAATCTGGTAAGGATCTTCAAAAAAATCTTTTCAGTGGTTTTGTATTTGAAAGTTCTTATCTCGTCTACTTCCCACTTTGTTGCACCAGGAACAGAGGTGCCACAAAACGCTGTTACTATATCTGACAAACTGAACGTGTACTTATCTCGTCTACTTCCCACTTTGTTGCACCAGGAACAGAGGTGCCACAAAACGCTGTTACTATATCTGACAAACTGAACGTGTACTTATCTCGTCTACTTCCCACTTTGTTGCACCAGGAACAGAGGTGCCACAAAACGCTGTTACTATATCTGACAAACTGAACGTGTACTTATCTCGTCTACTTCCCACTTTGTTGCACCAGGAACAGAGGTGCCACAAAACGCTGTTACTATATCTGACAAACTGAACGTGTACTTATCTCGTCTACTTCCCACTTTGTTGCACCAGGAACAGAGGTGCCACAAAACGCTGTTACTATATCTGACAAACTGAACGTGTACTCGTACTATATATGGACTTATCTGACGGAGGTTTATAAGTTTGCATATTATTTTATAAATAAATAATAAATAATCATACATATTAATATATTTTTTACTGTATATGAAAAATATTTTTTCTGTTGTTTGTATTAAAAAAAATGTTTATTTTTTTATTTTTGCTTCATTCAATGTAGGTATCATAAATTTATTTGGAGCTAACTAACTCGATTAATCTAGGTAAAAACATTGATGTGTTGGAGTGAAACATGGATGTGGAAAATTTATGAAAGTAGCCGAATAAATGCTATGGAAATGGATACAATGAGAAGAATATGTGGTGTGTCGATGTATGATAGAATAATAACAGTGATATATTAAATAGGGTGAAAAATACCACACTGAGGTTGTTTGGAGATGATGAACGGATGCGTGACGAAAGCGATTGTATAATGCAAGTAGGAGTTGAAGTAGTGGTAGAGGACGACCGAGATACGTTAAGTTAGACTAATTCAATGAAATTTTAAAAGAAAGGTCAGGAGTAAGAGAAACAGAAGAAATAGGTGAGATATATGAATGCGGAGAGCTCTGTTCTCTCTGTCTACCTCAAGAAAAATAGCGTGATGCTATGTTTGTAAATTAAATCGATACGTTTAACTTAATTAAAACGCATTTCTTTCTGAAAGCGAGGTTTTGGTGTACTCGTGCCTTATGAGGATTATAACACGAGTATAATGTGTTATTGTGTGATAGAATTATGTACGAGTATCTGTGAATCGTCTAATATTCTATTAGAACAGGAAACTGAAAATTAACTTATATTTGATGACACTGACAGATTGTATGTAATGCACATGTTTGTAATCGGGGGATTTGTTTTCTTTAGTAATCAGTGCGTATAATGTTACCTTGAATAATAATATTATATAAGATATAATTTATAAACCATCTAAATAACAATAATTGGATATCTACTCGTAAGATGTAATCCATCGTGTGAATATACGACGCTGTAACGTAAACACACAGATATGATAAATGTAAAGAGGATATTATGGGATGGGGTTGTCAATTTCTTTAAATTGGTGCAGCTCGCCAAGAATAATAGCCAATTATTGACTCACGCGGAACACGCCACCAATTAGGATTCAAATTGTCAAATAAATGAGTTTTTTCAACATAGAAATTAAATAAAAATATCAATCCATTTGTTTCATGTTCACTTGTCCTCAGTAAAGATACACACAGACACCGACTCGTACTTTACAGGGATCTTGACAAAGTACTGGCAGGTAACAAACACAAATCCACAAAATTTGAGTGTACATATGATTATTGTCAGCTGTCTTGTACATACATACTCGTATTATCACACGGTGTCCCTTGCGGTGTAGGCAGAGAGAACAAATCTCCAAACTTTTCTATCCAATCACACAACTTTCGCTTCCTCCACATTTGTGTATCTCGTCATGCGCAATCTGTTATTCTTCATACTTTTCACTTTATCTTCTTTCTAAATCTGGTTCAATGCATCCAGTCACGTTTTCCTCAGTCTACCTCTTTCCCGCACACCTTGCACTTCTGCCTTGAATACTCGCTTAGTCATTCTTTCGTCATTCATTCTCTCCACACGTCCAAATTTCTTCATCTTAATTAAAACATACATTTTATCCAAATATTTTTTTAAAAGAAAAGTATGTTCAAAGTCATAGGTATCCTTATATCCTCGAATAGTAGATGGACAAAATGCCTGTCATTCGAGGAGAGTAGTACAGCACGGGGTTTGAACCAGTCCAGCGCGTTATCGCGCGGCCATGCACCTCTACATTAATTTCTGATGTCTTCGTCCGCCTTCTTTCATACATTGTTAATCCACAAACTTTCCTTAGTGCACGCATCACTTCAGCATTAATCTTACTTTTACAACTACAATATATTTGTCATGTAAAATAAATAAAATACCAACCCTTGAATTCCTATGGCAAGGAGTTCAAACAACTATTGTACAATTGATCAGTTTAAATCCAGTACAGCTGTCGTTCGCATTTGAATACACGCGTATAGCTGTTTTACTAATACCTAATCTAACGGGCGAGGCCACCGCCTTCCTATCATTATTTGTCATATTTATTATATTATTAATCTGTTAATAATGATGTGTTCGAATCCTGAGTTAAAGCGTCCTCGAGGAGAGTCCATCCTCTTAACGGCGCTGCATAAATTATCCTTGTATTATTATTATTATTATATTGATCCTATATTGTTGGAAGCGTGGAAGGACGACACACAAGATAAATAGTCTCAATGCTTTGAACTGACCACGTGATGACGCAATAGGACTACCCTTAACGACTGCCCTTCATACTGCGGAGTGCAAAGATGGATGGAGACAGGTCTGTACCGGACAGGTACAAAGACTGTAGATAGGGCGATGGTTGCTGCAGTGCCTGAAGAATCCAGTTCGCGGAGTCAAGCGTAAATCACCAAAAATTAATTAATTAATTTTCGGCGAAATATTCTTGCGTCGAATGCGCCTCTGAACTTGTGGGCGGAGCTTGTTCCGGCGTATTCAGAGCGCTGTCCAGACGGTGTCAGGGACGGACTCGGGACGATAATTCCGGCGAAAACGAAGATGATCGAGAGAGATTCCTCTGTAGAACTTGGAGAAGGTTGAGAAATGAAACGTAGTCAGACGATTGAAGAGAAGTAGTAGCGATGTTTAGAAGTATTTATTTTGTTATACTAGTGATTGATAATTTGTTTGGAGTTTCGGTCCGATGGTAGGACACCTTACTCCTTCATCGGATAAGTTCTGACTGTTTTGATATTTTGGAAATTTTGGATCTTTTTAGGAATCGGGAAAGGATAGGTTTGTGAGTTTTTATGGATGATTATGAGAAATTATAAAACGATTAAATACATAAATAAATGTGATAATATATACATAATATTACATAAGAATATACATTTAGTTGTGGAGTCACACGCGAATATATTGAGTGGGTGAAAAATAATGGTTATGAATAAAATATAGTATGTAAGTGAATATAGTATGTATATATATAGGTAATTAAGTGGATAAGGAGACGTGTGTGACTTATATAAATATATTAAAAATGTAAATAATGTTTATTGGAAGTGGTAAATACGGTTGCCTAAGGGGGTAAACTGTCTTGCGGAGGAGCTGTCGATGACGGGGTGTCCAGAGTGACAATCGGTGGGTCATTTGGGGGGATGATTACGGTTAAGGAGGGGGGGATTGGAGGGGTGTTTCGTAATATTGATTTCGGGCGAGTGTGTCTGAATCTGGTGTTCGCGCTGTAGTTATCTAAGGATTTTATGATTGGGTTGGGATGACAGGATACAGAGCTGTAAAACCTCTCGGCCAGAGCGCGCATATGTTCGGGGATGGTATGTAGTTTGATATCCGCGTGGAGTCTAGAGTTACGTACTATGTAGGGTGCTTTTAAGATTATGCGGAGGGCTTTGTTTTGAATGACTTGAATGTGATGTAGAGTTGATTTCTTCGCGTGGCCCCAGACCGGAAGGGCGTAAGTCAGTTGAGGTCTGATGATCGCTTTATAGAGATGGAGTTTAGTGCGCGGGCTCAGTTTGCTGTGTTTGCAGATCAAGGGATATAATGATTTGAGTGTTCCGTGAGCTTTTGATTTTATATTATGGGCGTGTTTGTACCACGAGAGTTTACTATCCAAGGTGAGGCCTAAGTATTTCACGTGTTTCGTCCATGGGACGCTCTGGCCGAAGAGTTTAAGAGTTCTGACGGGTTCGATATATCTGCGTGAGAAGCGGACAGCGGTGCTTTTGGTAGGATTAATTTTGATCTTCCATTTGGTGCACCAGTGCTCCAAAATGGGAATGAAGTCTTGCAGTCTATCGTGGGAATCGGACTCATATTTCGATGAAGAGAGGAAGGCTGTGTCGTCAGCGTATTGCGCGGTGATACAATGTGTGCGTGAAAATTGAGGCATATCGCTCGTGTATATGTTATACAGGATAGGGGACAGCAGTGCACCTTGGGGTACTCCTGCCAGAATGGGGCGTGGGGATGAGTTTATGCCGTCTATTTTGACGGAGAAGGAGCGATTTTCGAGGAATGATGCGATGATTTGCACTAGTCTGAGGGGAATACCTGACTTGTGCAGTTTGAATATGAGTCCGTTATGCCAGACTGTGTCGAAGGCTTTCGCCACGTCTAGTGAAAGGAGGGTCGTGAGGCCTTTGGCTCTGAAGGATTTGATTATGTGTTCTACAACGCGAAGAAGCTGATGGCTGGTAGAGTGTAATGGCCTAAATCCGTGTTGCGAATCTGGGATGATGTTGCGTGAGTAAGTTTCGGTGGAGAGACGTTCGAGGATTAATTTCTCGAGCACTTTACCTAGAGTCGGGAGCAGGCTGATCGGTCTGTGATTTTCGGGGATAATGTGGCTTTTACCCGGTTTGGGGAACATGATGACGTCGGCGTTTTTGAAAGGGGTCGGAAAGAATTTATGTCGAAGGCAGGCATTGTAGATGGCAGTAAGGGCGTAAATGGCTTTTTTCGGGAGTTTTTTCAAGGTGAGATTATTGATTTTATCGGGGCCGGGTGCTTTTTTATTAATGAGATTTTTAATGATAGATTGTATTTCTATCGGTGAGAAGAAGTCTGTGGTGGGGGGGGTTTGCTCATTTAATATGTCGACGACTGCATTGTCGACTATTATTGAGTGAGAGGGGTCAGAGAGGTCTGCATTAGGCGAGAATATGTTTGCTAGAGAGTCAGCAAAGGTCTCTGCGCGGTCGCGAGCAGAGAAAACGGGGCCATTTGGTCCTTGAAGAGAGCTGGGTCGGGAGGGCGTATTTCTAAGGCAGCGCGTTAATTTCCATTTGAGTCCATCATTATATTCGAGGGACTCGACGAAGTCTGACCATTTGTCATTGCGGAGTTGCTGTAGGAGGTGTTTGATTTTTTTGACTAGTCTGTTGTAGTCGGTCTTATAAGAGGGGACAGCTGTGTTTTGCCACAGTTTTCTGGCTTTGTTTTTTTCCATAATCAGTATTTTGATATGTGAAGGAAGGGGAAGTTCGGGTTTATCGGCTGGTCTCTCTTTTGAAGAGGATGTGAGAGCGGATTTGATGGTGGCTGTGAAGTCATTTATAGCGGCGTCTATGGAGTTCGTGTCGGGGAAAGTTGTCGGTATTTTGATGCTGCTGTCGACGTTAATAGCGAAATCGCTCCACGAGGTGATGTGTCGCGGAGGGGCTGATGGCGAGAAGGGTGGGAAGCCATCCGTCAGTAGAAGTAATACCGGGTAGTGATCGGATTGAAGTTGGTGAACAGTCGTGAGATCTGTTTGATAGGGAATGTCGTTATGGACTATGATGTCGATGACATCGGGGCGATGATTGTCTCTTAGTGGATAGATGGTGGGAGACGTGGGTCCTTCCACGAAGTATCTTTTGCGGGAGGAAATTTCATCGAGTATTCTGCCGTGAGTGTTGGGAGTGCGGCTGTGCCAGAAGTGGTGTTTAGCATTTAGATCTCCCGCCATGATGGTGGGGATATTGTCTGCGAGGAATGAGTCAAGTTTAGACTCGACAAGTGGGGAGGTAGGTGGAAGATAAGTCGCGCAAAGTTTAAGGGGGCCGTGATTGGTATTTTGCTATACTAGTGGTTGATAACTTGTTTGGAGTTTCGGTCCGATGGTAGGACACCTTACTCCTTCATCGGATAAGTTCTGACTGTTTTGATATTTTGGAAATTTTGGATCTTTTTAGGAGTCGGGAAAGGATAGGTTTGTGGTAAATGTTTTGATTTTATGAATGATTATGAGAAATTATAAAACGATTAAATACATAAATAAATGTGATAGTATATACATAATATTACATAAGAATATACATTTAGTTGTGTCGTCACACACGAATATATTGAATGGGTGAAAAATAATGGTTATGAATAAAATATAGTACGAAAGTGAATATAGTATGTAAATATATATAGGTAATTAAGTGGATAAGGAGACGTGTGTGACTTATATAAATATATTAAAAATGTAAAAAATGTTTATTGAAGGTGGTAAATGCGGTTGCCTAAGGGGGTAAACTGTCTTGCGGAGGAGCTGTCGATGAAGGGGTGTCCAGAGTGACGATCGGTGGGTCATTTGGGGGGGTGATTACGGTTAAGGAGTGGGGGTTCGGAGGGGCGTTTCGTAATATTGATTTCGGGCGAGTGTGTCTGAATCTGGTGTTGGCGCTGTAGTTATCTAAGGATTTTATGATTGGGTTGGGATGACAGGATACAGAGCTGTAAAACCTCTCGGCCAGAGCGCGCATATGTTCGGGGATGGTATGTAGTTTGATATCCGCGTGGAGTCTAGAGTTACGTACTATGTAGGGTGCTTTTAAGATTATGCGGAGGGCTTTGTTTTGAATGACTTGAATGTGATGTAGAGTTGATTTCTTCGCGTGGCCCCAGACCGGAAGGGCGTAAGTCAGTTGAGGTCTGATGATCGCTTTATAGAGATGGAGTTTAGTGCGCGGGCTCAGTTTGCTGTGTTTGCAGATCAAGGGATATAATGATTTGAGTGTTCCGTGAGCTTTTGATTTTATATTATGGGCGTGTTTGTACCACGAGAGTTTACTATCCAAGGTGAGGCCTAAGTATTTCACGTGTTTCGTCCATGGGACGCTCTGGCCGAAGAGTTTAAGAGTTCTGACGGGTTCGATATATCTGCGTGAGAAGCGGACAGCAGTGCTTTTGGTAGGATTAATTTTGATCTTCCATTTGGTGCACCAGCGCTCCAAAATGGGAATGAAGTCTTGCAGTCTATCGTGGGAATCGGACTCATATTTCGATGAAGAGAGGAAGGCTGTGTCGTCAGCGTATTGCGCGGTGATACAATGTGTGCGTGAAAATTGAGGCATATCGCTCGTGTATATGTTATACAGGATAGGGGACAGCAGTGCACCTTGGGGTACTCCTGCCAGAATGGGGCGTGGGGATGAGTTTATGCCGTCTATTTTGACGGAGAAGGAGCGATTTTCGAGGAATGATGCGATGATTTGCACTAGTCTGAGGGGAATACCTGACTTGTGCAGTTTGAATATGAGTCCGTTATGCCAGACTGTGTCGAAGGCTTTCGCCACGTCTAGTGAAAGGAGGGTCGTGAGGCCTTTGGCTCTGAAGGATTTGATTATGTGTTCTACAACGCGAAGAAGCTGATGGCTGGTAGAGTGTAATGGCCTAAATCCGTGTTGCGAATCTGGGATGATGTTGCGTGAGTAAGTTTCGGTGGAGAGACGTTCGAGGATTAATTTCTCGAGCACTTTACCTAGAGTCGGGAGCAGGCTGATCGGTCTGTGATTTTCGGGGATAATGTGGCTTTTACCCGGTTTGGGGAACATGATGACGTCGGCGTTTTTGAAAGGGGTCGGAAAGAATTTATGTCGAAGGCAGGCATTGTAGATGGCAGTAAGGGCGTAAATGGCTTTTTTCGGGAGTTTTTTCAAGGTGAGATTATTGATTTTATCGGGGCCGGGTGCTTTTTTATTAATGAGATTTTTAATGATAGATTGTATTTCTATCGGTGAGAAGAAGTCTGTGGTGGGGGGGGTTTGCTCATTTAATATGTCGACGACTGCATTGTCGACCATTATTGAGTGAGAGGGGTCAGAGAGGTCTGCATTAGGCGAGAATATGTTTGCTAGAGAGTCAGCAAAGGTCTCTGCGCGGTCGCGAGCAGAGAAAACGGGGCCATTTGGTCCTTGAAGAGAGCTGGGTCGGGAGGGCGTATTTCTAAGGCAGCGCGTTAATTTCCATTTGAGTCCATCATTATATTCGAGGGACTCGACGAAGTCTGACCATTTGTCATTGCGGAGTTGCTGTAGGAGGTGTTTGATTTTTTTGACTAGTCTGTTGTAGTCGGTCTTATAAGAGGGGACAGCTGTGTTTTGCCACAGTTTTCTGGCTTTGTTTTTTTCCATAATCAGTATTTTGATATGTGAAGGAAGGGGAAGTTCGGGTTTATCGGCTGGTCTCTCTTTTGAAGAGGATGTGAGAGCGGATTTGATGGTGGCTGTGAAGTCATTTATAGCGGCGTCTATGGAGTTCGTGTCGGGGAAAGTTGTCGGTATTTTGATGCTGCTGTCGACGTTAATAGCGAAATCGCTCCACGAGGTGATGTGTCGCGGAGGGGCTGATGGCGAGAAGGGTGGGAAGCCATCCGTCAGTAGAAGTAATACCGGGTAGTGATCGGATTGAAGTTGGTGAACAGTCGTGAGATCTGTTTGATAGGGAATGTCGTTATGGACTATGATGTCGATGACATCGGGGCGATGATTGTCTCTTAGTGAATAGATGGTGGGAGACGTGGGTCCTTCCACGAAGTATCTTTTGCGGGAGGAAATTTCATCGAGTATTCTGCCGTGAGTGTTGGGAGTGCGGCTGTGCCAGAAGTGGTGTTTAGCATTTAGATCTCCCGCCATGATGGTGGGGATATTGTCTGCGAAGAATGAGTCAAGTTCAGACTCGACAAGTGGGGAGGTAGGTGGAAGATAAGTCGCGCAAAGTTTAAGGGGGCCGTGATTGGCGGTGTTCACCACTACGCATGTGGATTCTATGTTAACGGTGGAAGGGGAGGGGATGTGGCAGTGGTCTATTGTGCTTTTGATGAGAGTTGCGGTGCCGCCTTTTCTGCCGATGAGGCGGTCGTCTCTGTAGCAGTAGTAGTTACGGATGCTGTAACGGTAGCTCGGTTTGAGATGCGTTTCCGTTATCAGCAACACGTCCAGGTTGTGCTCGAGGAGGAAATCCTCGACCTCGTGTTTGTGTGTTCTGAGGGAACCGTTTGCGTTCCAGAACGCGGCGGATATGTGTGATGGTTTATAGGTGCGAGCCATGTTCTTGGATGTAGTTGAGGAGATTCATGGCTTCGGTGATGGCTGATTTTAAATTGTTCAGAATGAGATCGCGATTTGGGGGGGGGGCGACGGGCGAAGTGTAATTTTGAGGTGTAGATGACGATAATAGGGGGCGGCGAGTTGCGATGTTCGCATATGACGCGAAGGAAGTGACCGGTTTCGATGCACTCTGGGGAGCGTTGGGGAATCGCCGTGTGGCGTTGTTTGCCGAGGGGGCGTTCGAAAGGGGGCGTTCGGGGGCGTTGGTAGAGGGGCGTTGGTAGATGCCATCCATGAGGGGGCGTAAGGGCTGCGGGGTCTGGAAGTGGTGTTGGGGAGCGATTGAAGGGAGGTTGCTCTTAGGGAAGCGTGGGCAGCCTCTGAAGTTGGCCGTGTGTGGGCCTCCGCAGTTACAGCAGGTGGCGGGAGTGTCCGCGGACTTCCTGCATTCGGATGTGTGATGGGTTCTACCGCATTTCACACAGTTGGCTGGGGCGTGGCAGTTGCCGGCGGAATGGGCGAACTGTTGGCATCGATGACACTGGCCCATGCCTTTGCGCTTGTTCAGCTCCTCCACTGTGACTCGAATATCGAGTACACCGTGGAGTTCGGTGAAGATGCGCTTTGCGGCAGAGTCCCGTGTCATCTTCACGATGACCATGGGGAGTTCCACTCGATTACGGTTTTTCATGCGGTACACGTTCTGTACCGGGTAATCGAGGGATTTGAGCTCTGACATTATGTCCTCGACGCTGATAGGGGTCGGTAGGCCACGAATGACGGCTAACAGGGGCTTCTCGTTCTCCAGGTGGAAGGAGTGGTATGGGATGGCGAGAGAGTCGGTGATGTGGACGAGGGAGCGGTAAGCCTCGACGGTTTCAGTGGAGATTTTTAAATCTCCGTTGGGCTGAACCTTCGAGGTGAAGTTGATGTTTTGGGACCTGAGTTTGGCTCTCAGGTCTCCGTATTTGTCGGAATTGTGAAGAACGATGGGGGGGATGCGGTCTTTTTTGACCGGAAGTAGAGGTCGTACGACTGTAATTGAAGGTGGGGCGGGAGCAGCGGGAAGAGGAGGGCTGAGTGGGCCTCTCATCCTTTTGTTTGTTTGGGTCGCGGTGGCATCATCTGGTTTCGGGTTAGACTGGGGACGAACGAGGGGGGGGCTTACTTGAGATTGGAGAGCCCTTTTTCGATTTTTGGCAAAAGATTGCCACTCCATATCTGGAGTATCAGGGATGGTGATTGTTGGTGGGGGATCCATAGTGACAGAGGAGCGCGGCGGTGTTGGGAGTGAGACAGTTGGCGAGACAGTGGGTGAAACTGGTGAGGGGTTTATGGCCGAGATCGAGGCCTCACCTTTTTTGACGAGCTCGCGAAGAAGTTTCATTAACTTCATCGTAACTCTTTTGGATGTGTTCTCCATATTGAAGAGCTCGATGGCTTCCTCGAAAGTGGAGATGGTTATATCAGGGGATGTTGAGCGGACCGGAGACATAGCGGGCGATGGTGTAGGCGAGGCCACAGGGACGAAAGCGGGTGTTACTGGTGAAGTTTTTCTGACGATGATACGTGGGGTTGTGATGTAGAAGTCCGACTTGGCGGACTTGACGGGCTTGATGGGCTTGATGGGCTTGACGGTCTTCATGGTTGTTTAGGCGGAAAAACCAGTAAAAGAAGAATAACGGTAGAAGTTAATGTAAATGTATAAGTGGCTGTGGAGAAAGTGTAGGTTAGTTATAATAATAATAAGAGAGATGAACAAATAGATAAATGATAGATAAGGTTATGAAGGGTGATGTGAATGAATGAATGAAGTATGGGATGAAGATAGGATGGGAAGAGTTGCCGACCTTATTCAGATTTGCAACTCCGCCCGAGGAGTGGAAAGGAGTGAGAAGGACAGAACAGTCAGTAGCTTACTTGACGAAGAAGAAGACGACTGGCATGGACCGGAACTCGAAACAAATTATTTCACTTGTAACTTTTTTGGAGGCCTGCTCCTTAAACAACGCGAACAAAGTTAAACACTGGTGGCCGTGACGAGGAAATTGTTCATGCGCAAGCGCGGTTGATGACGTCACTTGGTGTGACGAGCGTGGGCGAAATGCGAAGCTTCGGTGAAGATGACACTGATTGCGACTGCGCGCGAGCACTATGTTCGGTGACAAACGGGCGTAGGCGACACTGCGAGCGCACAATTGGCGGGACGCGGGCTGATACGGTTGTATCTATCTATCGGAACGAACTGTAGAGAGAGCGCGTATGTTTGCGGGTAAAGGCGACTGCTCCAGAGCAGGTCCGTGACTGGAATGCGGGTCTCCTCGTAGATGAGGCCCGATATGCGTTTGACACCTCCACGGCGAGCGAGACGACGGATGGCAGGCTTGGTGATGCCCTGGATATTATCACGGAGAACCTTCCTGTGGCGCTTGGCTCCTCCTTTCCCCAGACCTTTTCCTCCCTTGCCTCTTCCGGTCATGTTGAATTTCGGTGCTGGTTAGTTAGTTTGATACCGTCAGAGAGCGGACTAATGTCTTCGACGACCTCTCTCACTTGCGTTCTGAAATCGGAATGGTGACGCTAGCGCAATTTTTCTGCATTTTATAGACGTTCGGCGCGCACTGGCCCCAGTGCGCATGCGCCCGTCAGGATACGTATTCATCCCCCCCTTTTTTTCTGATATGTCTATATAATGCCATCACTTGGCCGCGGAGCGACTCAGACGACAGACAACGAGACCCCCGATCTCTAATTATGGCCCGTACAAAGCAGACAGCACGCAAGTCCACCGGAGGAAAGGCGCCCAGGAAGCAACTCGCTACCAAGGCTGCCCGCAAGAGCGCACCCGCCACCGGGGGCGTGAAGAAGCCCCATCGCTACAGGCCCGGCACCGTGGCCCTTCGTGAGATCCGCCGTTACCAGAAGAGCACCGAATTGCTCATCCGCAAACTGCCCTTCCAGAGGCTGGTCCGTGAGATCGCCCAGGACTTCAAGACCGACCTCCGCTTCCAGAGCTCCGCCGTTATGGCCCTGTAGGAGGCTAGCGAGGCCTACCTCGTCGGTCTCTTCGAGGACACCAACCTTTGCGCCATCCACGCCAAACGCGTCACCATCATGCCGAAAGACATCCAGCTGGCGAGGAGGATCCGCGGCGAACGCGCTTAAATAGTCGCGTGAGCGATAATTTATTGTTACTGCAGAAAACACACACGCACATCAAAAGGCCCTTTTCAGGGCCGCAAATTGTTTTTTTTTTTAGATATTATTATTGTTTTAGATATCGCGAGAGGTCGTTCTTCTCCTCGGCCGGCAGCATATTTTTAATCATCGGTAATTGATTAAACATTTTGCATTTCAACTTTTTACAATAATAACAAAACAACACGAACATCTCGTTGTGTGTCAAAAAATTATATATATATATATATATATATATATATATATATATATATATATATATATATATATATATATATATATATATATATATATATATATATATATATATATATATATATATATATATATATATATATATATATATATATATATATATATATATATATATATATATATATATATATATATATATATATATATATATATATATATATATATATATATATATATATATATATATATATATATATATATATATATATATATATATATATATATATATATATATATATATATATATATAAAAATAACAATACTAGTAACGAGTGTGCCGCGAGGTTTAGCTTTTGCGAGAGTAGGTACCGACGACGACACCTACCGCCAGATATATTAATTAAAAGTAATATTACATATTTACTTGTTTAGAAAAAAGTTAATTGTCTATGTTTCGCGCGTGCGCGCTAGGCACGCCGTTCCCATGTCAACAAACAAACAACACCTGTCAATTATCGTTTTGACGTTTCATAATGTATCGTTTCCAGTTTATGTTGAATTATTGTTAAAAAAGGAATTATTCATTCATTTCTTCCGATTGTCATTATTATTATTATTATTATTTTTTTTCGTCTCTTTCGGCTCAGTTACTTGTTTATTTGAATGTTTCTTTTATTTCAACTATATATTCAGACGGAGCATATCACGATTCGCCGCGAGATTAAAATTCTCGAAAAATCTAATTATTCCTGTTGTTCTAACATATGTGAGCGTTGTCGAATCGAAATCGTTGTCGAAGTCGTTGTCGAAAAACGAATCAAAGTTCTTCACCACTAAAAGAAAAAATTTAAAAAAAATAAAAATAAGTCTTCCACAATTACGCGAGTCTACTTGGTTGAATTTTGTGATATACCATACACATACATACATACATATGTTTAATTTAATATTTAATTATTACTCTCTTTATTATTATTACTAATGGTTTCTGTATATCCTGTACATGCCAGTTTAAGGTGAAGTTTTGTATTATCATTACATATTATTGTTTTATTTATTTTATTATGTTGTCAATAATTTTAAGTGCTTGTACCATGTAACTAAGTTGTCACAATTTAATGTTAATTTGTGCACACAAAAGAGAGAGACTGTCGTGTCGTTAATTAAATTAAACGAACATATGTTATGTACACACATTATACATATAAATGAATAATATAGTATATTGTGTGTGTGTGTGTGTGTGTGTGCGAAATAGTAACTAAGCCATTTCTGTGAATTGTGAAAGAAAATAAATAAATAAATAATTCAGTCACTCTCCCTTTTAAGGATGGTGACAAATATAATTCCATTATCAGCTTATCTGGATGGATTATTATTATACTATCGCCAGCCATTAGTAAAACAACGGGCGGGGGCTTTATACACAATAATAAATAAATATATGTTATCGTATATATTATTTACAGTCAAGGTGGCTATAGTAACCATCGTGGAGGTAATAAGGTAGACACATCGTCATTTGTTTTTATCGATCACCGATTATTCCACTTTTCATAATCGTACAACACTTCCTGTCTCGAGGCTTTCTTTCACAAAAAAAAAAAAAAAAAAAAGTGGAATATAAACGGTGATTTTATATAAACAGATAGGCAGGCAGGCAGGCAGGCAGGCAGGCAGGCAGGCAGGCAGGCAGGCAGGCAGGCAGGCAGGCAGGCAGGCAGGCAGGCAGGCAGGCAGGCAGGCAGGCAGGCAGGCAGGCAGGCAGGCAGGCAGGCAGGCAGGCAGGCAGGCAGGCAGGCAGGCAGGCAGGCAGGCAGGCAGGCAGGCAGGCAGGCAGGCAGGCAGGCAGGCAGGCAGGCAGGCAGGCAGGCAGGCAGGCAGGCAGGCAGGCAGGCAGGCAGGCAGGCAGGCAGGCAGGCAGGCAGGCAGGCAGGCAGGCAGGCAGGCAGGCAGGCAGGCAGGCAGGCAGGCAGGCAGGCAGGCAGGCAGGCAGGCAGGCAGGCAGGCAGGCAGGCAGGCAGGCAGGCAGGCAGGCAGGCAGGCAGGCAGGCAGGCAGGCAGGCAGGCAGGCAGGCAGGCAGGCAGGCAGGCAGGCAGGCAGGCAGGCAGGCAGGCAGGCAGGCAGGCAGGCAGGCAGGCAGGCAGGCAGGCAGGCAGGCAGGCAGGCAGGCAGGCAGGCAGGCAGGCAGGCAGGCAGGCAGGCAGGCAGGCAGGCAGGCAGGCAGGCAGGCAGGCAGGCAGGCAGGCAGGCAGGCAGGCAGGCAGGCAGGCAGGCAGGCAGGCAGGCAGGCAGGCAGGCAGGCAGGCAGGCAGGCAGGCAGGCAGGCAGGCAGGCAGGCAGGCAGGCAGGCAGGCAGGCAGGCAGGCAGGCAGGCAGGCAGGCAGGCAGGCAGGCAGGCAGGCAGGCAGGCAGGCAGGCAGGCAGGCAGGCAGGCAGGCAGGCAGGCAGGCAGGCAGGCAGGCAGGCAGGCAGGCAGGCAGGCAGGCAGGCAGGCAGGCAGGCAGGCAGGCAGGCAGACAGACAGTACCACCACCTGTTTACCGTGCGCTGAGCGACACGCGCTCGCTCGCTCACTCACTCGTATTATCAAAAGATTTATATAATCGCCAATATATATTTGTTGGCCCTGAAAAGGGCCTTTTGTTTATATTATACAATAGATGCCATCTTCTTCTTTCCCTCCGCTGGCTCGCCGCCGACCATCGCGATCTTTACGCCTTCTTCTCGGTCTTCTTGGGCAACAGAACGGCCTGGATGTTCGGCAGGACGCCACCCTGGGCGATCGTCACCCCGGACAGGAGCTTGTTCAGCTCCTCGTCGTTGCGGATGGCCAGCTGCAGATGCCTGGGGATGATTCTCGTCTTCTTGTTGTCGCGGGCCGCGTTACCGGCCAACTCGAGAACTTCAGCAGCGAGGTATTCCATGACGGCGGCGAGGTAGACGGGAGCTCCGGCACCGACCCTCTCGGCGTAGTTGCCCTTCCTGAGCAGACGGTGGATACGGCCGACGGGGAACTGCAGACCGGCACGGTTAGAACGGGACTTTGCCTTTCCCTTCACTTTGCCACCTTTTCCTCGTCCAGACATGATGCTGCGTCGATATATAGATAGAATTCAAAAATAAAGTACAAGAGAGATATAGAGATCGGAGAGCGATGTGTTCGGATATATAAAAATTGAAAAAACCAAGTGATTGATAACTTGTTTGGAGTTTCGGTCCGATGGTAGGACACCTTACTCCTTCATCGGATAAGTTCTGACTGTTAAGATATTTATTGGAAATTTTTGGATCTTTTTGGGAATCGGGAAAGGATAGGTTTGTGGTAAATGTTTTGATTTTATGGATGATTATGAGAAATTAAAAACGATTTAAATACATAAATAAATGTGATAGTAAATACATAATATTAAATAAGAATATACATTTAGTTGTGTCGTCACACACGGTAATATACTGAATGGGTGAAAAATGATGGTTATGAATAAAATATAGTATGTAAGTGAATATTGCATGTATATATATATATATATATATATATATAGGTAATTAAGTGGATAAGGAGACGTGTGTGACTTATATAAATATAAATATATTAAAAATGTAAATAATGTTTATTGAAGGTGGTAAATGTGGTTGCCTAAGGGGGTAAACTGTCTTGCGGAGGAGCTGTCGATGAAGGGGTGTCCAGAGTGACAATCGGTGGGTCATTTGGGGGGATGATTACGGTTAAGGAGTGGGGGTTCGGAGGGGCGTTTCGTAATATAGATTTCGGGCGAGTGTGTCTGAATCTGGTGTTTGCGTTGTAGTTATCTAAGGATTTTATGATTGGGTTGGGATGACAGGATACAGAGCTGTAAAACCTCTCGGCCAGAGCGCGCATATGTTCGGGGATGGTATGTAGTTTGATATCCGCGTGGAGTCTGGAGTTACGTACTATGTAGGGTGCTTTTAAGATTATGCGGAGGGCTTTGTTTTGAATGACTTGAATGTGATGTAGAGTTGATTTCTTCGCGTGGCCCCAGACCGGAAGGGCGTAAGTCAGTTGAGGTCTGATGATCGCTTTATAGAGATGGAGTTTAGTGCGCGGGCTCAGTTTGCTGTGTTTGCAGATCAAGGGATATAATGATTTGAGTGTTCCGTGAGCTTTTGATTTAATATTATGGGCGTGTTTGTACCACGAGAGTTTACTATCCAAGGTGAGGCCTAAGTATTTCACGTGTTTCGTCCATGGGACGCTCTGGCCGAAGAGTTTAAGAGTTCTGACGGGTTCGATATATCTGCGTGAGAAGCGGACAGCGGTGCTTTTGGTAGGATTTATTTTGATCTTCCATTTGGTGCACCAGTGCTCCAGAATGGGAATGAAGTCTTGCAGTCTATCGTGGGAATCGGACTCATATTTCGATGAAGAGAGGAAGGCTGTGTCGTCAGCGTATTGCGCGGTGATACAATGTGTGCGTGAGAATTGAGGCATATCGCTCGTGTATATGTTATACAGGATAGGGGACAGCAGTGCACCTTGGGGTACTCCTGCCAGAATGGGGCGTGGGGATGAGTTTATGCCGTCTATTTTGACGGAGAAGGAGCGATTTTCGAGGAATGATGCGATGATTTGCACTAGTCTGAGGGGAATACCTGACTTGTGCAGTTTGAATATGAGTCCGTTATGCCAGACTGTGTCGAAGGCTTTCGCCACGTCTAGTGAAAGGAGGGTCGTGAGGCCTTTGGCTCTGAAGGATTTGATTATGTGTTCTACAACGCGAAGAAGCTGATGGCTGGTAGAGTTGTAATGGCCTAAATCCGTGTTGCGAATCTGGAATGATGTTGCGAGAGTAAGTTTCTGTCGAGAGACGTTCGAGGATTAATTTCTCGAGCACTTTACCTAGAGTCGGGAGCAGGCTGATCGGTCTGTGATTTTCGGGGATAATGTGGCTTTTACCGGTTTAGGGAACATGATGACGTCGGCGTTTTTGAACGGGGTTGGAAAGAATTTATGTCGAAGGCAGGCATTGTAGATGGCGGTAAGGGCGTAAATGGCTTTTTTCGGAAGTTTTTTCAAGGTGAGATTATTGATTTTATCGGGGCCGGGTGCTTTTTTATTAATGAGATTTTTTATGATAGATTGTATTTCTATCGGTGAGAAGAAGTCTGTGGTGGGGGGGGTTTGCTCATTTAATATGTCGACGACTGCGTTGTCGACCATTATTGAGTGAGAGGGGTCAGAGAGGTCTGCATTAGGCGAGAATATGTTTGCTAGAGAGTCAGCAAAGGTCTCTGCGCGGTCGCGAGCAGAGAAAACGGGGCCATTTGGTCCTTGAAGAGAGCTGGGTCGGGAGGGCGTATTTCTAAGGCAACGCGTTAATTTCCATTTGAGTCCATCATTATATTCGAGGGACTCGACGAAGTCTGACCATTTGTCATTGCGGAGTTGCTGTAGGAGGTGTTTAATTTTTTTGGCTAATCTGTTGTAGTCGGTCTTGTAAGAGGGGACAGCTGTGTTTTGCCACAGTTTTCTGGTTTTGTTTTTTTCCATAATCAGTATTTTGATATGTGGAGGAAGGGGAAGTTCGGGTTTATCGGCTGGTCTCTCTTTTGAAGAGGATGTGAGAGCGGATTTGATGGTGGCTGTGAAGTCATTTATAGCGGCGTCTATGGAGTTCGTGTCGGGGAAAGTTGTCGGTATTTTGATGCTGCTGTCGACGTTAATGGCGAAATCACTCCACGAGGTGATGTGTCGCGGAGGGGCTGTGGGCGAGAGGGGTGGGAAGCCATCCGTCAATTGAAGTAATACCGGGTAGTGATCGGATTGAAGCTGGTGAACAGTCGTGAGATCTGTTTGATAGGGAATGTCGTTATGGACAATGATGTCGATGACATCGGGGCGATGGCTGTCTATTAGTGGATAGAGGGTGGGAGACGTGGGTCCTTCCACGAAGTATCTTTTGCGGAGGAAATTTCATCAAGTATATTGCCGTGAGTGTTGGGAGTGCGGCTGTGCCAGAAGTGGTGTTTAGCATTAAGATCTCCCGCCATGATGGTGGGGATATTGTCTGCGAGGAATGAGTCCAGTTCGGACTCGACAAGTGGGGAGGTAGGTGGAAGATAAGTCGCGCAAAGTTTAAGGGGGCCGTGGTTGGCTGTGTTCACCACGACGCATGTGGATTCTATGTAGGAGGTGGGAGGGGGAGGGGATGCGGCAGTGGTCTATTGTGCTTTTGATGAGAGTTGCGGTGCCGCCTTTTCTGCCGATGAGGCGGTCGTCTCTGTAGCAGTAGTAGTTGCGGATGCTGTAACGGTAGCTCGGTTTGAGATGCGTTTCCGTTATCAGCAACACGTCCAGGTTGTGCTCGAGGAGGAAATCCTCGACCTCGTGTTTGTGTGCTCTGAGGGGAAACCGTTTGCATTCCAGAACGCGGCGGATATGTGTGATGGTTTATAGGTGCGAGCCATGTTCTTGGATGTAGTTAAGGAGGTTCATGGCTTCGGTGATGGCTGATTTTAGGTTGTTTAGAATGAGATCGCGATTGGGGGGGGAGCGACGGGCGATGTGTAGTTTTGGGGTGTAGATGACGATAATAGGGGGCGGCGAGTTGCGACGTTCGCATATGACGCGTTGGAGGTGACCGGTTTCGATGCACTCTGGGGGCGTTGGGGAATCGCCATGTGCGTTGATTGCCGAGGGGGCGTTCGAAAGGGGGCGTTGGGGGGCGTTGGTAGAGGGTCGTTGGTAGATGCCATCCATGAGGGGGCGTAAGGGCTGCGGGGTCTGGAAGTGGTGTTGGGGAGCGATTGAAGGGAAGTTGCTCTTAGGGAAGCGTGGGCAGCCTCTGAAGTTGGCCGTGTGTGGGCCTCCGCAGTTACAGCAGGTGGCGGGAGTGTCCGCGGGCTTCCTGCATTCTGATGTGTGATGCGTTCTACCGCATTTAACACAGTTGGCTGGGGCGTGGCAGTTGCCGGCGGAATGGGCGAACTGTTGGCATCGATGACACTGGCCCATGCCTTTGCGCTTGTTCAGCTCCTCCACTGTTACACCGTGGAGTTCGGTGAAGATGCGCTTTGCGGCAGAGTCCCGTGTCATCTTCACGATGACCATGGGGAGTTCCACTCGATTACGGTTTTTCATACGGTATACGTTCTGGACCGGGTAGTCGAGGGATTTAAGCTCAATCATTATGTCCTCGACGCTGATAGGGGTCGGTAGGCCACGAATGACGGCTAACAGGGGCTTTTCGTTCTCCAGGTGGAAGGAGTGGTATGGGATGGCGAGAGAGTCGGTAATGTGGACGAGGGAGCGGTAAGCATCGACGGTTTCTGTGGAGATTTTTAAATCTCCATTGGGCTGAACCTTCGAGGTGAAGTTAATGTTTTGAGACCTGAGTTTGGCTCTCAGGTCGCCGTACTTGTCGGAATTATGAAGAACGATGGGGGGGATGCGGTCTTTTTTGACCGGAAGTAAAGGTCGTACGACTGTATTTGAAGGTGGAGCGGGAGCTGCGGGAAGAGGAGGGCTGAGTGGGCCTCTCATCCTTTTGTTTGTTTGGGTCGCAGTGGCATCATCTGGTTTCGGGTTTGTCTGGGGGCGGACGAGGGGGGGGCTTATTTGAGACTGGAGAGCCCTTTTTCGGTTTTTGGCAAAAGATTGCCAGTCCATATCTGGAGTATCCGGGATGATGATTGTTGGTGGGGGATCCATAGTGGCAGAGGAGCGCGGTGGTGTTGGGAGTGAGACGGTTGGCAAGACAGTTGGTGAAACGGGTGAGGGGTTTGTGGCCGCGATCGAGACCTCACCTTTGTTGACGAGCTCCCGAAGGAGTTTCACCATCTTCATCGTTACTCTTTTGGAAGTGTTCTCCATATTGAAGAGCTCGATGGCTTCTTCGAAAGTGGAGATGGTTAAATCGGGGGATGTTGAGCGGACCGGAGACATAGCGGTTGATGGTGTAGGCGAGGCCACGGGGACGGAAGCGGGCGTTTCAGGCGTTGATGTTTTCCTAATGATGATACGTGGGGTTGTGATGAAGAAGTCCGACTTGGCGGACTTGGCGGACTTGATGGACTTGACGGACTTCATGATTGTTTAGTCGGAAGAAGAAATGAGCAGAAGAAGAATAATAACGGTAGAAGTAAATGTATAAATGGCTGTGGAGAAAGTATAGGTAAGTTATAATAATAATAATAAGATGAAATGAACAAATAAATAAATGATAGATAAGGTTATGAAGGGTGATGTGAATGAATGAATGAAGTATGGGATGAAGATAGGATGGGAAGAGTTGCCGACCTTATTCAGATTTGCAACTCCGCCCGAGGAGTGGAAAAGAGTGAGAAGGACAGAACAGTCAGTAGCTTACTTGACGAAGAAGAAGACGACTGGCATGGACCGGAACTCGAAACAAATTAATTCACTTATAACTTTTTTTTTTTTTTTTGGAGGCCTGCTCCTTAATGTATAGAAAACGCGAACAAAGTTAAACACTGGTGGCCGTGACGAGGAAATTGTTCATGCGCAAGCGCGGTTGATGACGTCACTTGGTGTGACGAGCGTGGGCGAAATGCGAAGCTTCGGTGAAGATGACACTGATTGCGACTGCGCGCGAGCACTATGTTCGGTGACAAACGGGCGTAGGCGACACTGCGAGCGCACAATTGGCGGGACGCGGGCTGATACGGTTGTATCTATCTATCGGAACGAACTGTGGAGAGAGCGCGTATGTTTGCGGGTAAAGGCGACTGCTCCAGAGCAGGTCCGTGACTGGAATGCTTGGCTCCTCCTTTCCCCAGACCTTTTCCTCCCTTGCCTCTTCCGGTCATGTTGAATTTCGGTGCTGGTTAGTTAGTTTGATACCGTCAGAGAGCGGACTAATGTCTTCGACGACCTCTCTCACTTGCGTTCTGAAATCGGAATGGTGACGCTAGCGCAATTTTTCTGTATTTTATAGACGTTCGGCGCGCACTGGCCCCAGTGCGCATGCGCCCGTCAGGATACGTATTCATCCCCCCCTTTTTTTCTGATATGTCTATATAATGCCATCACTTGGCCGCGGAGCGACTCAGACGACAGACAACGAGACCCCCGATCTCTAATTATGGCCCGTACAAAGCAGACAGCACGCAAGTCCACCGGAGGAAAGGCGCCCAGGAAGCAACTCGCTACCAAGGCTGCCCGCAAGAGCGCACCCGCCACCGGGGGCGTGAAGAAGCCCCATCGCTACAGGCCCGGCACCGTGGCCCTTCGTGAGATCCGCCGTTACCAGAAGAGCACCGAATTGCTCATCCGCAAACTGCCCTTCCAGAGGCTGGTCCGTGAGATCGCCCAGGACTTCAAGACCGACCTCCGCTTCCAGAGCTCCGCCGTTATGGCCCTGCAGGAGGCTAGCGAGGCCTACCTCGTCGGTCTCTTCGAGGACACCAACCTTTGCGCCATCCACGCCAAACGCGTCACCATCATGCCGAAAGACATCCAGCTGGCGAGGAGGATCCGCGGCGAACGCGCTTAAATAGTCGCGTGAGCGATAATTTATTGTTACTGCAGAAAACACACACGCACATCAAAAGGCCCTTTTCAGGGCCGCAAATTGTTTTTTTTTTTAGATATTATTATTGTTTTAGATATCGCGAGAGGTCGTTCTTCTCCTCGGCCGGCAGCATATTTTTAATCATCGGTAATTGATTAAACATTTTGCATTTCAACTTTTTACAATAATAACAAAACAACACGAACATCTCGTTGTGTGTCAAAAAATTATATATATATATATATATATATATATATATATATATATATATATATATATATATATATATATATATATATATATATATATATATATATATATATATATATATATATATATATATATATATATATATATATATATATATATATATATATATATATATATATATATATATATATATATATATATATATATATATATATATATATATATATAAATAACAATACTAGTAACGAGTGTGCCGCGAGGTTTAGCTTTTGCGAGAGTAGGTACCGACGACGACACCTACCGCCAGATATATTAATTAAAAGTAATATTACATATTTACTTGTTTAGAAAAAAGTTAATTGTCTATGTTTCGCGCGTGCGCGCTAGGCACGCCGTTCCCATGTCAACAAACAAACAACACCTGTCAATTATCGTTTTGACGTTTCATAATGTATCGTTTCCAGTTTATGTTGAATTATTGTTAAAAAAGGAATTATTCATTCATTTCTTCCGATTGTCATTATTATTATTATTATTATTTTTTTTCGTCTCTTTCGGCTCAGTTACTTGTTTATTTGAATGTTTCTTTTATTTCAACTATATATTCAGACGGAGCATATCACGATTCGCCGCGAGATTAAAATTCTCGAAAAATCTAATTATTCCTGTTGTTCTAACATATGTGAGCGTTGTCGAATCGAAATCGTTGTCGAAGTCGTTGTCGAAAAACGAATCAAAGTTCTTCACCACTAAAAGAAAAAATTTAAAAAAAATAAAAATAAGTCTTCCACAATTACGCGAGTCTACTTGGTTGAATTTTGTGATATACCATACACATACATACATACATATGTTTAATTTAATATTTAATTATTACTCTCTTTATTATTATTACTAATGGTTTCTGTATATCCTGTACATGCCAGTTTAAGGTGAAGTTTTGTATTATCATTACATATTATTGTTTTATTTATTTTATTATGTTGTCAATAATTTTAAGTGCTTGTACCATGTAACTAAGTTGTCACAATTTAATGTTAATTTGTGCACACAAAAGAGAGAGACTGTCGTGTCGTTAATTAAATTAAACGAACATATGTTATGTACACACATTATACATATAAATGAATAATATAGTATATTGTGTGTGTGTGTGTGTGTGTGTGTGCGAAATAGTAACTAAGCCATTTCTGTGAATTGTGAAAGAAAATAAATAAATAAATAATTCAGTCACTCTCCCTTTTAAGGATGGTGACAAATATAATTCCATTATCAGCTTATCTGGATGGATTATTATTATACTATCGCCAGCCATTAGTAAAACAACGGGCGGGGGCTTTATACACAATAATAAATAAATATATGTTATCGTATATATTATTTACAGTCAAGGTGGCTATAGTAACCATCGTGGAGGTAATAAGGTAGACACATCGTCATTTGTTTTTATCGATCACCGATTATTCCACTTTTCATAATCGTACAACACTTCCTGTCTCGAGGCTTTCTTTCACAAAAAAAAAAAAAAAAAAAAGTGGAATATAAACGGTGATTTTATATAAACAGATAGGCAGGCAGGCAGGCAGGCAGGCAGGCAGGCAGGCAGGCAGGCAGGCAGGCAGGCAGGCAGGCAGGCAGGCAGGCAGGCAGGCAGGCAGGCAGGCAGGCAGACAGACAGTACCACCACCTGTTTACCGTGCGCTGAGCGACACGCGCTCGCTCGCTCACTCACTCGTATTATCAAAAGATTTATATAATCGCCAATATATATTTGTTGGCCCTGAAAAGGGCCTTTTGTTTATATTATACAATAGATGCCATCTTCTTCTTTCCCTCCGCTGGCTCGCCGCCGACCATCGCGATCTTTACGCCTTCTTCTCGGTCTTCTTGGGCAACAGAACGGCCTGGATGTTCGGCAGGACGCCACCCTGGGCGATCGTCACCCCGGACAGGAGCTTGTTCAGCTCCTCGTCGTTGCGGATGGCCAGCTGCAGATGCCTGGGGATGATTCTCGTCTTCTTGTTGTCGCGGGCCGCGTTACCGGCCAACTCGAGAACTTCAGCAGCGAGGTATTCCATGACGGCGGCGAGGTAGACGGGAGCTCCGGCACCGACCCTCTCGGCGTAGTTGCCCTTCCTGAGCAGACGGTGGATACGGCCGACGGGGAACTGCAGACCGGCACGGTTAGAACGGGACTTTGCCTTTCCCTTCACTTTGCCACCTTTTCCTCGTCCAGACATGATGCTGCGTCGATATATAGATAGAATTCAAAAATAAAGTACAAGAGAGATATAGAGATCGGAGAGCGATGTGTTCGGATATATAAAAATTGAATGGGAAACTCACTTTTCGTCGTAAAATTACACGCGGTCTGCACCCGCGGACTCCACCCTACACCGCGTACAATGCACGACTTCAGTCCGCGCACCGTTCGCTCGCTCGGACTGGATACTCGACAAAATCACCACACAGAAATTTTTAAACGCACATTCACCGACGCGCTCTCTCTCTCTCTCTCTCTCTCTCTCTCTCTCTCTCTCTATATCTCTATTCGATAGTGAAGATAATATACATATATTTTATTCAAAATGCCGCCCAAGACGAGTGGAAAGGCCGCCAAGAAGTCCGGCAAGGCCCAGAAGAACATCTCAAAGGGTGACAAGAAGAAGACCAAGCGAAGGAGGAAGGAATCGTACGCCATCTACATCTACAAGGTGCTGAAGCAGAGTACGCGTGCCTCCGGGAGGTAACGGAAGAGGCACCTTGCGTAACGCGCAGGGTACACTCTAAATCGAAAATACCGCCGGTGGTTATCACTCTCGGCGAGTTAACCCACGGAAATCTAATTGGCCTGATCCGTGAGAACGCGAAAGGCCAATTTGAGGTGAAATACACCGGGAAGGGGACCGCGAAAATCACGGTCCATTCCGTCGAGGATCACGACGCCCTCGTAAAGGGACTCGATACCGAGGAAAAAGAATTCCACACGTTCACCAAGGTGGACGAGAAGACCAAAAGGTCAGTAATCCGGGGACTACCAGATATTCCCACGGAAGAGATCGCCGCCGATCTCGCCGCGCAGGGATTCCCTGCGCAAAAAGTCGTCAAAATGACGACCAAGACAGGCGCGCCCATGTACCTTGCCCATTTTGGGAAGGTTACCGACATGGGTAAGCTCAAGGTGACTCTGAGGTTCCTCTGCTACTGCAGAGTGACCCTCGTTAAATACCGACCCAAGAAAGGTCTCGGTACGCAGTGCTTCCGGTGCCAGTCACTGGGGCACGCTTCAACGAACTGTCACCATCGAGCCCGATGCGTCAAGTGCACCGAGTTCCACCTGACAGCCGAGTGTCCCAAGACAAAGGAGACACCGGCCACGTGCGCAAATTGCGGTGGAAACCATCCCGCAAATTACTCGAAATGCCCGACAAGGCAAGCGTACGCGGAGTCAATCGCCCGCCGGATGGCACCGCGTGTGACACCGGGTCGCTCATGGAGCGGCGTCGTGACGGGCGCGGGAAAGACGCTCCCCACCCAAATTAACCAGGCCGCCGCGCGGAACGCCCGCGCTTCGCAGCCTATCGCTGGCGCAAACGCTCACGAAGCCGCGCAACACGCGAATACCCAACATCAGAACGCGCAGCGTGAAAACTACGCCCACCCGAGAGATCCAAGGAACGGTCGCCGACCACCGCTGCTGCCGACTCCTGAACCCGCTGGACCGCACCACATGGGCGGTGAGATGGCTGAGCTGGCCCAGATCGTTCGTCTGCTCATGCAGATGGGGCCGAGGCTGGCACAATGCAGGGACAAAATTGAGAAGGCGTTTCTCATCGTCGAACTAATGGAACAGCTCAATGGCTAGGATGGGGGCCCCGACCAGCGCGTCATCCTCCCGCGGGGAAATCAGAGCCCTCACCTGGAACGCCAGGGGACTCTACAACAAGGCAGACGAACTCACGCTTCTGATCGGTGAGAAAAACATTGACATATTATTCATTACAGAAACTTTGCTTAATCCAAACAAACACCTGAGAATACCCGGCTACTCCCTGTACCGAAATGATCGCGGCACCAGGGAGGAGGCACGGCGATCCTCATTAGAGAAACTATACCACATACACTCTTATCGGATCCCATCTGGATCGCTCTGGAAGCGACTGCGGTCAGACTAGAAACTGACAGCAATCCGATAACACTCATAGCAGCATATTGCAGGCCGCAAACTAAGCTTGAAACTCGGGATCTAGGGAAGGCATTCGCGATGGGGCCGCGGGTCATACTGGCTGGCGACCTCAACGCGAAGCACTCCTCGTGGAGCCAGGGTTGTGAGAATGGAAACGGAAAAACACTCTTCAATCACATAGAATCGACTCACCACACATTACACCACCCCGACAAGCCTACTCGATACGGAGCGAGGGGGCATAGGCCGTCCACCCTCGACCTGGTGATCGAAAAGGGTCACGCGGGGGTTGCCGGAATGGAAGTGATAAATGCACTTTCATCGGACCACCTCCCGGTGTACTTCACCATAGGGGAGCGCGTCACCTGCCCCCCGAGGACGGTGTACGACTACCAGGGTGCGGACTGGGCGGGCTACAAGACGCACATAAATACACAGTTATACTTAACATCATCCACTTTTAAGTCGCCGGAGGAAATAGATGACGCGGTAAACACACTAACGCACATCATCGAAGAGGCTCGTGATACCTACATACCACTTAAAAATGTCACTCCACACCGTGTCAAACTTCCGCCGGAAATCATCACACTCATCCAAATAAAGAACAGGCTCCAGAAACACTACAGAGGTACACGCCACCCCGTAGATAAAGCAGCGTTAAACTCACTGCGGAACGAAATCAAAAAACATATTAGGGAACACAAAAATACCACTTGGGACACAAAGCTAAAGGACATCAAACCAGGGGCAGACACTCTTTGGAAGATCGCAAAGGGAATAAGGAAGCGACACGAAGACATACCACCACTCATCACCTCCACCCATACTGCCACATCACACGAAGAGAAGGCAAACGCACTAGCAGACGCATACGAGCACACTTACACATTAACATCGCACTATCGTGACTCAGACGCAGACCGCACAGTACAAGAATCACTCGACGAATTCAACACTCGTTCCGCAGACATCGCACGGCAAGAATACACGCTCGCTACACCGGCGGAAGTACAAAAAATCATTAAAGCCCTCAAAAATAATAAAGCACCAGGTTTAGACCATTTACACAATACACTGATTAAGCACATTCCGACACGCGCAATCATACAATTAGTTAAAATATTTAACGCGTGCCTACACACCGGTCATTTCCCATCCAGGTGGAAAATGGCCGTAATAGTACCGATACACAAGCCGAACAAGGACAAAAATAACCCATCCAGCTACAGACCCATAAGCCTCCTCCCGGTACTTGGAAAAGTCCTGGAGAAGGTGATACTGAACAGGTACACTCCATATCATACCCAGCACGACACTCTACAACACGAGCAATTCGGATTTAGAACACAGCACTCCACCGTTCACCAACTCACCCGCGTGGCCGAGGACGTGTCGATGGGATTTAATATGAATTATTACACAGGCATGGTCCTGTTGGACCTGGAAAAGGCCTTCGACACGGTCTGGCACGACGGGCTAATACACAAGCTGATTAAGACGGGCACGCCGTCTTACATCATAGGGATTCTCCGCTCCTACCTATCCGAACGACAATTCGTCGTTCGGGTGAGCGGGAGGCTCTCCACCCCCAGAAACATCCCAATGGGAGTGCCCCAGGGCAGCCTGATCGGACCGCACCTGTTTACTCTGTTCACACACGATATTCCGGTACCGGAAAATTGCTCCGTCGCCCTTTTCGCGGATGACGCAGCTTGTTACGCGCGATCCGCATGCCCCATCAGGGCAAGTAGTTACCTCCAGAGGGCCTTGGATACCTTGGCAAAATACTATCGAAAGTGGCGCCTAAAGATCAACGACGGCAAGACAGAGGCGGTCATGTTCACAAAACGGGTGGTGGGCAGCCTCCCCCTCTTGAGGATGGGTAACAGCGCTGTGGAATGGCGTAAGTCGGTTAAATATCTCGGGGTCCACATGGACTCCAAACTATCGTGGCGGCTTCACACTGATGAAGCCAGAAAGAAGGCATTCGCAGCCTTCGCAGCGCTGAGACCCATCTTCAGCCGAAATTCCTTCTTATCCCGGAAAAACAAACTACTGGTGTATAAACTCATAGTGCGACCGGTAATTACGTACGCGGCACCCGTCTGGAGCAGCGCTCCAGATCAGATCTACAGTAAGCTCCAGCCGGCACAGAACAAAGCATTCAAAATTATCTATAAGACAATGCCGGGCGCAAGTCTTAAAAAGATACACCAGAGAACGAAAGAGTACTCCATCAAGGAATACTGCCACAAAATGACACTAGACTTTTACAGTAAAATACATTTAAACTCGCACTCAAACCCGCTCATCGCAAAACTCGGGTGTCATAAGAGACTGATGAACTGCCTTTCAGATACAAACACAGACTCCCAAATCACATCATCCTCAGCCGATCGGAACCGGAGAGAGATCTCGACCAAGTTGCAAGGAGAGGGCCAGGGAGGACAAGCGTAACGGGGCCTTCATAACTAGCACGCTACATACTCAAATTCGCTAAATTATAAAGTCACAGACAACCCGATACTGCCCAGCGTTTAACTTTTCAGATCCAGAGGAGCGGCCGGGGCGCGACACGACACGCCACCGGGACCGTGGGGCGGTACGCGGCTGAAGGCGAAAATCAAGAGGGGCGAGCCAACGCCTCGGACTTCGAGTCACACTATACACACTACAACACTCACACTCTACAAACAAACCGAATGTGTTAATATCACAGAACGGTAGAGCACAGAGGTTCCTCTGAAGCTCGACTTCCCTCGGTGAGTTTTCTACGGTTTCCTCACCGGATATGTCTTCAATACATATGCAAATGCGGGGAAGCTCCAATCGCACAGGCCGTAGCCGACACCTTCCCATCCCCACACTCCACACCTACACTTGATAATATAAATTTATGTAATTATTCCCCTTAGATGCCTAGCAGAGTTCTTCTCATTCCCTCCGCAAGTCTACAGTCCCTCAGACGGTAGAACACCTAGCAAAGTAAATGATAAAAAGCAAAGAAAGCTCGCTTAGCCACGCCGCATCTTCGCGCCTTCTTCACCGTCTTCTTCTTCGCCGTCTCCGTCTTCAACATCGTCACCCCAACTCCACCGTCTTCACCATCGTCGCTTCACTGAGACCCCCGGGAGGGGCGGGAGGACGCCAAACCTGAACTGCGCCACCGGGGCCTCTGACATGAGCTGCCGTACCCCTTTGAGGATAGTCACCATGCCCAACTATGGTTG
The DNA here is from genome assembly GCA_949825065.1 of Odontocerum albicorne. Lineage (NCBI taxonomy): Eukaryota > Metazoa > Arthropoda > Insecta > Trichoptera > Odontoceridae > Odontocerum > Odontocerum albicorne. The sequence continues at coordinate 44,801,250 of OX463849.1, forward strand.
AATTAATTCAAATTTAAAAGAAAGAGAGAGAAAACAAAGGCTCAGTGAGCCTAAAAACAAAAAGGAAATTATTACACAAATACTTAATATAAGTATACTCATATAAATAACACAATCACACAGATGACACAACAGTGGAAAAGGTATTCCCTCAAATCACTGACAAAAAGATCGATGACGCAGTCAAATGCGCACGTGTTAAAAAATTCAATAAAAGTAAAAAGAACTAGTTTCATTCATTCAAATCACCTTCTCAGTTCACTCTGCCTACTGTGTTTTACTTGCGATCATCTAGTAGCTGCCTAAGAGGAACTCTTCACCCTGCTACTTTTTTACCGATCTACGACTTTGAATGTGAGCTGAATTCTCCGAGCATTGCGCAGCAGCCATCCACCTATGATACAGTTCTTTGTACCGGTGCCGTACAGTAGTCTAATTGCGTATTTACTTGATCAGTTCAACGAATTGGGATTCTTCCTCTTGTGCGTCGTCCTCCAGTAACCACAAACCTCTCCAAACTGTCTCCTTGGCCACGAACAATGTGCCCTTACACCTTCTAGTAAACTTCAATAATCAAACTATTAAACAAAACCAATATTTCCCGATTGGAATCAGATGCCTCGCATATACTCGTATATTGGAATATGAGTTGTGACTGGTGGCACAGACTATAGAGTGGACTACAAGCGTAACTAGGTGTACAGTTCGGCCACAACGAGTAGCTTCGCGGTCTGCAGACCCGGTGACCGTAATGTGTTGCTGACCGAGCCATTTCAATACAGCACACGGCACCGCAACGTTCGACCGCAGGACCGGATATCACTTACAAACAGGGCTTCCAAACATTTTTAAACAGAAATCGGTTAACCGGTTATTTATGGACTATTTCAAAATAACCGAACCGGTAATTTTTATTTGGTTAACCGGTAAGATATAAAAAAAAAACATTTTTTTACTCAATCACATTATTTTTGCTATATTTTGGTGTAGCGTTTGGCCATAGCTTCAAACGTGGCGGGTTATTTTTTATAACTATTTTAACTCCGACGGTCGGTTTTCTATCGTCAACTTTTTCTAATCCCAAACAGCAATTATAAATAAATTATTAATATTGTTAGTATTCAGAATAAAGGTATTTTAAAAATATAAAAAAGAGATTTCGTGAACACAAATCCGCCTTAACAAATCCTCTAATTTATTCGGAAATGGCTTATCATTGTCACCGTGAAAACCATACTTTTTCTATCGATGATGCCAAATTCTTACATATCAGTAGTAACGGAAATAAATTGGACAAATTAGAGGCCCTAGAAATTTCTAAGTCAGTACATCGATCCGAACATCTGGTGAACAGTTATATCCCAAAAATCTATCCACTCTTGGCCGAAATCGTCCCATGCCTCCCTCACCCCTCAGCCCCCAGCCGTTGAAGCGTGTATATCGGTACCAGTTCGAACATAATTTAGTCTTGTTTGTGCTCCCCTGAAGATGAGGTGAAAGCATTGAAACCGGTAGGGTTATACCGTTACAAAAAAGTGGAATAAAGTGTTTGATAAAAATAAATTACAATAAATACATTCGTTGTTTGCACACATTCCTTAATTCTGTTATAAATTTTATTGTCTTTAAAAAGTTTGAAGCGTTGAGATACCCTCAACCAATAAATAACAAAGCAATGCCCACCTGCAGAATAACGATTATATTATAAAGTGGTAGACAAAGGGCGGGTAATGCCCGTTGTATATTTGTTTAAAAAGTTTACTTTTTTATGTGTGTGTATTATCGCATAACCGGTTAATCGGTTTCATGGATTATCGACAAAAACCAGTTTGTCGAATTAGGCGGATGATTGGAAGCCCTTCTTCTAAGTCTTCGTGAATGACAGTTCTTGGATACACCCAAAAACACTTGGCTACAGGTATATTAAAAATAATATTAGAGCTCGATTAAACATACTCTTATATAATACATCGATCAATAAGTCACGGGCCTAACTACTAAAACAACATTTGTTTGCCAAAATTCTTCTTTATTCATCAACATAGTCTCCTTCATAGATAATCCACCGCACTGACCCCGACAAACATATATTTCAATACCAAATAACATCAAATTGTAAACAAGAATTTACATATTAAATTACTAATATTATACACACATAACAACAATTAAGAAACCAATCCCGATATGTTTTATGCTGACGCATACGTCTGATACAACTACCCTTAACAACTGCCGTTCGGGCCACAGAGTGCAGGGATGGATGGAGAGGAGTCCTCGGAGGCTGTCATGGGAGTCACGATACTCAGTCATAAGCTACACGACAGGACGATGAAGATGTAGAACTGGCAAAATATGTGTATCGAGATAGGAAATTCTGACGGTCTGTCCTCTCTGCATACTCCAACAAGGAAACTGCATGGTTGTATGTAACTTAATTATTTTGTTGAAATGAGAAATTTTCTTTTATATGTATTATTTTCCTGAAGAACGTTTGGGTCGAAGTGTCAAGAAAGATGAAGTAGATCACTTAAGAAAGTTTGGGCATTTGGAACAAATGAATGAAGAATGATTAACAAAACAAGTAAACAGTGCAAGAATGGAACGCGTGGTAGAGGAAGACCATGAAAAATATGGTTTTATTAAAGGAATTATACTTTGAAAGAAGAAAATGTAAAAAATCAGAATAATTGTAAAGCTGACTCTCTCCCGTCTCTACGTACCCCGACAATTAAACAGCGTGCGGGTTTGCATGTAAAAACATTTAATTTAAAAAAAAAATTACCGCTTTTCGTAAGAAAAAATCTAACTCCTTTTTTTAGGCAAATAAAAAAAAACTAAGCTATTATATAACAAGCCACAAAAGCAAACCCCGCACAACTTGAGTATAGTTTGAAAAATGTAAACAGCAATATAAGTTATGTCATGTGCATGGAGGGAGAATCCATGTCTTATTATTTAGAAAACATTTGGTACAAATTCTATATTATTGATTCATATAACAAATTTTATCCATTACTTTCCAAAACCAACAACTCCCGTGGCCTAGTCTTTCAGATGTTTGTCTTCAATCCGGGTTTCAGGTTCGATTCCCGATGGTACCCAATAAAATTTCCATGCATTTTTCTAAGTGAATACATTTCTACAGCATTTATTCGGCTCTTTTAAGTACTTTTTAACTTATATATTATTATGGAATATCATCTTAGCAGATATTGATACTGTCCGATTCGAGTATAAATGTTTTAGTTTTCCCAGTGACTTTGTTTCCTATCGCTACACACTGTTCGGTATTCCTAGTAACTCTTTCAGCATCTGAGAAAATACTACCTAAATAGAAAAAAATCTTCAACTTCCTAAAAAAAAAAAAGTTTTCGCTCTATCGTATAAGATAACATAAATATAGAATTAACGAAAAATATAAAAAAATTGAATTTTATAGAGAAAGCGCAAGTAAGACTGCGTTAATCGCAGAGAGATGAAGAAAATATACGGCGCCAGTACTTTCAGTCACTCATTTGCTGCGGTTTCCCTCAGTGAGCACGAAGAAGGCCCCGTGAAGCCGTCGCGCTGTGACAGTTCCACCGACGCGGAGGTGACAGCGCGTGAAAGAGCAGATGCTAGGATTGCTCGCTCGTGACATAAGTCTTGCGGAAAATGTACCTCGCATCTTGCTTAAACCTCCAAAACGTCACTGCTTATAAGCGTGGATGAATATGAAATATCATGTTACTTCTGGAAGTTCATGTGCCATAAATACAGAAGATAGAAGAATCGATGCTATTGAGATGTGGTGTTTGTAACAAGTGTTGTTGAAGATACCTTGGACTGCTATTCTAGATGAACTTCAAGTAACGGATAAACTTTCGATACATATCTTATTTTTTTATTTATTTATTACACATGACAGGAAGTATACATAATTTGCGAAAAGACAACAGGTAATTGAGTTTGGACATACAATTTTAATGGATCTGGGTTTGTTGCATTTCATTTGTCGTGTCCCCAGTAAACTAGGCTTTTGCCTGTATCTCACTGAGGATATTTAGCACGAAAAAATAAATCGATTCTTCTTTCCGATTTTCGATTACACAAAAACAAAACCGCCTCATATCTCTGACACTTAGAAGTAGGCCATTTCACGCCACAGGACCAGCAAAGGCTTGAGTCTATCAAGATCATGATTGACAGTATTAAGTTGACGGTTTAAAGTGAACCAAGAAAAAAAAATGTTTGAAATTGTTATTTGCTATGGTGACAAATTAGTTATTAACAGAAGACTGAATTCAAAAATTCTTGCGTGGGCTGTCAAACAGACGCGTGACATTTTACTGAAGCAAGGGTACGGGGTACGACCCATCAAAGTAGGGAGATGGGAGAGAGAGGCTGGCGCAGCGGTGAAAGTGTTCGTGTGTACGCAGCGGGAGAGGTGACGGCAACAGCAATTAGCGGAGATCACGCTTCTCGGCTATTCATCGCGGAGAAAGTGACGAGAGATCAACGAGTTCGTAACATTATAACTGATTTGCCGGCAAATAGGAAATTACATATATCTGACATTTGTTAAATCATAAAATCGGCGATGTTTTTTTTTACTAAATTACTTCGCGTGAGAGGAAGACCAAGGAAAGTAAGAACGTTTGGATCAAGTGATTGATATTTTGAAAGAAGGAAATGTAGAAAGTCAGAAGTTGTATGGATGTTCAGGCGTCTAAGGATGTGTGTCGTGATATGGAAGTCTAGCGCTCTGTCCTCTCTGCCTACCCCGACAGGGTTATGACGTGATATGTATACTTTTGTGAAGTACAAGTAGTTTGACCATGTAATGAGAGAACATAAATAAATCATATTGCAATTGAAAATACAAGGCAAATTGTCGAGTAAGAAAAATATACTAGTACCAGCTGAAATGTTTAAGGGAGCGTTTCTACAACAGAATGAAATTCTTCAGAGCAGTCAAAGACGTAACAAAGATACTCATGATGGATACAAACTGTACGGCACAGGCACAAAGAACTGTAACATTGGTGGATACCTGCTGCTCGATACTCGGAGAATTCAGCACGCATTCAAAGGCGTAGATCGGTGAAAGGTAGCGGGGTGAAGAGATTCCTCTTAGGCAGGTAGTAGATGGTCGCAAGTAAAACACAGTAGGCAGAGTGAACTGAGAAGTGATTTATTTGGCTTTAAACACACATAACAACAATTAAGAAACCAATCCCAATATGTTTTATGATGACGCATACGTCTGATACAACTGCCGTTCGGGCCACAGAGTGCAGCGATGGATGGAGAGGAGTCCTCGGAGGCTATCATGGGAGTCACGATGCTCAGTCATAAGCTGAGTGACTGAGAGGGTGATTTATTTGGTCTTTGGCGCTTATGAGCGGCCAATCGCAAGCGCCTGTTTTCGCCTCTGCATGCGGTCACAACTCGCGAAATGTCACATTATTCGTAAGTTGCGCGCACGCAGAGGTCGGCCGTCCTGCGATATAGTCTCGCGATGACCGCGCATAAGTCTCATTTCCGTTGCGGTCGTGACGCAGCACGGACCCCAACAAACACAAAATATATCAATACAAATATCAACAGGGATTTATATATGTACAAGAAAACAAATGTCTCATGTTTAAGGCGGCGTATACGTTCGATATAGTCGCCGAGACTTCTCCCAGCTTTTACATACATTCCAACAAATACCCAAGAATCAAATACAAAACAACAAGAAAATATATATTTCATATTTTAGGGTGACGCATACGTCCGATACACCAACCTTTATTGAGAGGGACAAATCTTAAGAACAAATAAGATTTTGCTAAATTTCACTAATCACGTCACATTTACACTAATACACATTTTTTAAATTGTGTAACTCACAAAAAAAAAATTAAATACTAATTATAACTGGAGATTATATGTGGAGAGACGACAAGGAAGACGTGAACCACCGACCGGATGGACTGATCAAGTCAGGAATGCAACGTGGTGTTCTTTGACGGCAATACTTCGAGAGATTTAAAGTAGCGAGAGGTGGAAAATTGTCGTGGGCAAAGTTGAACAGACGGAATGGAGAGGTCGTGGGCAAAGTTGAGCAGACGGAATGGAGAGGTCGTGGGCAAAGTTGAGCAGACGGAATAGAGAGGTCGTGGGCAAAGTTGAGCAGACGAAATGGAGAGGTCGTGGGCAAAGTTGAGCAGACGGAATGCAGAGGTCGTGGGCAAAGTTGAGCAGACGGAATGGAGAGGTCGTGAACAAAGTTGAGCAGACGGAATGGAGAGGTCGTGGGCAAAGTTGAACAGACGGAATGGAGATGTCGTGGGCAAAATTGAGCAGACGGAATGGAGAGATCACGATTCTGTCACGTGGGACCAAACAAGAAGAAGACACCACGTTACCGCACCTCCAACTTCATGAATTAACATGAAATAAAGCCAGAATTTTCGGGTTGGAGCAAGTTGACAAATTCTTCTGTTTGTGTAGTATTTTCTAAGATAATGGAATAGTTAAGAGGAATATCGAACGGCTTGTAGCGATAGAAAACAATGTCGATGTGGCACTAAAACATATCAAAATCGGAACAGTATCAAAGTCTCCTAAGATGATAGCCCACAACAGTATTTTGGTACCAACTTTGACGTGGAAAGACTAATAGGATCTGAATAAATTAGTGATTTGAGAAAAATACATGGAGTAACATTGTATGTTAGAATACGGAATGAAAAGATTAGGAATGAACGTGAACTCAACGCTTTACGAAGAGCACGCTGAGATGGTTTGGACATGCATAAATGAATGGAGAAAGACTAACAAAATAAATATATAGTGTAAATGTAAGTGGACGGGGTTGTAGAGAGAAGGGTAAGAAAAGTATGAGTCGATCAAGTGAATGATATTTTAAAAGAAAACATAGAAAGTTAGAGAAATCTTAGAAGTTGTAGGAGTGTAGAAGATGCTAAGGATGTGTAAAGATAGGAAAGTCTAGCGGTCTATCCGGTCTGTCTACTCCAACATAGAAATGGGGTGATAGTATGTATGTATGTTTTTACTTTAAATTTATTTATGTACAATAAATTTCGATAGATTCAGCAGAAAAATTTAAAAACAGCCATGTAGTTCCCACAGTATGTACATAAAGGGTTAAATAAGCAGGTATCGACGACAAGCTTTAACTATTCAAAAAGTTCATTTATCAGAGGTCAAAATAAACGCAAACATCCGCACAGCCCCATTAAGTTGGTCAATATTAAAATATACATCTGGCGCGGCCAACGCGGCACACTCACGGACCGATAACTCACAATAGCGCTGCTTGACACAAAACAAGTTTGAAAGGTAGGATCCGATTTGGAAATATGGTATGGAAATGAATTCGGTGTTGATTCTGAATGAAATGTATGGATATATTATACGAGTACACGGAGAGAGGCGGAACTGAACAAAAAAATATTCCGATATATCGATCGTCCAGTTCATTACTCAGACAACTCCAAATAACCTGTTTTGAGATAATGAGAAAAGCAATATTCTAATCGTCACCATAAATCAAATACTATTCATTTTTGCCCGAGTTTTGTACATTTTATTAATAGGTGTTTAAATATTAGTTACTTATTAAAAAAAATTATAAATTCCGAACAGAAGTGGAGTTACAGGCTATTTTGTGAGTTGTCCGACTAATGAACCCGGCATAGACTGAAACCAATTTTGAGTTGTTTCAATGATTTCGATTTGTATTACTCGTAGTAATGAACCAAACGATTGTCAGACCCGCACTCCTCTATGAATTCGAATGCTGGACGATGTATATCTCTTACTCTAGGCAACTAGAAACTGCTGAAATGCGCATGCTAAGATGGTCAGCTGGTGTGTCCCTAAAAGACAAAATAAAAAGCTCACGAATTCGTGGAAGCCTAGGTGTTACAGACATCAACAGTAAGATGGAGGAGAGGCGATTGAGATGGTATGGGCAAATGAGGTGCACTTCGGGAACTTCACCAGAATTTCCTGTAAAGGTGGGGGTACATCAAGGATCGGTACTCAGTCCGCTACTGTTCATCTTAGTCATGGACTATTTAACTAACCAGGAAATGAACAGTCTCCTAAAGATCCTACTATTTGCAGACGATATCGTATTAATAAGTGAAAAACCTGAAGACCTGCAAAATAGTCTGGAAAGGTGGAGAAGAATCTTGGAGGACAATGCATTGAGACTGAGCAGAAAGAAAACAGAGCATCTGTACCTACCATTCGAGAACACAAATGTTGTCACTCCCGTAATGCAAATGGATGGAGAAACATTACCAAATTGTGACTCCTTTAAGTATCTTGGGTCACTCATCCATAGCGATGGAGGATGTGCAGCAGATGTAACACATATAATTAGTGTGGGATGGATATAGTTTAGATCAATGACGGGAGTTCTATGTGATCCGAAAATGCCAGTCAAGTTAAAAGCAAAAGTATACCAAGCTGGTGTGTCCCTAAGAGACAAAATAAAAAGCTCACGCATTTGTGGAAGCCTAGGTGTTACAGACATCAACAGTAAGACGGAGGAGAGGCGATTGAGATGGTATGGGTACGTTGGACGCAGAGCACCCGATCACATTGTGAACCAGTCAATTTCCATGGATCTTCCTCGAATAACAACCAGAGGAAGACCAAAGAATTCATGGGTGGTGCAAAAAGATAACCTGATGCAGAGGCACGGCCTGGGGGACGTAGTCCGGGACAGAAGAGCATACAACCTGAGGACGAGGAGAGCTGACCCCAACAGTCTTCGCAGACAGTGAGTTGGGATGGAGCCAGGAAGAAGTCGTCCACAACATCATCGGCAGGTGACCAAGAAGGATTTTCCTTGGTGCAGATTTTTTAATTTTCATAGTAGCCCCAATGAACACTAGGGATTAAATTAGAATAGCAAAGGGAGAGGAGATTTTTTTTTGTCTCCGCAATTTTAGGCCTCTCCGCAAATTTTGGATCTTAATCGAAGCCACCTGGTCTCCCTCGCATTTTTTCTCGGATCTTGAAATAAACATCATCCTCATATGCATATGAAAATTCCAAGATAAATGGATTAATTTGTCTAATGCGTATTTTCTTAATATTATTCCACAGTACTCGAGCTCCGTTTACGTCTGTCGAGAAATTCTTTCCCATTTGTGTATTTAAATGGTTTCGATTGAGAATGTCCTTATATTGGGTCCTTACATGTGAAATTGGCGTTTTATTTGGGAGGAACATAAAGTTGTTTTTTTTTTAATATAATATATTTATTTAATCAAAGTATGTACCATTGCTATCTATGCACTTTTGCCATCTCATAGGTAGTTCATCGATCCCTTTACTAAAAAAACCATTCGGACGGGAATCAATAAAATCTTTGAAGTCGGTTTGGACTGCCCCATCGGAGTTGAATTTTTTCCCTTGCAAGAAGTTATCCAAATTTCGAAAAAAATAGTAATCTGTTGGGGCAAGGTCCGGAGAGTACGGTGGATGTCTTAGACATTCCAATTGAAGCTCTTCTAATTTGGTAGCCGTCTGTTGTGCAGTGTGTGGTCTAGCGTTATCATGAAGCAGCAGTGGCCTAAAGCGATTAACCAGCCTCGGTTGTTTAGCAGCTAGCTTTTCCATCATGGTTTGCAGTTGCTGACAATAGACATCTGCCGTAATCGTCTGGCCAGATTTAAGAAAGCTGTAGTGAACGACACCAGCACTAGTCCACCAAACGCTCACAAGTAACTTTTTTGGAGTCAATTTTCGCTTGGGGCATGGTTTGGCTGGTTCGGCAGGGTTCAGCCATTGCGATGAGCGCTTCCGATTATCATACAGGATCCACTTTTCATCACAGGTAATGATTCGATTCAAAATCCCTTCATTATTGTGCCGGTTGAGTAATGCAACGCAGCAGTCAACGCGCGTTTGTTGATTTGCTTCACTCAATTCGTGAGGTACCCACCTTTCAAGCTTTTTCACCTTCCCAATTTGCTTCAAGTGGATTAAAACAGTTTTATCACTAACACCGCAGCCTGCAGCTAACTCGGACGTGGTTTGCGATGGATCCGCTTCCACAATAGCCTTCAATTCTTCATTATCAACTTTTGTCTCCGGCGTCCACGGGGCTTGTTCCGCAGGTCGAAATTTCCAGAACGAAAACGTTGGAACCAAAAACGCACTATGTTTTCTTTTGCGGCACCGTCGCCATACACATCATTAATCCTTCGAGCCGTTTCTGCAGCACTGGTGCCACGGTGGAACTCGTACTCGTAAATAACGCGATATTTCAAGTTTTCCATTTTGTAAACTGAGTGACGCAAAGAAAAAAAACAATTGAGGAAAAAACAAATGAATTATAATTTTCGAAACACAAATACTTGAGTAAATAGCTGTATAAATTTGAATTTGGAATTCCTAACCAAAGAGAAGATATTTGAGATCAAAGTTGCCAGTACGGCAAAACGCCAATTTCATATGTAAGGACCTAATATTAGGTCCTTACATATGAAATTGGCGTTTTGTTTGGGAGGAACATAAAGTTGATTTTTTTTTAATATAATATATTTATTTAATCAAAGTATGTACCATTGCTATCTATGCACTTTTGCCATCTCATAGGTAGTTCATCGATCCCTTTACTAAAAAAACCATGCGGACGGGAATCAATAAAATCTTTGAAGTCGGTTTGGACTGCCCCATCGGAGTTGAATTTTTTCCCTTGCAAGAAGTTATCCAAATTCGAAAAAAATAGTAATCTGTTGGGGCAAGGTCCGGAGAGTACGGTGGATGTCTTAGACATTCCAATTGAAGCTCTTCTAATTTGGTAGCCGTCTGTTGTGCAGTGTGTGGTCTAGCGTTATCATGAAGCAGCAGTGGCCTAGAGCGATTAACCAGCCTCGGTTGTTTAGCAGCTAGCTTTTCCATCATGGTTTGCAGTTGCTGACAATAGACATCTGCCGTAATCGTCTGGCCAGATTTAAGAAAGCTGTAGTGAACGACACCAGCACTAGTCCACCAAACGCTCACAAGTAACTTTTTTGGAGTCAATTTTCGCTTGGGGCATGGTTTGGCTGGTTCGGCAGGGTTCAGCCATTGCGATGAGCGCTTCCGATTATCATACAGGATCCACTTTTCATCACAGGTAATGATTCGATTCAAAATCCCTTCATTATTGTGCCGGTTGAGTAATGCAACGCAGCAGTCAACGCGCGTTTGTTGATTTGCTTCACTCAATTCGTGAGGTACCCACCTTTCAAGCTTTTTCACCTTCCCAATTTGCTTCAAGTGGATTAAAACAGTTTTATCACTAACACCGCAGCCTGCAGCTAACTCGGACGTGGTTTGCGATGGATCCGCTTCCACAATAGCCTTCAATTCTTCATTATCAACTTTGGTCTCCGGCCGTCCACCGGGCTTGTTCTGCAGGTCGAAATTTCCAGAACGAAAACGTTGGAACCAAAAACGCACTGTGTTTTCTTTTGCGGCACCGTCGCCATACACATCATTAATCCTTCGAGCCGTTTCTGCAGCACTGGTGCCACGGTGGAACTCGTACTCGTAAATAACGCGATATTTCAAGTTTTCCGTTTTGTAAACTGAGTGACGCAAAGAAAAAAAACAATTGAGGAAAAAACAAATGAATTATAATTTTCGAAACACAAATACTTGAGTAAATAGCTGTATAAATTTGAATTTGGAATTCCTAACCAAAGAGAAGATATTTGAGATCAAAGTTGCCAGTACGGCAAAACGCCAATTTCATATGTAAGGACCTAATATATATATATCATTTATACATCGTCCCCTTTTACACCGGTTCAAAAATTGTTAGCTAGGTATTTAAAATTTGTTTAGTATAAGAGTAGTTTCGACGGACCTACCGAGATTCAAATTTCGAATTACTTTCGCAGATAATCCAAGTATTCCTTTCTCGCTTTCTTATATTCAATTCTCGTATTTTTTCTTCGACGACATCGTATGGGTTTTGGCCTATTTATACTATGATATTTCATATATCATCCATTTGTTCTAATGGAAAATGTATGAATGCGTTTTTCAAAAAATATAGGACGCCCCATTATACGCAATTTCATTCCTTTCCCAATCCCAAGTAATTTCAAATTGTAAATAATGTTTTTACGACACACGGATATTGGATTATTTAATTTTAGACGATTTATTGCCTCTTTGCTTGTAAACCATGAAACCGGGGCTTTCGACCGAAACCCGCTTTCCTCATTTTGTTTTATGTTCTCTGGAATTAAACTTGAAACAAATTACTTACAACAAAACTAGACTTATTTTGTGGAATATTGGATTTTTAGTTTCATATTCATCCATTTTGCTACTTACATTTTTTGTTTGTTTTGAGGATTTTGTGATTTTTTCTTGTATTAAATATTCAAGGAACTTGTGTAACAATGATAAGTGTAGAATGTAAGTCTATAACGATATGTGCATTCATATCAAATTAGGTTATTGAATGCCATATTAGGTTATTGCACAAATTAACGTTATTAAATAAAATATATTGTTTTTTAACACAACACCAAACAAAAACATTGTTTAACGCTGGGTTTTTTTTTTCAGCATCAAATCAAAACCGATAGAATATC